>OY755082.1:21190301-21790301 GCA_963576655.1 Gastrophysa polygoni
TCTCTCTCTCTCTCCTCTCTCTCTCTCTCTCTCTCTCTCTCTCTCTCTCTCTCTCTCTCCTTCTCTCTCTCCTCTCTCTCTCTCTCCTCTCTCTCTCTCTCTCTCTCTCTCTCTCCTCTCTCTCTCTCTCTCTCTCTCTCTCTCTCTCTCTCTCTCTCTCTCTCTCTCTCTCTCTCTCTCTCTCTCTCTCTCTCTCTCTCCTCTCTCTCTCTCTCTCTCTCTCTCTCTCTCTCAGTTAAATCAGGTGAACTCGGTGGCCTCTCAATTGCTCCCCTTCTGACAATCCATCTATCAGGGAGTCTCTCGTTCAAACACTGTTGGACAATGAGAATATAATGAAGCCGGAGCATTGTTCTGCTGGAAATGTAAATGCAGGAGTGAATCATCATCATCAATTTGAGTTTCTATCTCATGAGTAATAAGAGGATCGATAGTCTCTTCAAACATTTCTAGGTACAGATTGCCAGTCAAGTTTCCTTCAATGAATAAGGTACCAATAATATCATTTTCAAGAATACCAGCCCAAACATACAGTTTTTGTGGGTGTCGTGTATGCCCTTCTCGGAAAATGTGAGGGTTTTCGTCTTTTCAATAACGACAACTTTGTCAATCAACATGATCATTCAGAAGAAATGTACATTCAACGTTGCAACAGATTTTTCAATGGAATATTAGGGATGGCATTTACTGGATTAGACATGGTTCCACAAAATTCTATTCTTCTGTCATAATTCCTCATGAACCTCTTGGATAATCTGCGTCTTATTCAGATGGAATTTGTGCATTTACATTTCATTCATATTCATATTTTGTCTTCAAGATCGACCGACTCATAAATACATGTTCATTTCAATATCCCTTTGATTTTGGCAATATATCTGATGCAGTATAAGAATGAAGTTTTTTTTAAAAAAATCTCCCACCGGTTTTTCTTCGGATAACTTTCATCGAAGAAAATTGTCGCCCTTAGTGAGCACTTTGAAACCTCTCCATGAATCGAATTATCTCAATCCGTTCTCGCAAAGTGTGAAACACACACAATTTATCCGCTCATTATAACTAAATAGCTCAACAAATATATCTGAACTAACAGTTCTACCTAACCGTTTGAATTTTTTCCTCAAAAAACTAAGGCTTTTCAAGCAGAAATTTGACAGTCTGGGTCCACGGTTCCCCACTTCTCAACCCGCTCAAGTATCGACTTATAGAACGTTGGATTCCGACGTAGGAGCGGTTGATAAATGAGCGATAAGAATAATATCAACCATCACTTCTGCCAGGATGTTAGTGTTGCGAGTTACATCACCATTTCCAACAGACTCCTCAAGACACGGTCGAAGTCCAGAGAAGCCGAGTCAGCGTTCTCACGGGATTCATACTTTCTGACAATTTTGCATTTTTTACATGTTCGTTAGATTCAGTTTTATATTCAGTCTTGACTACGAATTCATACTGTTAACATCTCTCTACATTGTATTGATAATTTGAATAAAAATATTTTTTTATTCTAACTCTTGAACGGACTTGGCGCAGTCGGTAGGATTGTTGCGAAGAATCCAGTGCGGATAACTTTTCTATTTCAATAGTTAAGCAACAATTCGAAATTTCTTCGTTCGGTGAAGACTCAGTGAAGGTGACAAAGAATTCTGAAGGCGTATCCAGGCGGACAAGCTGAAGAGAAGAAGCCGCTTCGAGGGAATACAAATGGATAGAGAGATATCACTGTGAGTAGATTTTCATTTAATGTCAGACTCCTCTAGAACTTCCCCATCCTACAGTGAAAGTGAAGAAAATCTAGAGCCAAGCATCCAATCATTAACAAATATCTTGAACAATATTTCAATCGACGACTCAACTGATACAAATATTCAGATCATGTCTATACCAACATTTTCCAAACTTCATGCAGAGACTATCCCAGATTTCGATGACAATATGAACGAATTAAATTTCTTTTCAGAAGGTATCGAAAGTATAGTCACACACTTTTACGACACAAGAAACGCAAATAATTTTCAAAATGTTATAATATTCCGAACAATCATAAGCCAGCTCAAAGGTTCTGCTAGAGAAGTCGTTAATATTAGCTGTGCTAGTAATGTACGACAAATCAAAGGAGAATTAATCAGGAATTTCAGTGACCCAAGAAATGAAACCTGTTTATCCTTAGATTTGAATAATCTCAGGCAAACCCAGAATGAGTCTCCTTATCAATTCAATGATAGAGTGAGAAAAGTGCTCAATACGATATCGAACTATTTGTCAATTCACGAGAATGATATCAACGTTCGTGAATTCAAACAAAATATGTATAATGATCAAGCTCTCGAAGTACTCTTAGCTGGTTTAAGAAATCCTTTCGGAATAATGGTCCGTACTAAAGACCCAAAAACAATGCTCGAAGCTATAAATTCTATTCGTAAAGAAGAAAATATCAGATATTTGCAAAATGCAGGATCACCTAATAACTCCAATCAAAATTCCAAGTTCCCACACAACAAGAAACATCCTAATAAATTTTCTACTACCGAGGTGGTAGTAGAGTGCATTTACTAATCAATCTCGACAACAGCCAATCAGGCAACAACAATCTTCAATAAACAATCAAAATTTTGCTCAAGCCGGTCCATCAAACACTCAAAATTTCAATCAGAGATAACCATTTCCATCAGCACCAATAAATGTTCAGTCTAGGCCAAACCATCTCCAAAAATATCCTTCCAATGAACAAGTTCTCGGAAAACCGAAAAATATATGGAAACCGAATCCAAACAATCAAAACTTGAATCAATACAAAGTGACCCCAATGTCCACTACTAGTAGACAATTTACTTCGGATAGTAAGCAATCGTATACTCCAATGGAAATGAATAACACCGAACAATTTGATATACCTAACGAGTATACAGAGTG
Source organism: Gastrophysa polygoni (assembly GCA_963576655.1). Lineage (NCBI taxonomy): Eukaryota > Metazoa > Arthropoda > Insecta > Coleoptera > Chrysomelidae > Gastrophysa > Gastrophysa polygoni. The sequence goes on from OY755082.1 coordinate 21,193,215, forward strand.
TCCTCAAGAGGCCGAACCGGAAAACGCGGAATATTTTGATGAGTATACGGAATACGAAGAACCTCAGGATTTTCAGTTATCAAGCCTCCATCAACAGGAGAAATAATTGAGTTCAATACTTCATTTGATAAAAGACAATTACCATATATCACAATCAATCATCCACCACTTAAACTCTTGATCGATACAGGCGCAACCAAATCATTTTTAGACCCTGAAATTGTAGACAAATATTTTTCAAAATTCAAAAATATTGACCCTTCTGTTGTATCAACATCTTTCGCTTCTTCGAAACACGATACATCAGTAACGAACAAAGCTTTCGATGAACTCAACGAAAATAGGAGCCTCAAATTTCATTCATACAAGTTTCACAATGTATTCGATGGACTCCTAGGAATAGACTTGATACAAGCTCTGAATGCACAGTTAGATTTTTCAAACCTAAAATTCATAACCCCAAACGCCTGTATTTCTATTCATTATTTCCATGCGAATCCTAAGATCTTCTACGAAAAATGCTTGCTTGGACACACTGTAACTAAAATTAAAGTTCCCGTGACAACAGAATCAGACAAGTAATTCAAAACTGCCTCATACCAGACACCTTATCCGTTTCTGATAAAGGTTGGGCAACTATAGAAATATACAACAATTTTTCAGACGACACAAATTTTACTCTACTGTATCCCATCATAACAATTCCAGTAGAGAACAACTTTGAATTTTATCACATGACAATACATGACTATGACGACAACGGACAAAACGCTTATGAAGTCGATAACCTCATACGAACAGACCATCTGAATGAGGAGGAAAGATCTAACATTCTTTCTCTTTGCCGAAAATATTCAGATATATTTCATTCGGACGACAAATCGCTAACATTCACGAATCAAATCAAACACAGAATCAAAACTCATGATGAAATCCCAGTTCACACAAAAAGCTATAGATACTCATTCATTCACAAGGCCGAAGTTAACGAACAAATCCAGAAAATGTTAAGTCAAAATATCATGAGACCAAGCAATTCTCCATGGTCATCACCTATTTGGGTAGTACCCAAAAAGGCTGATGCTTCTGGTAAGAGAAAATGGCGCATTGTAGTTGATTATCGTAAGGTAAACGACAAAACAATCGATGACCGATACCCAATTCCGAATATCACCGATGTGCTTGATAAACTAGGTAGATGCAATTACTTTACAACCCTAGATTTGGCGAGTGGTTTCCACCAAATCGAAATGCATCCGGATGATATTCAGAAAACAGCGTTCAATGTCGAAAATGGGCATTATGAATACCTCCGCATGCCTTTTGGACTCAAAAACGCTCCAGCCACCTTTCAGAGGGTGATGGACAACATCTTGAGAGGATTGCAGAACGAAATTTGCCTTGTCTATCTAGATGACATTGTAATTTTCTCAACTTCACTCCAAGAACATATGGTGAACTTGAAGAAGGTATTTCAACGTTTGAGGGAAACAAACTTCAATATTCAATTGGATAAAAGCGAATTTTTAAAAAAAGAAACGGCATATTCAGGTCATATTATAACCACAGACGGAATAAAACGGAACCCAGATAAAATTCGAGCTGTGAAACAATTCCCGATCCCGACGACTACGAAAGAAATAAAATCTTCTCTTGGTCTTCTAGGGTATTATGGAAAATTCATTTCCGATTCCGCGAAAATAACCAAACTCACGACCTCACGTCTGAAAAAAGGTTCCCAAATTGATATTCTAGACCCAAAATATATTCAATGCTTCGAAACATGTAAAGAACTCTTAGTCAATGACCCAATTCTTCAATTTCCCGATTTCACACAAACTTTTCATTTGACAACAGATGCGAGTCAGTTTGCTATCGGAGCAGTTCTGTCTCAAGGACCCGTGGGCCAGGACAAGCCTATTGCATACGCATCCAGAACCTTGATCCAAGCTGAACAAAATTATAGCACTATTGAAAGGGAACTCCTCGCAATTGTTTGGGCGACAAAATGCCATACCTGTACGGTCGAAAATCCAATATATTCTGTGACCATAAACCACTTCATTGGCTCTTTTCTATAAAAGATCCCAATGCTAGACTCACACGGTGGAGACTGAAACTCGACGAATTTGACTACACTATACAATATAAAAAAGGATCATTGAATACAAACGCTGATGCCCTGTCCAGAGTTAAAATCAATGAAACAAACACGAACGATATTTTCGAGTACATAGATAATTTTAATGAAACGTTTTCTAAAAGTGACCAACCTAATAACACCTCGAATATCACTGATCAAAATAGAAATAACGATACTGAGTCCATAGAAGGTAATATCGATGAGAATCCAAACCTCAATGACGTGAATCCTGGAAATAACTTGAACGACGATAACGAAACAGCCCACACTAGTGCCGAAAATCCCATTCTTGAAATACCTATATCTGAAAGCCCCATCAATAATTTTCAAAATCAAATTTTTCTCGAGATCGTTTCATATTCTCCAAACGTTCCTAAAATCACCAGACTATTCGAGAACAAAACAAGGACAACGATTCAGATAGCGAGAGATAACTCCGAAAACGAGATTATCAATACGTTCAAAGAATTCACGACGGTAAATAAAACATTCGCTATTAATTTAGACAATGACGACTTCATCCCGAGACTTTGTAAGGTACTGAAAGACACCTTCAAAAACTCTGCATTCAAATTATTACTTTGTAAAATTGTTTTAGAAGACGTAAAGACAGCTGAACGCCGTGATGAAATAGTACAACTATGCCATGAAGGAAAAACAAATCACCGCGAGTTACGTCACCGCAATCCACGAGAAGTACACCAGTCCGGCGATCTCAGCAGAGTCAGCGGTTTCATATTTCATTTCCATGAATCTATCTACTGTTTTAAGTTGTTCCCATCATGAAATGATTGTTACAGAAAGATATGAAATAAAGTTAGTTCTCTTTTGTCGCTTGAAGAAAAAACATTGTTTTTTAAAAAGCACTCCGTTTTCCCAACTTCGTAATTGGAGCAGTCGGTAGGATTGGTAAAAAGGAAACTATCGTAGAATCCTTTTAAGTTTCAACTTTTAATCACCAATTCGAAAATTCGAAAGTTCGGGATTCGGGACAGTCGAATTTTGGGTGAACTGAGTAGCTCAAGATTCCGACAATCGATTCGAAAATCGGGTACCATCTTTTAGAGGTAGTATCGTACTATCTTGTGTGGATGCTGATTATTCGAGAACTTCAAGCACGAAGAAGCTCAACACTGGTGAGGACAGACATCGCCGAAGCCAGAACCCCTAGCTTAAGGACCGTAGATCTAGACAACAACTCAAGGAAACCATGAGAATCGGAAGACTGATCACATTGTAAGTGTGCTCTTATTTTTCCTATTCCACCCTATCCCAATCAAGCGATATATTTCTCGTCATTGTACATATATTATTTCCATTCATTAGAATTTCTTGACTCAAACTGGACCAATTAATTAATCAAATAGCTACGTTGGATTTGAACGAAACACATAGTTTGAACGAAGGAAGTATCCCAAATCAAATTATGCCTGAACCAAATTACGCCTTGTTACGGTACCAAGCCGACAACATACCTGTGTTTGATGGTAATACAAAACAATTGCAGAGATTCATAATAGCTTGCGAAAACTTCTTATTGGCTTTCCAAAATCGAACAGAGCCAAACGCAGCCATAAATGTTTGTGTGATCGACACTATATTCAGTAAATTAAGAGGCAGAGCCGCCGATTTAATTTGTTCACGTTTAGAACTGAAAACATGGGCTTCGATCAAAGACACACTTGTGAGTACATTTTCAGACCAGAGAGGTATAGATTGTTTGATACAAGACTTATTATCTCTTAGGCCCTATAAAAATGAACATCCTATAAATTTCGGTATGCGCTTGCAGGATGCAAGAAGTTTATTATTTTCCAAATTAAATTCAACAAACGAAGCAAATGATGTCAAACTAGTGAAAATAACACATTACGATGATTTCGCATTGAAAACATTCATCAACGGCTTACCCTATCACACTCAGTTAGTAGTGAGATTAAAAAATCCTAATTCGCTAAAACAAGCAATGGCTTTCGTGAAAGAAGAAGACAATTTCAATCTATTCAGATCAAGACAAACTAACATTTCTCAAGTACCTAGTAGACCGACAATTACTCCTAATTTCCGACCACCACAAACGACACAAAACTCACAGAAAATACCCATGAACCAACCCCAATTCAACAATAATCAAAGTCCTAATTTTTCATTATATTCGAATCCTTATAACCATCAAAACTCGTCAATGATGTATAGATCACATCCCAACCTTCAGAGACCTTCATTTCCTATGAGAAATACATTTCAGCAAAACCCAAATCCAAATTTCACACCCAATCCAAATTTCCAACAACAACCGTTCACTAATTTCCGAATGACTCCGAATTATCAACAAAGATTCCAGTTCAATCCTCCTAGAACTAACGTTTTTGCTCCGAAATCTCAAAATTTCAGACATTTCACAAATCCTACTCCTATGGACGTTTCCTCTGGAAATACCCGAAAGAGTTCAAATCTCAATTATCTATCTGAGGAATTACCTGTAGATGAAAATACAGCTGAACAACCCGAAATCACGTATGAGAAAGAACAACTTGAAAACGATTCAAATTATTATTATGAACCTAATTATTCAAGTAATGATGCTATGCCATTCAATAATCAACCGTACCAAGAATTCGACACTTTCGATCCATCATCTTTTTCACTTGACCAATACCAAAATCAAGAGTCGACAAATCATATTCAAGAACAGAGACATGTTGAACTCGAACAAGAACAAAATTTTTCCAGAACTATACTCATTTCAAGAACCTGACATAATTCACTTCAATATTAATGAAAATTATATCATTGATTTACCATATGTCATATTACCAGAAATGAACGCAAAGTTTCTCATTGATACAGGTAGTACTCGTAGTTTTATCAATCCCAATATAGCACGAACATATTTCCCAAATTTTATAACAAATGAATTATTCCAAGTCAGTACAGCACATGCTAGTTCTTTCCATGATGAAGTTATAAATATCCCATTACCCCCTACCTTCAAGTCATCCCAATATCATAAATTTTTCCTTTTCGACTCCTCACAAAAATTTGACGGACTAATCGGACTTGATTTATTGACCCAATTAGGCGCTAACATCAATTTGAACACATACCATCTAGAAACGAATGAGACAGTAATCCCTATAAGCTATTCAAATAAAGAAGTTCAAAATATTTTTCCTCAGGTGAGAAATAAGAATTTTTCAAGACAAGAACCACACATAACAATAATCCCTCCAAGATCTCAAATCATAGCGAAGCTACCGGTGAAACAATCGCAAGGTATAGGAATATTAAATTATACTGAATTCGATAAAGTTGAAATGCCAGAAGCTTTAGTAAACGTACAAAATAATTTCGCAATAACAACATTAACTAACCCCACTGAAAAACCAATCAAACTTACGTTCTTTGAACCAGTTGATATCGATAAAATCGATACGAATGAAACATATTTCATCGAAAATAATGCAACCCATCACGATCCGAACAGCCAATATGATAATTTATTAAAGCAAAATTTGAAGAACATTAAACTGAATCACTGTAATGAAGAAGAATATGAAGCAATTCGAAAACTATGTTTTGAATTCAGAGACATTTTTTATTGTGAACAAGTACCTTTAACGTTTACGAATCGAATCAAACATGAAATCAAGTTGTCAAATGATTCCCCAATTTTTACCAAATCGTACAGATATCCTCACATTCATAAACAAGAAGTACATTCTCAAATTTCTAAAATGTTAGAATCCGGCATTATTCAAAATTCAAATTCACCCTGGTCTAGCCCCATCTGGGTAGTCCCCAAAAAAATGGACTCTTCGAACAAACGCAAGTGGCGTATAGTTATAGATTATCGTAAACCTAATGAAAAAACTGTAGACGATAAATTTCCACTTCCGAATATCGCAGACATATTAGACAAGCTTGGTAGAAGTCAATACTTTACTACATTAGATTTGGCAAATGGCTTCCACCAAATCGAAATGAAAACAGAAGATGTAGAAAAAACGGCTTTTTCAACAGACACTGGACATTACGAATTCAAAAGAATGCCTTTCGGTTTGAAAAACGCGCCATCAACATTCCAAAGAGTTATGAATAATATTTTAAGAGGTCTTCAGAACGAAATCTGTTCCGTATACTTAGACGACATCATTATCTACTCCACATCCCTTGAACATCTAGACAGACTAAAGAAAGTTTTTCTTCGATTGAAAGAATCTAATTTCAAGATACAATTAGACAAATGTGAATTTTTAAGACGTGAAGTAGCTTACCTCGGACATCTAATAACACCCGACGGAGTGAAACCTAACCCAGACAAAATTTCAGCAGTCAAAAATTTTCCTATTCCCAAGACACCCAAGGAAATTAAATCATTTTTAGGATTAGCTGGTTACTATCGTCGATTCATAAAAGACTTCGCAAAAATCTCCAAACCTTTAACTAAGTGCCTAAAGAAAGACGAGAAGATTGTTCATTCCTCTGCTTTTATTGAATCATTCGAACATCTGAACAATCTCCTCATAAACTCTCCTATTCTTCAATATCCAGACTTTTTTAAACAATTTATACTCACCACCGATGCATCTAACTATGCATTAGGAGCCGTACTCTCACAAGGTAACATCCCTCATGACAAACCCCTTGCATATGCATCACGAACATTAAACGAAACAGAACAAAAATATAGCACCATAGAAAAAGAACTATTAGCCATCGTTTGGGCATGTAAATACTTTCGTCCATATCTATTCGGAAAAAAATTCTCGATTTATACAGACCACAGACCATTGGTTTGGCTTTTCAACTTAAAAGAACCTAATAGTAAACTGATCAGGTGGAGACTGAAACTTGAAGAATACGACTATACAATTATTTACAAAAAAGGAAATCAAAATCTCAATGCGGACGCACTTTCAAAAATTCAATTAAATACCAACGAAACTCAATCAATAACAAATAATCCTGGCCAAGCTGACGAAGATATTCTAGATTTCTTACGCAATTATGCAGAAAACCCAATTGCCGAAAATCCAAATAATTCCAACGGACATCAAAATAATATGACATCACCAATGCGACTTCCAGAAAATTCGAACAATACTGTCCATTCAAATTCTGAAGAAACACGGAACGACGGAATACAAATTTTAGACGAAATAATTAATAACAAACCTATACAAATTATTTTAGATAGAAATCCCCATCTCAACCTAGAAATCGATCAAACTAAATTCGACTGTCATACGATCAAACAAATAAAAATTCCAATTAACGACGCATCTCAAATTAAATCTGTTCTTATGTATCATGTCAATCCTGAAAGAAATAATTATATATATTTTAGGAACCAAAGTCTTATACCATTGTTTACAAAAATATACATGCAAATTTCAAAGCCTTGAATCTGTTCCAATGTACGAAACTAGTGAATAACGTCTCAGAAAAGGATGAAAAAATAATGTTGAGAAAACACCAACATGAAAGTAAAACAAACCACCGAGGAATCACAGAAACGCACGAAAGACTCAAACAAAATTATTATTTGAAATCCATGAATACCGACGTAACGGAATATATAAATAATTCACTGAACGAAAAAGGTACGTAAATACAATGAAAAAATATTTGAAACAAAGAAACGTGATCATTAAATCTCAACCAAAGTAGAGTTTCATTAATACAAAGTATGTTCGTTCATGACCTTGTGGCTGCAATCACTAATTGATGAACGTTCATTGGTATCACGAAAACCAATACCTTGCTATGAACAATGCATTCACTACTTTAATGAACACTATAATATCATTTCAATGAAATGAAAGATAGCTATGATAATATGCATCCATTGCGGTGACGAAATATTATTATTGTTTGAATAAATGCAATTACCGTTTCAAATCACATTCAATCTCTATTTCAATGCGTAAGTACGTTGATATTATGGAATTCTTACATTGTATCAATGAATTATTCCATCGATTTGATAAATATTTCTACACCATTCCGATGAATATGTTCGTTATTCCGATACCTATTAGTACGTTGTTTGAATGAACGTGTTCACTGGTTCCATAAATATTTCTTCCATGGTTCAATGAAATATTTTCGTGGATTCGAAATGGAACGTACATTGTGTTGATTTATTCAAGGAATAACATCTCCCTAATTAAAAATAGTTAATTTTTCAAGTATTATCTGGAATGATATATACAGGTTGATACATATTTTAGAGACATCATAATTATCTTAATGGAACACAGTGTATATATAATATTATAGTTGACACTGATGGGGTTCGAAAAGAATATAGGTACAAATACTGAGAATATAATATAGCAAAGTAAGAAACACTAACGAATGCCGAATGAGTGTAATGATGAAGAGGAAAAGTTGTTATAACTATTATAATTCCGAAAAAACAATCATAGATTGAGTGAAGACAGATTGAATTGTTTTCTCGTGATCGTAAGATATAAATATCCATCAAATCGTGTAATATTCTGATATAATGAAACAATCACTGATCGAATTTGAAATAATTTCCATGAGTTGTTCGATACAAGAAACTAATTTGATTTTGCAATTATAGTTCACTCTGTATATCCTCAACTTTCGAAAATACTCCTCCGAAAATAGGAAGCATGTGTCCTATATATGTATTTTCTGAATAGTTTTGATGAGGGAATTATAATCATACAGAAGATGATCATAATAAGAACAATGAATGGTCAATGTTAGTCACAAGTGAATTGATTGAATGTACATCTAGTATTGCCTATAATAATGAGGGAAATAATTCGAATTGTTCTCCATATTGAAACGATTTATTAAAAGACTCATTCTACATAGGACTGTCATAGAAATAAACCTAAACATGAAACCGAATGATAATGTTAAATTAAATAGGTACATTCAGAATTGTAGCTTGACAGTTCTCTTCATTTTCCTTCAGCGCTTCAGATAATATATGTACCTTTGGGAAAGAAAGGCTTCCTGTCATTTTATAGGAATGATGTTCAATGAAGGACCAAAACATCTCTGATTCAGCAGGAAAATCAAGATTGAACAAATATATAATTTTGAAACATATATCTACTGCTCTTACTATATGGAAGAAGGTATATCTAATATTATCAAAATAAACACATATTTCGGTGGGAGTTGTCATGTCCTCACCTACACATATAATGAATGGCTGGATAGCACTTTTCTTCGACTTCGAAAATCTTAGGTGCTCCTCGACCTCCTGGTTACTCTTCCCAAAGTGAAGAAATGATTCCTGGGAGTCTTTTATGGTATTTTTTATTATGTTGCTCTTTCCACCTATATCTTTTCTTATAGCCTTGTTGGTTGGTTGATTGCAAATGAAGCACATCATTTTCACATAATATGATCAAGTTACACGGTTTCTCACTTTGTTTCTCCGTCCCTATACTCTAGATTTTTATTGCGATATATAGAAAGAGATCCAATCTGAAAACTAACATCTCAATAATCATCATGCCTAATGATAAAAACATAATAACATACCTTCTGTGATGTGAAACAACAGTTGAATTCAAAATCAATGCTACACTTTCGGCACAGTTGAGCGACCTTTCGTTTGTGTTTCTGGACTAGAAATGACCTGAGCGGGGTGTGATGACTTCATCCTAAAAAAACTTTCCGAGCGAATTTTCTCCAGGCCAATAGGAATACTTCTTTTTGATGTAAGAGTTCATCAATATATTGCATGGTACGAGCATTACAATGAACCGTTCATCAATCTATGTACGCGGATACATTGAAACAATAAACGCATTTCGTTATGATCATGTACTGGGTGATTAGTCGAAAACGATAAGATACATTGTTTCTATGACATTATGAATGAATGTACGTCTACATCAAAACAATGAACGTATTTCTCCGAAACAATGTACCGATTATTCACTTAGGTACATGATGAGCATTATTCTTATGAACCGTTCATCAATCTATGTACGTACATTGAAACAACGTACGCAATTCATTATAATGATGTATATGTTATTCATAAACTGTTCATCGATATATGTACGTGTAGATCAAACCAATGAACGCATTTCTTCAATACAATGCACCGAATAATTATCCACTATCGCTTACATGTATTCAATATTCACTTCTATGATTTGATCTGAACCTTACATTATTTCGACAATGAATGCGTGCATTGTAATGACAAATTAATTTGCTTGAAACAACGTACTTGCTCTCCCATATGTCATGCACAAATTCATTATCCTCATGAAATGAATTATAAACCGATGTATTTATACAATATATTGGAAACCTTGGTTATCACTAGAATGAATACAGTTACTTTTTTGAAACAATTGAACATCAAAGTAATGTTACTCATTCATCAGTCGAAAATAGTGATGTTATTGGAAGAATTCATAAATACAATGCTGAAATCATTGAATTCAATTATGAAATGTATCGAAGGGATGGAAATATTCATTGAGTTACTGAATATTTTCGTCAGTACTTGATGAACGCAATTACATTATGATCATGAATGGGATCCTCGAGTAATGATCGTTTGTTTGTTCATATCATGAAGATTACTTTCTTTCGATGTAAATAATTATGATGAATGGTGTTCATTGTTTTCACACACGATAATTTTTTCAGTGTTGCGAGATTTGCCAACGAGCTGAATATTCCAGACAAAATCCTATTGTACCCCTTGTTCTCACTGAAACACCTTCAAAACCATTCCAAATTTTACACATCGATATGTTTTTCTACGAATCCGAATCTTTCCTAACGATCATCGACAAATTCACCAAACTCGGACAAGCATTTCCATGCACAAAAACCTCGAAATCAATTGTTGACAAACTGATTCAATATTTTTCTATTTACGGAGTACCAGAAACTATTGTATCTGACAATGGCAGTGAATTCAAAAATTCCTCTATAATAGAACTTCTGAAAACCCAAAAAATCAAAATTCATCACACAACACCTAATCATCATGAATCAAACTCGCCAGTAGAGAGATTCCATTCTACCTTGATTGAACATCTGAGAATTCTAAGAGAAAAAGATCCCACCAAACCTGTGATCGAATTATTGCCATACGCCATCATAGCTTACAACAGTACCCTTCATTCAGCTACCAAATTCACACCTTTCGAACTAACATTTGGACATACCACTTCCCGAGATCCATTTGATTCAATCCCCACAAATTTTTATTCAGACTATATACATTCACACAAAGACAAACTGGACGCCCTGTATAAAAACATTCATGACAAACAAGACAAAGACAAGCAAGCAATACTAGAGAAACGTAACAAGTCAAGTGATAATCCTACACAATTCAAAGTTAATCAAACCGTTTATAAGAAATCTAATGCAAGAACGAAAAATAAAAATAAATTCATTGGCCCATACACACTGATAGAAATCTTAGACAACAACAAAGCAAAAATTAAGAATAATAAAAATTCGAAAATTATTATAGTACACTTGAGAGACTTAAAGAAACCTTTTTCAGGTACTTCTACTTCGTCACCAACACAAGGAACATCCTAACTGCAACATCTTTCCACAAGATAGAGAACAACCCCGGTATTCTTCCATTCAGATTAGGCAGCGCAGGAATATCAGTAAATCGTACGAACCAGAATTTTTCAACTCATACAATGTTATCAATAATCTCAAAAGTAAAATAATTAACCAATTCAAACAACTAAATCCTCTGAATGACATCAACAGACAAAAACGAGGCATTATAGACGGACTAGGATCAATGATAAAATGTATAACCGGAAACTTAGATCAAAAGGATGCTGAAATGTACGACTCGAAAATTGATCTACTCACAAATAATCAGAATAAAATGAAACATATTCTCGACAATCAAATGTCTATTCTCAACACATCAGTAAATAATTTCTTGGAAATATCAAACAATCTTTCTCACAACCAAATGGTCTTGAAAAATAAAATCAAGCAAATAACGGACGTAATTGATTTGAGTACCATCAATCAACGTGCTAGTCAATTCCTCTCAATCCATATGATACTTTCAGAGATAACTTCCATGTTTCAAACAATCTTACATATATTAGATAAGATAGAGGTATCAATTTCATTCGCGAAATTAAATACTCTACACAACTCACTCATAAATCCTTCAGATTTACTCAACGAAATCCAATACGTTGCAGAATTATTAAAAGTCACAAAATTACCATTTGAAGCTAATATAGAAAATATTTTATTATTTGAAGACGTCATGAACATAAAAAGCTATTCAAAACAGAATCAGATCATATTCATTATTGAGATTCCATTAGTTGATCGAGAAATCTATCAATATTATCATTTATATCCTTTACCGACAACACAAAATGGTTCCTTCAACATAATCATCCCCAAATCGAACTTCCTAATAACCAATGAGCACAACTTCATGTATTTTGAAGGAGATTGCAAGGAAACTATATCGAATCAATATATATGTCACCAAGACAACGCAATTCACACACCCCAAGTAACACCTTGTGAAGTTGAACTTCTAAGATTCTCCAAGAATACAGATAGTTGCTATCAGATTCCAATACTGATCAACAATACTCAAATAACAAGGATCATGGCAGATAAATGGATTATAGTCACCCCACGAAAAACAATAGCGAAAAAGGAATGCGGAAATCAACAAGAAAATCTACTATTACTTGGTTCCTATATATTAGAAATTACCCCAAATTGTATAATCACCATCGATAAGCACGTTATCCGAACATTCGACAGTCCAAAGATAACATATGAAAAAATTCAACTACCCGAATTGGACTTCAAGAAGAATAAATCAGAAATAACCGAGTACGAGCCCGTTTCACTGGACCTCACATCAATAAACACTCATAAATTGATAGAGATTCAGAACAATATCAATAAACAGAAGGAGCTGATCGATGAAATAAATAACGAACCAATTCATCGGAAATTCAGCCTGTGGACTATAATATTATACGTCATAATTCCTATTGCACTTGTATATTTCATATATTCAAATCTCATCGAACCAAGAATATTTCGCAAGAAAGAAGATTCCCAGAAAAAAGAAGATATCACCATCTGAGAAAACATAACCGACGGATATGTTTCCATCTCGGCAGGGAGGAGTTACGTCACCGCAATCCACGAGAAGTACACCAGTCCGGCGATCTCAGCAGAGTCAGCGGTTTCATATTTCATTTCCATGAATCTATCTACTGTATTAAGTTGTTCCCATCATGAAATGATTGTTACAGAAAGATATGAAATAAAGTTAGTTCTCTTTTGTCGCTTGAAGAAAAAACATTGTTTTTTAAAAAGCACTCCGTTTTCCCAACTTCGTAATTCGCGGCATACTCGAAACTGAGGCACACATGAAACGACGGTATTATTGGCCGAATATTCGTGGCACCATCACAAAGTACATCAACAATTGTCAAACTTGTCAAAGGATGAAATACGATAAACGACCACCCAAACAAGCATTCGATTTAACACCTACACCTAGCAAACCATTTGAAATTGTTCATGCGGATACATTCACATTCGAAAACCAAAAATTTCTAACAATAATCGATACATTCTCAAAGTACGGTCAAGCATACCCCCTAACAGGGATGACAGCCGTCCATGTAATAAAAGCTTTTCTATTATTCATGTCTCACCACGGTTCACCAAAATTACTAGTTCTTGACAATGGAACGGAACTTAAGAATAATATCATGAATGACTTCGCGTCTTTACACAAAATTAAAATCCATCACATCACCCCTTTGAATCCAAACTCGAACAGCCCTGTTGAACGATTTCATTCAACATTGATTGAGCACCTTAGAATCATTAGGGAAACACGAAAAGAGCTGAACATCCTTGATCAAATGCCATACGCTATTCTCGGATACAATCATACTATCCATTCAACCACCAAACAACGTTTCATCGACCTAATCAACGGTCATATAGATTCTAATACTCCTTTCGATATCGATTTGAATCAGAAATTATACACGAATTATGTCAGTCAACATAGGGAGTGCACCCAAGAATTATACAAACACATACATGAACAAATGTCAAAACAAAAAGAATCCGTCATCGAAAAGAGAAATGAAAGTAGACACGAACCCCTCGTATATGAACCAGGAACTCTAGCATACCATAAAACTCGAGCACGTGACAAATCAAGTCCCCGTTTCAGACCACATGTAGTCACCACTAACAATCAAAATACCATCCAGACAAATACGACAAAATACCACAAGAACAACTTGAAAAGACCACTCACTAAACAACTAACTGTACCTTCACAGTTCGTCCTGACGACGGACCTCATTGCTCAAAAAATTAAGCTGACCAACTTAGGCTCCAACCCCGGTATCCTACCCTATAGACTCGGAGACGCAAAATTAAAAGCAACACACCACACATTCATACATTATTTTGACCTATACCCTATTGAACAAAAACTATTTGCAGTAACCAGACAATTAGAACAAATCAATGAAAAGACTATCAAGATAGAAAACCAGTACGCTAATGCGTTGACAAACCTGCTGAATTCAATCGAATTTCAACTCAATTCCGTCAAAGATAAATTCAATTCTCTTCACTCGAGCAAACGAATCAAACGAGGACTAATCGATGGGTTAGGCACAGTATTCAAAAGTATTTCTGGTAACTTAGACGCAGAAGACGGTGAAAGATACGACGAAGCTATATCAATTCTACAGACGAATCAAAGAAATGTTGTAACAACTCTGAATAAACAGATTTCATTATCAACAGAAATAATTGACGAGTACAACAAAACAATGGTTCTAATGAAAAACATATCACAGATAAAATTAACGAACTCAATAGAGAATTTCAAAATTTCCTTTTCAATTTCAATTGTTTTACGCTAGCAAAAACTAGTCTAGATCAGATACTTATGATAATCAATATGATTACTCAACTACTCGATAACTTAGGAAATGCTATCACATTCGCGAGATTGAAAACAATGCATAATAGCATATTGAGAATCGAAGATTTAGAATCAATTGTTAAGAAACTCTTAGATCACCGTCAACCCAACGAATTATTATTCGGGGATGACATCTCTAACTCATACAAATACTATGATATACTTGATATCGAATGTTATCATTCTAAAAATAAGATAGTCTTCATAATTCACTGCCCGATCGTTCACCCTGCAACGTTTTCCTATTACCACCTATATCCAATACCAACGAGAAACAATTCTATCCTTATACCGCCCAAACCTTTCCTGGCAATGGAAGAAACTCTCTACCAGTACGCAGACAGCGAGTGCAGGAACACCAACCCTCTGTATTTCTGCACGAATGAGTATCCAATCTTGACATCTCGAGAAGAAGATTGTACACATCAGATACTCCAGTTGAGAAACGAAAACCCTCCAAGCTGTGAGTCGATTCCGGTGGTGATCCATCACGAAATCATCGAAGAAATCAACCCCGCTCACTACATCGCCATCTTCCCAGCAGAAACCAAGGTGAAAATCGATTGCGAAAAAGTCGATTTTGCAGTCCTCAAGGGCACCTACCTTTTGGAGATACGAACGAAGATCCCGTCATCACCGGACAACCCTTACTATTACCCGAAGTGAAAATACCCAAGGTCATGAATACACGCCTTCAAGAACTCGTGATCAACGATATACCCTTGGACCGAATACAAAGACTGCAACAGGACCAGCACAGAAACGAATTTCGTTGAAAACAATTCCAAGCGGCACAGCTCATTACTAGTCAATGCCAATTCATTTATTATTGATCATTTCATTTATAACTGGAATGGTTCACCTTTACAAGAAGTCCAGACGTTCTAATCCGGACGAAACTCCAACGCCAGTGGCAGCGCCTAGACACCATTCAACCCTATCCACGAGTAATCAATGAGATCCACCCCCTGTATGGATCTTTCTAAGGAGGGAGGAGTTACATCACCATTTCCAACAGAATCCTCAAGACACGGTCGAAGTCCAGAGAAGCCGAGTCAGCGTTCTCACGAGATTCATGCCTTCTGACAATTTTGCATTTTTTACATGTTCGTTAGATTTAGTTTTATATTCAGTCTTGACTACGAATTCATACTGTTAACATCTCTCTACATTGTATTGATAATTTGAATAAAAATATTTTTTTATTCTAACTCCTGAACGGACTTATAAAATGTGCGTTATCATCAAGCAGTGCTCATAATTCGTCATGAGGTGAATAATAGATGATTCATGAAACCACAGGAGGGAGTCTTGCAGAGTTCTATATTTTGCGAGAATTGACAGACTCATAAATTATATCATCACCAAACGGAAGATTCTGCTGACTCCAACGAAACTCAACACCCTTGGATTCCGAGATGTCGAACAAGCAAGAGGTTTCTTAATTCCCATTTCTACTGCAAACTATAGTCAGACTCCATATTCAAACATATATATTCAGTTCTTAATGAAAAGGTCATTTTTAAGAAAAAGTCCGTCGTAGCCGAACTTATTTGGCGCAGTCGGTAGGATTGCGGTAATTGCGATTGATCGGTAATCGAACTTTCAACATCGTGAAAATTTGTGCTGTAAGAAGTTAGAAGCAGAGCGGCTCCTTGGACCTCAGGACACCCTGTCAATCGTTGACCTGCCAAAGATCATACCAGTCCTGTTTCTCGAGAAGAGTAACCACATTGTCCTCTTCTGCAGTGGTGAAGGCGATGACCAAAGGCTTGGTTTTTATGTAAGTGTATACCAATTTCGTCGCTTGAAAATCTTTTCGAGAGGTTGAATGAATTGTCTTCGACTGACTCAGACAATACCGATACCCCTGCCAATATTCAACCCATCGTTACTCAAAGTAATTCAGATTTGAATATTTCAAACAATTCACCAATTTCAACCGATACAAATAATATGGCTAACCCAGCTGAGACATCACATTTCAAACCAGAATATCTCAGTTGCGTGCCTCACTTTGATGGTAATCCGAATGAAATCAATAGATTCTCATCCAATTCGAATGATTTCCAAAATTTATTCTTACTGAACTCACTAATAGGGAAGTTAAGTAGCAATTCCAAGCTCGTCACCAATATACAAAGCGTAAAAACATGCAATGACTTGAAAGACACTCTTCATAGGAATTCTGCGGACCAACGTGACGAGGCTTGTTTAAACAGAGATCTCGTAATGCTCAGCAGTCACCAGTAGGAAAACCACAACAATTCTTTGATAGGTGCTCAAAACTTTTGAATTCACTGTGCTCATTCATTGATGAGCACGAACCACGAAGCACGTACCCTCAAAAGAGATTTATACAATAAATCGACCCTGAGAAAATTTTTGTCAGGACTACGTGAACCGTTAGGTACAACTATGAGAAGTATGTGCCTAGATAAATTACAACAGGCGCTTCAATTCATCATACGAGAGGAAAACGTACATTATCATCAAAATCAAGCGAATAGAATTCCCAGTAGACAAAGTTCACATCATTCGCACGATACTCGAAGTATGCAGCCAAGAAACTCACATAATTTCAGTAATTTCAACAGTTATACTCGATATAATCAATTTCAATCACCACATCCTTCCCAAAATAGATTTCCATCCCAACGAATCAACATTCAACCCAGAACGAACAACCCACCTCAGAGATTCTTCCGTAATTCTCAAATATTTAGGCATCCTAGCCAAAATCATAATGTTCTCAAACCGAATACATACCAAAACCTTCCAAATCCTACTCCTATGAGTACATCCACAAGAAATACATATGCTCGTCCTTCTCAACAAAATCATTTACTCATTCAGCTCATAAATTCAGCGCATCGATGCCGATCTTAAATATTTTCAAAATCACTGGAAATTCAAAATTCTATTTGTTCAAACTTCACAATGTTTTCGTTGGCCTAATCGGTCTCGTGTAACGAAAAATTGAATTTGTCGTTACATTTCTACTAATCACATCTCTGTATTCTGGGCCTCTAGTCCGATAGTGCGTTTCATGTAGTGCAGTACCCACAAATATCCTTTACTCTCGCCAATAGTTCTGTGACACCGTAAGTATCATCTCCAATTTCAAGATTGCTAACGTTTGCCAGGCGAATGACTCCCACTGCTTGAAATATCCGCCAGTTCCATGAGTTTGATTTATGTTCCGTGGTCAATCTATCATCTTGGTTTCGTGTTCTGTGTCAAAACATAATTTATTTGTTGGGTTAGTAAACGGAGGATTGTCCATCTCACTTCATCAGATAGAGTATGATATTTGGAAAAAGTAAACATCAGATTTATGAAAAAAAAAAAAAAAACTTTTTTTGGAATCGATATGATGGAGAATTGAAGATTTTAGCTCTCTCTTGATTTGGCTCTCGACTGGAAGAGTTGACTTGAAGGTTTTGTGACTTGAGACAGGTAAAACCATTCCCTTTTGCACTTTCTTAATTTTCAATCATTGTCTGAATACTAGCTGTTAATTGTTTGCAGTTTCTCGTATAGTAGCAAATTTGGTAGTTATTTTTTTCTGTTCCTGCTATTTTTGGAGAAATTGAATATTTTCCAGATCAGGCATGGTCACACATGTCTGACTTATGATTTGAGTAAAGATCATTGAGTTCACAGAATGTTCCTTGCACATAACTTTTTGAATTAAATATCATTCCTGCCTGGCTTTCACTCAACGTTAAATTTATTAGTTGCACGTGCTTTTCGTTTATATGATGATAGAGGTTTCTGGGACTGAATAAAAACCATTTTTTTCTGATATCATTGCAATTTTTTTAGACAGCTACTGTGCCATAGATTTGTTCTGTCGTTGTGATCATTTTTCAGTGCTATCCACGTGCTATCTGAAGTGTTATCAGACAGAAGGGATTATAATCCAAGGAGAGATTCTGGAAAATTTGAACCCAAGGAGTGTGTAACCAGGAAAGGACCTATTGAAGTACTACGCTTAGTGTAAGGTGAGTGGATCATATCCATAAGTGAGACTCCACTCTCCTACACGACAGACGTAGTTGTCCGTCCTGTTGGCATAACTTGCACTTTTTCACTGATTTCATATACTAGGGTTCATATAGTCTTCTTGGTGAAGTATTCACAGAGTTTATATAATTGGGGCATTCACATACATTTATTATAGTTCTTCTCTTGTACTGGTGAATTATTTAAAGTTGGTATAATATCTTTGATAAAGTTGTATTCACATTCTTCAGTATAGCATATTTCATAGAGTTTTTTTTGGTGAATTATTCACATTTTTTTGATATTGTCAGGAAACTGTCCTTGGCAGGCCTGAGTCGGTGTTTTGGTAGTGAGCATCAGCCTCTAGAGTTTCAAGTTCAGTTACTGCCTATTTGTAGGTTATGATACCGGCTAATTGCCACATTTGAAGGGCTTGAAATTCGTTCTGGTGGTGTTTTTTTGCTAGAACCCTGATTCACGACTGTACTTGGTGGTTCCTCTGTGTTATTACATTTCGAGACACTGCAAGATAAAGTTAACAGCTATGTAATGGTCACCTGTCTCAAGGTGCAAACCCTTTAACCGACTTTCTTGAGCTATCCTTGAGAAATATTTCTTTATCTCTTCAATATAATTTTTTATATGAAATAACTCCTATTATTTCAGTGATCCTAATTTTAATCCAAGAATACCAGGAATTGTCTTGAGATCAGTTATTTTCTTGTGGAATTTTTTTTATGTGAATTTTCTCACTAGTTATCAATTTTCTTGATATAATTTCCTCATGTTATTTTCCTCACTTTTGAAGAAGTACTTCCAATTGATTTAGGACAATTTTTGCTATTCCATGGAAAGTTTCCTGTGAACACTATTTGTTTAAGTAACAGATATACTTAATTAGTACCATTTCAGTCCATGGTCATAAGTGGTATCCTGATCAGTAATTTTTTATCATCAGTAATTTTTACTATTATCAGCCATTTTCTTTCAATTGAAAAAGAAATATATTGAGAGTACAATTTTTCCTACCACAGCAATTTCAATCACTTAATAAATTTCAATAAGTCAAACTATTTTTTTATTCTCAGTTAAAATTTGTAAAAATCGTAGGATATAATTCATAGAATCGATTCTATAAATTTATTTTCTTGTAGATTATATATTTCCTTATATAAATTATCATTTCATATTATATAAAGTTCATATAAATTTCTAATTATTGGATCCATAGTTAGTTGTATCACTTTGGATTATTTCTTCCATAACTGCATCCTTCCTCTGAATCTTGCTCATACTGCTTCACGTTTATTTCATGACACACCTTGTGAGACACAACCACAATTGAAGAAGACCAACGACCTGTGTGCAGCTCAATCACCAGCTCACGGTTTTGGGGAAGAGAAACCTGATGTAAACATTCTAAAGGTAGCCTGAAAAGCCAGTCCTAGAGCCTTACCAACGGTTTCAGTTAGATCATCAACCTAGCAGTTATATTTGCTGGTATATCTTTGGAGGAAGCCTGTTCTACCAGTCTTGAGACAGGAGTGAATCCGTGTGGAAGCTACCAGGTATTCTCTGACCACTATCCAGAGTAATTTCAAGGTGTCAAACTGAACAGCAGTATATCTTTTCAATCCTATTCAGCCTTCCTATTTTCTTATTAGCTTTTTGTAAAATTTTTGAATTGTTTAAATTTCTTGATTAATTACTAAATTGTTGAACTAACTTTTCTAACTCCGGTTGAAAAATTGTAGTCGAAATTACCGATTGTAGCTGAACTAACATACTGATTAAATTGTTACTCTTGTTGTTGAAAAGTTGTATATTATTGCTTCCCCACATTTGCAACATATAAATTTGAAATAGTTTTTAAAGTGTCACAACCTTAAGGATTATTTCTGGCGCCCTCCCTAGTGAAAGTAAGACTGACAATCATTGTACATCAAGACCTCTCCTAAACAACTTAATTACAAATTTGCTAGTTGTTATATAAGGATTCTTCCCTTACCCATCCCTAATTATTTCTCATGCTCAAGTGTTTTGTTATACTCGATAATCTCAAATTGTTGCATGCCGGATTAGATTTTGATAGAGGTTACTTGATCATACACAAGGATGAAGTAACAGTTTCATAAAATTCAAAACCAACTTAATCTAATATCAGTTTCACCACGTTCAGAACAAGTGATTCAAATAAGAACAAGCATAAAAAATGGCGAAATTATCATGCCTCATCATAAAATACACAACTGCGAGATTCTCGAGTGCCTCAGCGTATCGAAAGACGGAAAAGCTCTGACAACTGGATTAAATAACACTACATGTAATATTACATTGGATTTCATTGTTGTCGAGCAATTTGATAGAGTGAGGATAAAATAATTCAACTTCAATAATCTTGACGAAACGGAGAAACCGAAAATTGAAAACTATTATAAAGAGTGTTATTATAGTGTTAAGATATTTTTTACCAAGAAAACACTTCGTTAAAATTTACTGATGAAATCAAACATCATATGAAAACAACTGATGATGTCCCAGTCTACACAAAGTCATACAGATATCCCTCCATCCATAAGATCGAGAAACAAATAAACAGCATGCTAGACCGAAAAATCATTCGCCCCAGTTGTTCGTCACGGTCGTCCCTGATTTGGGTAGTGCCCAAAAAGGCAGATGCTTCAGGTCAGCAAAAATGGCGAGCGGTGGTTGATTATCGGAAATTGAATGAGAAAACAATCGATGGGCAGATGTCAATATTTTTCAACTCTCGACCTTGCTAGTGGCTTCCACCAAGTAGAAATGAATGAGCAGGATATTCAGGAGACCAATTTCAATACTGAGAACGGACACTATGAATACCTCACGATGCCATTCGGCTTGAAGAACACCCCCGCAACGTTCCAAAGAATCATCGATAATATTCTTCGTGGTATACAGAACGAATAATGTCTGGTATACCTCGATGACATAATTATTTTCTCTTCTTCCCTTCAGGAACATTTAGAACGTCTCAGAGTCGTATTCCAACATTTGCGACAATGGAATTTCAAGATCCAAATGGACAAGTCCGAATTTTCACGCAAGGAAGTGGCCTATCTAGGTCACATTGTCACTCAACGGCTTTTTAGGGTTATTAGGTCATTATCGACGTTTCATAAACAATATCTCAAAAATCACTGAGCCTCTTACAAAATGTGTCAAGAAAGGCGCAAAAATTATTCGTGATGAAGAAATCGAATCCTGTTTTGAAAATTGTAAGAATCTTCTAATCAATGACCCTTTTCTCCAGTATCTCGATTTCTCCAAACCTTTCAGTCTCACCACAGATGCTCTCGGTGCTATTTTGAATCAAGGTCCCATAGGAAAAGATATTCCAGTGGCGTTCGCCTCACGTACTCTCAATGATTCCGAGAGAAACTACACCACCATTGAAAATGAGTTATTGGCGATTGTTTGGGATACCAAGATTTCAGGCCTCATCTGTTCGGTCGGAAATTTGATATATTAACAGATCATAAACCTCTTCAATGGGTATTTACTCTCAAAGACCCAAGTTTTAAATTATCACGCTGGAGAATAAAACTCGAAGAGTACGAATTCAATGATTATTCCATAACCTATAAAAAAAGAAGAGCAAATACGAATGGCGATTTTTCATCACGTATAGAGTTGCATACCAAAGAAACTGATAACATTTCCTCATTCATAGAATGATGCAATAAAAACTAAACAAGAAGACAACATTTCCACTCAAGTACAAACCGACAATGATTCGATAAACAAAATTGAAAATAATATCGAAGACAATGACATCCAACATGACAACGATGACGTTCATACAAACGCCGAAGAAAATCTCATAGTAGAAATTTCCATTTCGGAACAACCTGTTAACTTTGGTAAAAATCAGATGATCATTCGTTCAGTTTCACATTCACCGGCAAGACCGAAAATAAGCATACTTTTCGAAAAGAAGCAACGAATTAGTGTACAAATTTCTAAAAAAAATGATTTTTACTAGGACATCATCGACATCATCAGAGATGACATGGCCCCAAACGTTCAGTATCATATTCCCGAAATATACGAACCCCTTCTGCGAAATAGTACGGGAAAATTTCAAATTCTGAAATTCCAAAGGTGTGGAATTGAATTGATTGACATTACAGACAAAAATCAAATTTCGGAACTAATTCAAGCATATCACGAAGGTTAATTATATCATCGTGGTATTGAAGAAACAGAAAACCGGTTGAGGCAAAAGTATTATTGGCCTAATTTGAAAAACTCTGTGCAGACATATGTGAACGATTTTGAAGAATGTCAACAGAGTAAGTACGAAAGACACCCTATCAGGACTCAAATGAATATTACGCCGACAGTAACGGAACCTCTCGAAATACTACATATGGACACTTTTACATTGGAACAAAATAAATTCTTGACAATAATTGATAGTTTCTCCAAATACGTCCAGGCGTTCCACCTTAATCCTCTGGGCTCTACACAAATCGTGAATCGCCTAATTTTTCTCTCACATCATGGAGTACCGAAACAAATTGTTGTAGGCAATGGAACCGAGTTCAAAAATACCGTAATCACTGAACTATCAGCTCTTCAGGAGATAAAAGTAAATTTTTGCTCGCCCAATCTTCCCCAGTCTAATGGCCAAATCGAAAGATTTTATTCCACCCTGATTGAGCACATCAGACTTCTCAATACCCGTGGATTCTTAAAATCACCGATACAAATGAAAATAATATACGCTATACTAGCTTACAACCATTCGATTCATTCTGCCAGCAAATTAAAACCAATCGATGTAATAAACGGACACCTGTGATTCGATAATTCTTTTGATATCGATATAGAGCAAATTCTAATTGATGATTACGTTAACGAACAAAGGGATGAAACGAAACTGTTATACTTGCATATGAACGAGAGATTCGCCGGAAATGAAGAAAAACTAACTTGGTTCGAAAGCTTATGTGAAGGAACATATCAGTCATCACTATAACTGATGTAAATATTTCCGGAGAACAGTTTCAACGCCACTTCAAGAAAAATTCTTTATGGATAATCTGAAAAGACCCCTGAAGAAAACATATGATTTCAATAAATAGGTGAATTCATTTTATTTCAGATTACCTCTCGTCTTCGGACTTCAAGATACAATGAATTTGTAAAACTTAGAGAATAACCCAGGAATAGTGCCCCTCTAATCAGAAACTGCCATAATTGAAGATTCTGGTCACACTCTGATCCATTACTTCGATTTGAACCCATTAATCATGAAAATCAATAAATTGCACCTCCAAACAACAAATCTCATGCAGTCACTAGAAACCACTAAAGCATATTCCGTTGATGTTACAAATTATGTGAAAATCTCACAACTAACGAGAGAAGAGACTGAAACTAAACTTGAAGAAATCATTCCACATCCTCAAAGGATGAAACGAGGATTTTTCAATGGTATCGGATCTATTCTCAAATCAGTAAATTTGGACGCTGATGATGGTGAACGATATGAGAAATTGATAAACGAACTTCAAAACAATCAAGTCAAATCAACATCAGATGTTGGGAAGCAAAATTCTATATCAATCGATAAGATCAATAAACTCAATCGAACTATTCAACAAATTTCACACAATGAGAAGATACTACAAGAAAAAATTCTGCAGGTCGCTTCAATTGTCGAAAAGGCACCCTACAGGAAAAACTCTCAGTTCATCGAAGATATTTTCAATCAGTTGATGATTATGTACGGAATCATCACATCTGTTCTGGAAGACATGAGGAATTCATTATTATTCTCCAAATTGAACGTCATGCATCCTAGCATCATTAAAACTTCTGAACTGTTCATTGAACTATCAAAATCACGAAATATCTATGACTCCAATCGATTAGCATTCGAAATCACTCTACAGAATACTCCAAATTTCGATAAATTGATAAATATTCAATGTTTCATTATGGAAAACAAGATTACCTATTTACTCCGAATTCCTATCACGAATCCTTCTATTTTTTACTATTTCCATCTCTACTCTGTCTCTGTATTCACTAAAGGTCAGTTCAAAACAGTTATTTCTGGTTCTGAATATTTATTGAAAAATGGTACACACTTCGCATCCGAAGGCTATCGTTGTGCCGAAGCCGTACCACAATTTCATGTCTGTAAGAAAGCGTTTATACAAGAGATCTCTGAAAGCATGAATTCCGCATCCACATGCCAGTCAATCAATGTCCAAATTACCAAGCCCAAACTTGATAAATTGGAGGAATCTACTCGATGGATTGCTATATTTCCGAACAAAACAGCAATAGATCGCAGATGCCAGGATCAAGAAGATATTTCCAAAATTATTGGAACCTATTCAATCGGAATTTTGGCCGGATGTCACATTACCACCAGCCAATTCGAAGTGTACAGCTTACATCATGTGACCAATGCAAATCAACCCATTGTTCTTCCTGAGCTAGAGGAAGGATCAGTTTCCACAGAATTTGGACTTCCAAATAGACGATATCAACCTCGACGACCTCCACGACCTGAAAACCCAGCTTATGCAGAACTCTCCTGAAATATTCTTCACTGCTGGCAGAATGATTCGACCACCCAGTATATGTAGCCTAAGTTATGTGAGCAACTACCTATGTTCCCGTGAGAACCGCTGACAAAAGCATCAGCAAGATTCTGCATTCACGGAAATCATCAGACGCCGAAAGAATTGCAGTTTTCATATTAAATCAGAATAGACATAGTCTCGGTAGCGAGAGGACGTATTTTTTCATTGTTACATATTATTCAGAATATTTTTGTCTTGAATAAATTTGAATAGACTTTTTTAAAAAGCCTTTCTTGCGAAGCAGAAACGTAAAGTTTTTTTTCATCTGTGGACAACACGACAATGTTCGAGGAACATCGTGTTAGCCAGCGGTAGAGTTTTGGGAGAGTAGGAAGGTGTTGGAATTTTTCTTGAAAGTTTGGAGGTTGTGAGCATCAGGAAAGACTTCACTAGGCAAAGAATTCCATAACTTTGCCGTTCTATTGATGAATGATGCTTGGTATAGCGATGTTCGACAGGTCTCGAGTCTGACAGTGTAGGGTTGACCAGATTGAGCTCGCTTGGTTTGTCTACTAGGAATCGCGCATGGTGGCATAATAGATGATATTTCCGTTGAGCACCGACCGTGAAAGTACCTATGAAAAAGGCATAGATCGCCGACCTTTCTACGATGATCTAGAGAGGTCAATGATTTGGTGAGTGTAGTATCATCGACTAGGCGGATAGCTCTCTTCTGAATTGAATCTAAGAGCTTTAGCGTATGTTTGGGGGCTGAGCTCCAAACATGTGAACAGTACTCCAGGACAGGTCGAATTTGTGCTCTGTAGATCATAAGCAGTTGATGGGTTGTGAAGTGGCGCAGTCGGTAGGATTCTGATAGGGACATTTATCGTAAATTCCCGTCAGTTTCAACTGTTCGATCGGAAGAACCAGTGCTCCATCGAGGACCCATTGGCAGAACCAGAAGCGGACCAGAAGCAACCAAGCCAGTGGAGACAAGAATGAAAATCTTCGTTTTACTGTAAGTTGCTCAAATCATTCAATTCCCGTCCTTCCAAGATTCTATGTCATTCTCATCGCCCTCAAGTGTTCCGAGTGAAAATAGCGATCGCGAGTTAGATTTAGGAATCGTGAACGACAAAATTTCAAGCTCAAACCTAGAATCCGAAATCAGTAATCTACTTTCAATTTTGAATATCTCAGAAGATAAAAACTCACCAAATCAAATAACAACAAATATCATGACAGTCCCAAAATTCGAAACGAAACTTTTGGAGATCATCCCAAAATTTGTAGGAAACCCGCTAGAGTTATCTTCATTTTTAGATACCGCTAATACATTGATCAGCGCTTATTGGGATCCGAATCCCGCAAATCTCCAAGGTGTGCAGAATACAACTTTAATTTATGGCATTTATGCGAAATTGATAGGAAAAGCACGCGAAGTTCACAGTATTTGCATTTCGAAAGACTGGCAATCAGTTGAAAACGCTCTAGTCGCACATTTTGGTGACCAGAGAGATGAGAACGGTTTACTTTTCGATTTGGACCAGTAACGTCAAGGTAATAACGAACCTGCATTACAGTTCTATACAAGAATCATGTCAAATTTAAGTGCTCTTCACAACTATCTCGACACACACGAAATTGACATTAATAATAAGGCAGTGAAAAAAACATTCTATAATATACATGCATTTAAAATATTTCTCGCAGGATTGAAAGAACCTTTAGGCTCAACAATCAGAGCAATGAAACCAAAAGATCTGGCCGAAGCTAGGCAGTATATAATCTCCGAAAATAATATTCGTCACCTACAAAAACCTACCAACGATCATTTCAAATCCAAACAAAATCTAAGACTCACTCACGGTTTTCAGAACCAGTTCGGAAATCATCAATTTAATAATCACCAAAATAGCTACCAAAATCCAAATCAGAATGTTCCTCGTCCCACTTTTCAAAATTCAAACTTTCCTCGCGGCCCTGTGTACATTCAAAACAGACCTGCCCCCTCACAGAAATATTTCACGAATAGTCAAGTTTTTGGAAACCAAAGATCTTACTGAAACCCGAGTAATATTTGGAAACCAAACCCGCAATTTCAACCCAAAACCAAACCTACCCCGATGAGCGGAATTTCTCACGGAAACTCACCTCGTCCTAGAAATGACGCAAGACCTAACACATTCCACCAACAACTGAATTCTACCCCTAAAGAAGTATATAATCTAGAACCAATTTATGACGAAGAATATTCCAATTACCAATATCAATATAATTACGACGATGATTATTACGAATATCGAAATGAACTTAGTACTTCTCAGAATTAGATTCATTTCCAGGATCCGAATCAAGATACATCAGCACAAGAACAAATCGCTGATAGTACCCAAGATTTTCAGGAAATCAAAACTCTAGAGACCAACACATAGAAATTCATTCAATCTATGATCGAAAAGACCTTCCATATATCCAAATTTCGAATCCACCCTTGAAATTATTGATAGACACAGGCGCTACAAAATCATTCCTCAATCCTGAAGTAGCAGAAAATCATTATAACGAATTCATGAAGAAGGAACCATTCACAATTTCATCAATTTTCCAGACTACTTGTAGAGATCAATGTGCCGAAATCCCAGCCTTCAGCGAATTCAATTCAGATAAGAAAATAAAATTCTACTTATTCGAATTTCATCATTATTTCGATGGTCTGATTGGTTACGAAACGCTTTAAGACTTTAACGTCCAAATAGACATCCAAAATTCAATCCTAAGAACACCTACTGCGAAAATATCGATGGCCCATTACGAAACCAAAGGTAAACTTTTATTTTTTGCACGAATTGAACCATATTCTATCGAATCTGTCAGAATTCCAGTTACCGTATCTGAGGGTACGGTTACGATCCCCGAAACTCGTATGTCAGCATGTTTAATTCCCGAATGTCTCACGAAAGCTCATCACGGATATGCATCTGTTGATATTCAGAATAATACTAGTGGCGTTCAAGAAATTTCTCTATACAAACCTGTACCTAAAACATATCTCAACAATACTGACTTCGAACTTTTTCACGTTACAAGGCACTATGAACAAACACAAATACCGGACATAACAAAGCTCATACGTACTGACCATATGAACCCCGAAGAGAAACATCACATCGAGAAACTATGCCGATCCTTTTCAGATATTTTTCACCGCGAAAATTCGAAATTGACCTTTACAAATCAAGTCAAACATAGAATTCGAACTACAGACGAATCACCAATCTATTCTAAATCATACCGCTATCCTTCCATCCATAAACCAGAAGTTGAAAGACGAATCAATCAAATCCTCAGACAGGAAATCATCAGACCGAGCGAATCTCCTTGGTCCTCTCCGATTTGGATAGTCCCAAGAAAGTCTGATGCATCAGGAAAGAAAAAGTGGCGCATAGTTGTGGACTATAGAAAAATAAACGAAAAAACTATCGACGACAGATATCCCATCCCAAACATTTCCGACATCCTCGACAGATAAGGTAGATGCCAGTATTTATCAACACTGGATTTGGCTAGTGGCTTTCATCAGATTGAAATGCATCCTGATGACATCCAAAAAACGGCGTTCAATGTTGAGCACGGGCACTACGAATATTTGCGTATGCCTTTTGGCCTAAAAAATGCCCCATCCACGTTCCAAAGAGTCATGGACAACGTCTTGAAAGATTTACAGAATAAAGTTTGTTTCGTTCACATGGACGACATCTTCTACCTCTCTTCAAGATCATTTGACTAACTGGAAACTTGTTTTCCAAAAATTGAGAGAGAGTAATCTGAAAGTGCAGCTCGACAAATCAGAATTTCTAAGTAGCATTTTTAGGACATATTATCACTCCGGACGGAATCAAACCAAATCCGGACAAAATTAAATCTATTCTCAATTACCCAATACCGAAAACCACAAGAGAAATCAAAGGATTTCTCGGACTTCTAGGATACTATAGAAAATTCATTCCAAATTTTGCTAAAATAACAAAACCATTCACATTATGTTTGAAAAAAAGGCGCTAAAATCAATATCAATGATCATCTTCATATTAAAACATTCGAAGATTGTAAATCTCTCCTGACTAACGATCCGATACTCCAATATCCCGACTTGACAAGAGACTTCATCCTGACTACAGATGCCAGCAATATCGCCGTTGGTGCCATCCTTTCACAAGGCCCCGGACAAGACAAACCCATCTCGTATACATCACGTACTTTGAACGAATCGGAACAAAATTAGAATTGAGAAAGAGTTGTTAGCCATCGTGTGGGCTACGAAATATTTTAGGCCTTATCTGTTCGGTAAAAAATTTAAAATTTTAACCGACCACAAACCTCTTCAATGGCTCATGTCTCTCCCGCTTGGTTCGTTGGAGATTGAAACTCGAAGAATTTGATTACCAAATTATTTACAAAAAAGGCAAATTGAACACAAACGTACATGCTCTCTCGAGAGTAGAAATTCACCCTAATGAAACGAATTCAGAAGAACTCCCTATCATACAATATATGCGACAATATAACAAAAATCCTATCCTGGACGATAATCCCAGACCTTCCGCGAGTAGAGAACCTGATAATCGATCAATAATAGTGCAAGCAGACCCAGACGAGAACGATGACAACGAAACTGTACATACTAGTACCGAAAACCCAATTTTTACCATTAATATCACTGATAAACCCTTGAATTATTTTCTTCGTCAAATAATGATAATAAAAGTCGACAGAAATCCACGCATGGAAACAAAAAAGGTGTTTGGAAGTCCAGTAAGCCGAACAAGATGGATTCTCTATGTGACTAACGAATCTTTTCGAGCACAGGTTATCCAGTTCTTAAAAGAATTCGGTGGCGCGAAAAGAAGATATTTTTTGTACTTCCAGAACGACGAAAATCAAGACTTGTATAAGGAAATGTGTGCTTTCCTTCCTCAAATATTCAGAAACTCATCTTTCAATATTTTAAAATCTAATGAGCTTCTATACGATGTCACTAACGAAAACAGGCAACAAAATCTCATCAAATCAAGTCACGAAGGTGTCACGAATCATAGAGGAATTCACGAAACTATCAATGAACTGAAAATGAAATATTACTGGCCAAAACTCAGTGATGTCGTCAGAAAATTTGTAAATAATTGTTCTATATGCCAACAAGTCAAATACGAACGTCATCTTCCACTCATCAAACTTCAATTGAAACCAACACCTGAAAAGCCATTCGAAACAATCCACATAGATACATTTAAATTCGATAATAAAATAACCCTCACAATATGTGATAGCTTCTCTCGATTCGGGCAAGCTTAAATCTTGCCTAGTCTCTCTGCATTACATGTCTATCAATCTCTCCTACAGTTTATCACCTCGTACAAAACGTACCAGAAAATATAGTTTCCGACAACGGAACAGAATTCACACAAAGTATTTTGGAAGATTTCGCAAAAGTTCATAAAATCAATTGGCATTTCACTTCACCTCTGAATCCAAATAGTAATGCAATCGTAGAAAGGTTTCATTCTACAATTCTTGAACACATGCGTATTTTGGTCCTGAGCAAACCAAAACTAAACCCTTTCGAGAAAATCACTTATGCTGTTTTAGGATATAATTACTCGATACATTCAGCAACCAAACAGAAACCTATCGATCTTTTATTGGGTCATTTGGAATTGAAAGATTCAATGAACATCAACAATCAAGCAGAGATAATCAATCATACAATCAATGAATACAAAGAAATTATGTCTGACCTATATAATAAACTCCATAATGAAAGGTCCGAACAAAAGGCAAATGTTATTTTGACCGATAGACAATCAAAAACAAACCCCCATTACCGACCTGAACATATCCTAAAGACTAACGATTTGACAGTCACGACACCACAAAACACCTACCGCAAACAAGTATTCAAGCCACCTAGAAAAATGACTGACAACCTCCTTTTACAGGTTGACGATACTTCACCTGATGAAAGCTCAGGAAGTTCAGATACACAATCTAGAAACTAACCCTGGTATCCTCCCTTTCAAACTCGGCAACGCAAAAATGAAAATTGCATCCCATACCTTCCTACACTATATCAAAACCAACCGATCTTTTACGCCAGCAAATTCAATCAATAACCGATCAACATAGCCAAACAGGAATATTAATCAATAAAACTAACTTCGTTCGTAGCGATATTTTAGATAGAGCTTATAATAGTCTCGAATATGGAATAGCCACAGTGGATGGCAAAATGGATTCTTTATTCCCAAGAGAAAGATCTAAAAGAGGCCTAGTGAACCCTGCTGGGTCACTTCTGAAATTTTTCACTGGAAATCTTGATCAAGAAGACGCGAAAGAAATCTATAGTAGCATCTCAGAAC
This sequence comes from Gastrophysa polygoni, assembly GCA_963576655.1. Classification (NCBI taxonomy): domain Eukaryota; kingdom Metazoa; phylum Arthropoda; class Insecta; order Coleoptera; family Chrysomelidae; genus Gastrophysa; species Gastrophysa polygoni. The sequence continues at coordinate 21,225,384 of OY755082.1, forward strand.
TCGAGAATAGTCAAAACAGAATTGTTAAGAAGGTTAATAAACACATCTCGATTACTGTCAATTTGATGAATAATATCAACAAAACAATGGCAACCTCCACTACAAATCAGAATTTGATTGAATCAAAAATCGAGGAAATGAGAAGTGCCTTGAATAATCAATCACTTATATTTTCTCGATATTTCATAATTCAAGATATACTGGACCAAATTAAAGTAAATCTCAATTCAATTTCAAATTTCCTTTCAGAGACTGAAAATGCTGTGAGTTTCGCATAATTGAGACTCTTCATCATAGTATCGTGGGGCCAAGAGATTTGAAAGAAATAACAAATGACCTATACAAATCACATACTGACTCGCAGTTCTTTTTCATGTTGAGGAATATCTCAAATATTATAGCGTAGTAGAAACGAGTGTCTTTATATCCGACGACAAAATGATATTTTCAATTGACTTCCCATTGGTTTATCCTGATACTTTCGTTCACTACCATCTTTTTCCGATACCCAATCGAAATCAATCCATAATAATACCTCCCTCGACCTATCTCACCTTGAGCAACGAACAGTTCCAATACCACGATGAAGAATGCATCGAACTCCGACCAAACTACCTCTGCAGAAGGAACCGGCTTTTACCTCTTCGAGAAAATCTCGACTGTGTTACATCACTGCTATCTGCTGAAAGCAACCTGACCAATTGTCACCAAGTTCTAGTCCATGTTAGCCGACAGTTGATTAAGGAAATCAACGAATCGCATTATCCCGGAAAATCAGAAGTTACATTTCGACTGCCAAGGAAATAAAAATGTGGCCATAGTCCGTGGCCCCTACATCTTTATGGTCCCTCCTACATGCTCCATGAAGACGTCATCTTACAGCTACAAGAACGAGAAGGGTGTTATTATAGGACACCCCATCTTATTGGAAGAAATCAAGGCTTTCAATATGTCAACGCTTCACGTCGAAAAACTACGTCTTGAAAAAGTACCTCTCGACAAACTCCACGAGGGATTGATTGAAGAACTACAGTAAGAACCCCTCGAGGCGATGAACCCTCACAAGAGATACTCCCTATGGTCCCTCTGCAGCGTCGCGACGCTCATCTTATGCGTTCTAGCCTACCTGTGCATCGCAGAACGGAACAAAATCCCGAAATGGTTTATCAAGAGAAGTACGACTCAAGAACCCGAGAAGAGGACCGTTGACGAAACTCAAGTTATCTCACCCTTGAGTTCCTTCTAAGGGATGGAGGAGTTATGTGAGCAGCTACCTATGTTCCCGTGAGAACCGCTGACACAAGCATCAGCAAGATTCTGCATTCACGGAAATCATCAGACGCCGAAAGAATTGCAGTTTTCATATTAAATCAGAATAGACATAATCTCGGTAGCGAGAGGACGTATTTTTTCATTGTAACATATTATTCAGAATATTTTTGTCTTGAATGAATTTGAATAGACTCTTTTAAAAAGCCTTTCCTGCGAAGCAGAAACGTGAAGCCTAGCTGCTTGCATCATGATCATCACAGTCCTACCAGTCTGCATCTACAAGAACTTTCTGCATTCTCGATGTCAAAAACTGAGGCCAGTCCAGCCCTCGAGACAACTCGAAGAAATCAACCTTCCAGTCGTTCGACTACTTCGCTGCACTACGTAGTTGAATTTTTAAGGGATGGAATTATATCATCACCAAACGGAAGATTCTGCCGACTCGAACGAAACTTAACACCCTTGGATTCCGAGATGTCGAACATGCACCGAGTTTTCTCAATTCCCATTTTTACTGCAAACCGCAGTCAGATTTTATATTCAAACGCATAAACATCTCTCTATAAACTTATATTTTCAGTTTATAATAAAAAGTAATATCTTCAAAAAAGCAAGTCCGTCGTTGTGTCCTTATTTCATGAAGAGGTTTGTGAACTCTTTTGAAGTGCACACTAGACAGGCTGACATTTTTTGATTTAGGATGATATGAAATGCGCGTGAGCGTCATTTCTGAAGATATCTTCGGATGGAATAGTGGTCGAGTGAAAGCTCATTTGAAACGTCTTTCAATTTTCTACGATACCAACTTTCCTGTCAAAATACCTGTCGAAATGGCAGATGGAAGCCATCTTGTTGCTGTCATTCGAATTATTCGGAAGACCTGATAGTTACTGTTTTTTTTTTTTTCGAGATGGAAATCCATCTGCCATTTTGGTGGATGAAGAACTCTTGTGGATGGAAAGAGATGAAAAATACATATGAAAATAGCTGCAGAGTCCACTAGAACTGGTTAATAGCCATCTATTATTAATTTATTTCTGTATCGTCAGTGTCGTGGAAGTCACGATTATTATTAGTTCGCAATAAGTGGCGAATTTGTTAAGTTTGAACTCAGTTTACTTCATCAGAATTGGTACTCAAGTATTTCTAATGAAGTCGTGATTTGAACATGACAAGGTAGGTAAAAGATGTTTTTCAGTAGTTTCAATGCGATTAGCATGAAATCAATTATATACCTGAGGGTTATAAGAGTTTACATTTTCGAATACAATCCATGAAGAACGAACCAGTTTTCTTTGGTGGTGCTATCTGATAAGGAATATCACGAGAGGTTACTGAACTACCAGTGTTGCCACTTTCAGGAAATTTCTACTAACTACTACAAAACGCCACGTGAAGAGAGAGTCATGAAAACGATTCTGTTATCATATGTGATGACTGCAAGATATATGTTAGGATTGTTCGAGGCTATCTTGCACGGAGTTGGGGTGCCATAACTTCAAAGAAGGAAAGAATGATATTTTTATTAGATGATTGTGAACAGCGTTTTAGAATTCTACCAGTGCTTTCAAATAAGCTTGAAAACTTGGTAACAATATAATTGAGCACGAAGGAATTGAGGAAAATCAAATTGTCACTCAGAATTCTATTGAACCGATGAACTCCAGTCCAGTTTGAACATGTTATAGCAGAAATAGAAGAGAGAAAATAATGTGCGAAAAATGTCAGATTCAAGAATATCGATGAATCGTCTGAACAGCAGAAGAAATCCGAACCATTATTTTTGACACTCAATCAGAGGAAATATTACAAACGAGTAGAAGAAAAGTCGAACAGAAACAATGCGAAATGGGAAAATTTGAGAACAATCATGTATTTACAATTGTATGAATATTCAAGGAAACAACTTGCGAAGCCTACTATTCGACCACATCAATATACAAGATATAATTTATTCAGAGTTTTATCGCACACAAATCTGATAGGTATCATAACAAGCATTGTAATATTCAATCTCTCGTTCATCATCCTGAGTGAATCACGAACAACAGCAGACATACACAATTTTGAAATTAGCATAAATAACTACAACGTGGTTTGGTGTGACAGTAAAAAGCGACGAAGTGGGAGTATTGATATATAGGGTGTCCCGAAAAGATACCGACAGACTCCAAGGGGTGATAGTGGACAGCAAAACAAGCATTTTTGTTTATACAAACACATGTATATAAGGCAAGAAATCTGCTTGGTACTTCATGTATAGGGGTACCTTTTGTTACATCAATCACATCTCCAGTCGTTATAGTTCCCATAGGAAAGTGCTGAATCGCTGATATTGTTCTTGCAGTTCCTGGAAGGCCTTCTCGTAAGATTTCCAACTCGCGGCGATCTTATCGTCAGTCAGGCGCAAATCGTCGAACTATGAACATCTTTTATCTTGTATTATATTCACCATATTCACTGATGTGAAATGAAGTTGTTTTTTAAAGAAGAACTGATTGGCGCAGTCGGTAGGATATCTGGATTGTAACGTATCGAACGCGACAATTTCGTTTCAACGATTCACCAGATATTCGAAGTGTTGATTCGTTTCGTGGAGATGTTCGAACCGGAGTGGCTCTTCAAAAATCAAGACACCCTGTCTATCGCAGACTCGACGAGAACCTTTGCCATATCGACGAATCATCGAGTTTTGGAACACACATCGTCCAATTCTGCGAGACCAATGACCCTAGTGGAGACGATAATTGCAAACCCAGTAGTTGTCTCATGATAAGAGGTGCTCAAAATAGTAAACCTTTTAATGTGAGTACGATTATTACTTTTGTCTATTGAAAATTCAACAAATATTCTCGGGAATTCCAGTCTGAACATTCCTTCAGCTGAATCTCAAATCACCCCAGAACCCAATTCAATGAACCAAGACATCCAAACAATCCCTGAAAATAATCCAATTACAATGACGGAAATATTGAAATCTGGAAACTTGAATTGTGTACCGCAGTTCGACGATAACCCAAATGAACTCAATCGATACCTAGCAGTATGTGATTGCGGAAACGCCAAGTTAGTTGTCAATTTCCGAAATATGTCAACTAACGTCTATGAAGAAACACTTTATAGAAAATTCGCAGATCAGAGTGGAGAGAGTTGCCTCAATCGGGATTTGATGATAATGAAACAATACCCGCATGAAAAACCTCAAGATTTCTATGATCGATGTCTGATGATCCTGAATCTTTAGTGTAGCTATGTAGACATTCATTAGAATACCAATGAAACCAAAACTTTGCAACGTACTTTTTATAACGACTTTACATTGGAAAAGTTTTTGTCTGGCCTGAGAAAACCTCTGGGTACGACAATTCATTGTATGCGGTCGAATTTACTTACAGAAGTTTTGCAGTTGGTTATTCGAGACGATAATATCCATTATTTTCATAATAACTCACACAGAATCACGAAAATCGCGAAGGAGAGTGATTCAAGAAGTGATCAATCTTTCAGACCGCAACAACAGCAAAGATATAATCCACAAATTGTTCCTTTTAATGCTCAAACACAAAATGATCAATTTCGATAGAATTATTCAGTGCCGATTCATCAAACATTCAATGATCATCCGAGAAGATATTTTTCAATCTCAACAGAACAGGAATGTTTTCAAGCCAAAACTTTTTCGAGGCCCATGCCAATGCCTACATGCACAAAAAATACAATGATGAATTCAGCATCGAATAATGTTCGCCCCAATCCACATGCTACCCCGATGAGTGTTTCCACAAGGAACACGAATGATTGCCGATCGAACACGTCGACATCTTTCCAATCTCAAACAAGGAGAGATTTCATTTCCGAGGAGCTTTTCAATACGTTATTAGAGTGATCAGTATGCCTCCATTTCATGTGACAGGAGTAGATGATGGTGGCCCTTTCATTTTGAAAGACAGAAAAGGTCTATTTAGAGTCATAGGTGAAACTAAATTCACTTATGAGGAATTTCACACTATTTTGGTGCAAATAGAAGGTTTATTGAATTCCCGTCCTCAGTCATTCACAACCCCCCTAACCCCTGCTCACTTCCTGACCGGAAGACCCTTAGTAATGGCTCCAGATCCAAATATCATGGATATTCCGATGAACAGATGTTCTCGATTTCAATTACTGCAACAACTTCAGCAGAGTTTTGTCGTCGCTGCTCGGGAGATTATTGATGTCATCTACAGAAGAGATTCGAATGGAAAGAAGCCTCTCCACCTCTTCTAATTGGGGATCTAGTTCTGATCCAGAATGACAATAGCCCATCCTGTCAATGGCTCTTGGGAAGAATTGCAGAACTCCATTATGGTGATGACATGGTGGCTAGGGTTGCTACAGTCAAAACTTCTTCAAGCGAATTGAACTCAGCAGTTTCCAGATTGTGTCAACTCCCTTCAACAGAAACGAAAGATATGAGTGATATCAATGACGGTTCAAATGACTTGAATGAATGAAATATATTTTTGTGCATTATATCAATTGATCAGTTTAGTATTGAACGATCACACTGTTGCTAGTTTGAGGAGAGAGTGTGTTGAAATGTATTTTCGTCAATAGTTGATATACCCCATGTATATGGAAAAATAATGTTCATGTTGCTATTGATCAGATATATGTCAATGTGAGAATCAATGTCAGATTGAAAAATAATCTTCTGATTTCGTATTTCGTCTCTACGATATAATCGAGCTACCAGCGAATTTATACAGTCCACTCTATCGCTATTTCAACACAACTCGAGTTGTGATGCAATTACGCACATGTAGACTCACACACTCGCCACTACGCGGCTACGTGAGTAACTTTGTCCGGTTTTCCAGAACCTGCCATTTTTTGAGTTTCATACACCTTCATCATGAAAGTATCCAATCTGACTAGATAATGAGTGACATTTCAAAATAATGTGGGCCATATCTCCATACCAGATGCGGAAATCACTGTATGGTAATTATTACTTTGTTTCAGAACATCATCCGGGGATCTGAGTCGGTCCATAGCTAAGAGAGGTGAGTTCAAAATGTATTCCATCCTCTGTGATGTCTATACTGTGCGCCCATGAAATATCGCATTAACTCATTCCTAGCCAAACATGGAAAATCATTAGACGCTTGGTTATTTTCAATCTCACTTTACCGCATTTTCGAAAATTATTTCATTATGCAAGCTATCCATATCAGATGGATGACGTTAGCAGAAAATCTGTGATTTCTAACATGTATCACACATAGGCCATACATTTCTACAGGAAGTTGAGAATTTATGCATTCACTGCTGATTCAGGTAATCATTAGATCACCATGTATGATGGAAATGTTTCCACAAACACATGAAATCGAAATCACATTACTAGTATGTGAGGATCTCCAAGGGATTTCCCGTGAAAATTGTGGTAAAATACCACAGACGATATATGAACCTGAATTTATCTCTATCAATTTGTGAGCAACTAGCCCAATATCTCGAATACTCCGTATAGGAGAAGACAGAAGGCAAGAGTAATTCGGTTATACAACATCTGATTCAGAGGGCTGATGAGTGTGTCGGATGAGATAATGATTCAGCATTGAGTATTGTCTGAGCATTTTTAGGAGACGATTTCGTTGGTGTATATTTTGGAATGAAGGTGGAAGGTTGTTGGTGGAAGTCTTCTGTTAATCCTACGTTTATTATTCAGCCAACATTTCAGAAGTGGTATCGAATTTTTTTTTGGCTGCTCGTCACGCCGAAACGAAAACTTCCCAGTAGTTCTTCGAGAACACCGACTATATCAAGCAGTCACCAATTCGTTACCGAGTACAGAACTTGAATATATAAGCAAGAGCTCTAGTAGTTCTTTGAGCAATCAATCGGGAATTCATGTCAGAAGAAGCAAAGCTGGAAGACATGGAAGGAGTCGCAGAGCAAGCCGTGCTAGAAGTCCAAGGAATCAGAAAAGTCAAAGAACTCGTAGATACCATACGAGGAGCCCTGTTAGGAACAATTCCTTCAGGAGTAAACTGAAGAAAATCGTCCATGAAAGGTCTGAAAAATCAAAGAATATCAATGGAATGAATGAATGAATGTCAGTAATTGGGTCAACTTGATAGGAGAGCATGCTTCGTGTTATAAGTGGGACGGAGGAACAATTGAATTTCAAGCGTTGAATAAACCTAAGAATACGCCAGCAAAATGATATCATGACTATATAAGAAGTGAAGTAGGATGGGCCAATCATGACTGGGCGATATGGAGAAGTATTTTGATTTCCACATTCGAATCAGAGAAAAACATGTTCAGTCTCTTCATAGACGTAGCTAATCATAAGCAGACACCCGGTGAGTCACTATATTCGTTCCATTTCGACCACTTGTCTAAAATGAAGGACAATAAAAGATGAAACGATTACAGCCGCTGTCAGAGCAGCTGGTATAACTGACTTGACTAAATACACTCGCTAGTTTTTTGAGGGACCAGACATATAAAATAGCCAGCACTAGCACTAATACTGGAATTCACACAAAGTATCAATCTTTGAGTTCCACATTGAGATATAAGTATCGACCAAATCGAAATAGTATTATTGAATGTTTTCATTGTGGAAATATTGAACATGGAAAGTATGAAAGCAAGACTAGGATCAAGATATGTAGATTTTGTAATTCGAAAGGACATTCAGAATATTCTTTCTCAGAGGAAGAACATGAACAGAGGTGAGAGAACAAAAATGAGAATAATGATGAGAAAAAAAGAATTTTGAACTTGAAGCAGTCAAACAGTTCAGACAAGAATGAATTTTCTCAGAATATATCAACTAGAGGTCAACCAATCCATGCATTCATTGACTTTGGGAGCGATTGTTCCATTATATAATACGATCCATTTAGGATAACGTATATTCGAAATAGAGAAATCAATTGAACCATCAGGATTTTCGGGTAAGGCAATCGATATTTATGAAGCGGTCGAGTCCAAAGTTACCATCGGGGATGTTACAGTCGTGTGCTTACTTTATGTTCTTAACGATAAATCAATGCCAACTGAATGTATAATAGGTCACAATTTCACAGAAAACGGAAAAAAAATTGCTATAGTAGGATGAAAGATAGGCTTTACTTTTTCCACCTGGATAATCAAAGAAGTATATCCCATCCCAAATATCGAAGACCTGATCGATCGATTAGAATAATGAAAATATTTTACAAGTTTAGACTGTATATCATCAGATTCGCAACCATGATGAGTCCATAGAGAATACAGCATTCATAACACCAGACGGTCATTATGAATATTTCCGAATTCCATGAATGGATTAACCAATGCACCTGCAGTATTCCAGAAAGCTATGAACACAATTTTTGTGAATCTGAATTTCAAAATACAATATTGATTCACCTAGATGATGTCTTGATTGTTTCGGAAACGAAGGAAGAGAATATTATCACTCTCAGGAAAGTTCTAGAGTTATTGAAAATGAACAACATCACTCTGAACTTGTCAAAATGCTTCTTCTTGAGAGAAACGATCACTCTCCTTGGTTATATAATATGCAGCAATGGAATACGTCCTGACCACGGTAAAATACAAGCGGTTGAAAAGTTCCCAACACCCATTGGGCATTGAGTTTCTTATATAAAGCAAAAAAGATATTGTTCGACGCAAAAGAAGAAAGGTATTTGAGTTGCAAGAATTCAATTTCAAAATAGAGCACAGACCGGCGTGACGAATGCGATGTGCTGAGTCGAGACCCACCCGGTGGGGATGGTGAAACTGAAACTATACTCCGTATTTCGGAGGGAGATTGGTGAGAATAAGAAGAATCACAGAGACGGGAGATATCGAAAATGATACAGACATATTCAACACATACGATTTGAGAGCAGGAAAAGTTTTTAGACTAAACGAAATGGGTCGTCACTAGGTAGTACTCAAAAACTGTCGATGGCAGATAGTGCAGCTCAGTCATGGCGATTTCATTTTTCAGTAGACAAAAAATCGAAGAGAAGTATTGGTTTTCTAGGATACGGAACTTCGTGAAAGAATATATCAAGTCATGTTTGAATTGTCAGTATCACAAGATACCAGCTGAAAAGAATCCAGGATTTTTGTTTTCGATAGCTTTGTACGCCTGCTTCTTCCACACGTTGCATATCGATCATGTCGGTCCATTTGCTGAAAGCAAATTGGGCAATAAGTATGTGCTAGTGACAGTCGACTCGTTCACGAAGTTCACATTTCTGAGCGCGGTACCCAATACCAAGAGTGGAGGACTATAGACATATTATGATGTCCCTGATCCAGTTGTATTCAAAATCAATGTAGATATCCTCTGGTATGACCAAAATTGACAGAAAACTACTTTGTCTGAATAGAAGAAGAATATTCGACTATCCTTTGAATATTCACAGAATGATAACAAATACTGATCATTCTCAATGAAATATCTACAGGAATATTCAAATTCGAGTCTACGCATAGGGATCTAAGAAAAGATATGAGTATGAAAGATATGAGATAGTGAGTAGTTCATACAGTCACACTTCCATGGCTATAGGAAATGCGGAATCACATATTCCAGGTCAATTTGAATGAGATTATGAATAAGTAGGATGGAGAATTGTGTTATACTTGTCAGTCTATTTAGAAATATGTCTTATCATGAAACTTTTTCATTTTCACATTTAACGTATTTGCTGAGCTTACTGAGCTGTTTCTCGTGAAATTGTGATTCATTTGTAATCAGAAATCATATGAAATAAATATGTTGGTGGAATATCGAAAATAATCAGAAACCTCTAATGAATCGAGGAAAATTACTATCAGTTTCCTATTAGGTGTTCATGTAGATAAGAAAGTGATGTCGACTTGGCACGTCGCAGGTCGGTACTGAGATATTCACAAATCACCATTCCCACATATTTATGGCTGCATACTTCCCGTAGAAGGGAATCCATGCACGTATCAATGAATTCGATATATGACTTTGCGAAATAATATCAGTACTATGTTGATATATCAGTACTGTTAATGATCGATTAGGATACATTGATCACTGTCGAATGTTGATTTATGATTATGACGAATGTAGATAAATTATCATTTTCTCACACACCAGATGGATATCTTGAAATATACCTGAAAAATCTGTTAATTATTATTTTCTTCTTCGGTTCAATAGGAGCTGTAGACAGACGTCTTTGTAAATACGTCTACAAATTCACACACATATATTCGACTAGGTCTTGATATTGGCCATATTCATACCGGCTCCTGGTGAGCTGACAAATGACTTTTTTCCAACCAAATACTCTGACTCAACTTGGTGTAGATAGTACATTTCGCAGGTAACCAGCTTGTTTGATATCACCAAAAATGTTGCATATATAACTGAAATAGTTACGTATCGACTTTGAATCACCAGCGACATACGAACGTCTTTCAGAGGTCCTAATGGTATATTCAGTCGAAATGATCACCAGATATACCGGATCAGAACCGAGCTTTTCTAGTTCTGAATTTGGTATACAGTGTGTAAAAGCCAAATGGAATAAATTCATTATTTCGGTTACTGTACATATTTATAAAAAATCCCGAAACACGTCAAATTTAAATTATAACTTGACATTCTTTAACGTGAAAATGCAACCCCTACCTTCAACCCCCTTAGAATGACAGGTACAACCCCCAATTTTTTAAATGGGAAGTATAGGCTTGTGATATATCATTTGAAAGGTCTCTTCATTCTCTATTCAAAAATGTTATTGTTTTTAAATTTAATGCAAAAATTAACATAAATAAAAATTAATATCATGTTGTTACCGAAATTCGCTACAATACAATCAAAAACTAAAATGTAATGCAAAACGTAATAAAATGTAGAACACGAAAAAGAACTATGAATGTTAATGAAGTAGATGTTCAAAATGTTCTCCGCGAACGTCTTGGCAACATCCTAATCTCAAATAAAACTGTCTTCTAACATTATTTAACATATCAGGCGTGATCGACCTAATCGCAAGCGTTATTCGTTCTTTTAAGTCATTTAAATCAGAAGGTTTAGTTTTGTACACATGGCTCTTCACATATCCCCATAAAAAGAAATCTAATAATGTAAGATCAGGTGATCGCGCTGGCCATTCAATCGATCCTCGCCTCCCTATCCACCGATTGGGAAATATTGTATCGAGGTACTGCCGGACATTAAGTTGGTAATGTGGTGGTGCTCCATCCTGCTGAAACCATATCGTATTCGCTGGAACTTGAGGATTACCTGGATCAGGATATAAATTTGCCAACGTTGGAATGACATCATTTTGAAGTAGTGCCAAATAATTGTTGCCATTCAAGTTGCCCTCAATAAAAAAGGGACCAATTATATTGTTCCCTACAATCCCTGCCCAAACATTAACCTTTTGAGGGTATTGAGTGTGTTCTTCTCTCATCCAGTGAGGATTTTCCGTGGACCAGTAGCGGCAATTTTGCCGATTAGCATGACCGTTAAGTAAAAAAGTACACTCATCAGAAAACATAACGTCTTCTAATTGGATAATATTGTTATCCAACATGTCCATCATTTGCTCACAAAAAGAAGTTCTCCTATCAAAATCGTCTTCCATGAGCTCCTGAGTAGGTATCATCTTATACGGATGCAATTTATTTTCTTTTAATATGTTTGCTATCGATGTATGGCTAGCATTGAATGTAGTGGATGCCTGTCTACTCGATGTATGTGGGTTTTCCTGAAACTCAAGCAACACATCTAATTTGAGTTCATCACTCAGTGCATTAGCAGCTGCTTTTTTTATCTGCCTTACATGACCAAACTCGCGAAACTGCTTTTCTATTTTACTTATTGTTCCTTGGGATATAGGCGGTAAATTAGGAAATTTCTCATGAAATAGGCGAGTTACTTCCCGTTGTGTTCGGATGTTATCTCCGTAACCAATCATTTGTAAAACTGTTATTTTATGCATTTCCGTTAATCTAACCATTTTTCAGAATTGAAATGAACAAACTCTATACTCAAATTACAACAATGACAACTTAAATAAAACAATTTACTACTGCTTGTTAAAATAGCGTTGCCACGGAAATTCTTTAAAGTTTTTTAATGGTTACCATCTAAAAACCACATTGCTACGGTTTTTGTTCACTTTCTCATTATCAAGACCTGAACGGGAAATAAGTTGTAAGTAATATTGTAATAAGTTCCGAGTATATTTTAGCGAATTTCGGTAACAACATGATATTAATTTTTTTATGTTAATTTTTGCATTAAATTTAAAAACAATAACATTTTTGAATAGAGAATGAAGAGACCTTTCAAATGATATATCACAAGCCTATACTTCCCATTTAAAAAATTGGGGGTTGTACCTGTCATTCTAAGGGGGTTGAAGGTAGGGGTTGCATTTTCACGTTAAAGAATGTCAAGTTATAATTTAAATTTGACGTGTTCCGGGATTTTTTATAAATATGTACAGTAACCGAAATAATGAATTTATTCCATTTGGCTTTTACACACTGTATACCAAATTCACTCAAGGTATAAACCTGGCAATTTTGCATTCTTCAACTGATTTCATGTTCACGAAGAGACTTACAACTATCTCACACTTCTTAGAATCTTGTTGAGAGATTGATGTTGTTATAGAACAGAATTTATCAACGCCACTGTGTGAGGCAACTAACCATATATTTCTCTGAAACAAAGATGAAACATTATGAGTTGATTCAATTTCAGTCGTTGTGTAGGTACCACTTCTAGCAATTATGTACTGGTCGAATAGTCTAGTAATCTCATCCATAGTAATTCATTTCAGCGTTTTTGATTTGAATATCGTTCAGAGCATTCAAGTATGTAACAGGCTCTCAGATTATAGGATTTTGAATTCCACATCCAAAAATGATTGTTATGACGATCCCGTGACGGATATGAACATCGTAAGTATCCAGAACATCACTTCTGTTTGAGGGTGGAAAATGAAAATTTTCAATACTTTCTGGTCACTCATGACTCCCTTTCATGGAATATTGATTGATATTCTATTGATATATTCTGGTTGATACCGTAATAATGCGATCAATGAAACTGCTGTGTCTAGTGGAATTTTTTTATAAGAAAACCATAATATTCAAAGGTGAGTGTTAGTGAGTTGATGATAGATTTCTTATGAAATATTATCAATTGCAATTGGTAAACTGAGCTCAGTTCAGATATCAGCACTCACTTTGTGTTTGAATTATCCAGTCATGAAATAGTGTGTAGAGGTGTCTGTAAATTCAGAGATGTGGGGATTGAATATGAAGTGAATTCGATTGTTTTTTCGTATCTTTCAACAGATTTCAGCTTTTGATTCGACTGGAAGTGATGCTGACTTAGATGAATACCCTGTCATGTTCCCTAACAATGTGGGTTGTTTTCTGATTCGATTGAAATCGGGAATGGATCAATTCAAATTATAAATAAATAATGTTCAAGAATAGAAGAAATTTGAATTATCATTCCTATCGAGATAAATTGATTCGAAGAGAATTCTATTGCAAACATTAATTATTCATCTGGTGATATATGAAATACTCATTTCCCAATGGAATATGGAAACCAATTAGAATATTCATGTTGTGATGTATCCAGGAGAAATAATTCCATGAATACTCGTTTGTTAACGTTGATTCGAGAAATAGTTTGGAAATTTTCTGCTAATGAATATTTTTCAAGAGCGAAATCATTCGAAGCTGGCCTGGATTCACAGCGGAAGAACATTATATCACCACCAGAGATGGATATAAGATTTTGGTTGAGAGGTCCTACTCAAATATCACACAGAAAACGCCAATTATTCTAGCACATGGTGTTGCTATGAACGCCCTAGGGTGGGTGAATAGAGGCGATGTATCTTTAGGTGAGTTGCAATTTGGAAAATGTGTGAAAGAAATATCAATGAATACTCAGTGAGCAGATTTCGAATAATACAGTGCTGATGTCATCAATATGAGAATAATGACAAGAAGAAATCGGGAAGTCATCAGCTCCCATGGAACCAAAGTATACAGAATAGCTAACAGCATTCCAACTCTGGCCTTCTTTTGACCAGTTACTTGTTCTGCACTCCTCGGAACGCTCGAATACTGTTCGGTACCCATACACATACGGGGGATAACTCGCTTCAGTAGTAACGAATTCATTTGCTATGAATCAGCAAGGTATCGGGTGATCTGCTATCATGACGCATGAACACGTGGTCGCTGTCTACTTTCAAACTCAATTGAGATCATAAAAAATCGCCGAGGAAATTATCCAAGTGATATTCATTTCTTGAACTTTGATAGAAATGGAGTCACTAATATCTGATGATCTCATTCCAAGATTCCAAATCTACTAACGACTAGAGCTATAAATATCGGAAGAAACCGATATCATCAATATATGAGAATATTCTTGTCACAAAGTTTGTCTTGTCACAATATTGTCGTCACAATTTTGTATTGGTCGATTCATTGAAGGGAATTCGATCATGGAATACCTCCTCAATGAGTGGAAATCCACAACGTTCAACAATTTCCAATTCATCGTAAAACTTCGATTTTCCGATTTTCTCAGATCTTTTGACCCAATATAATTCGCAAGTCGATTAGTACAATAAATAAAGGATTGGTTCCAAGTAGATGTATTGAACTCATTTCAGCAAGGCCTGTGGTGATATCAGTCATACTGAGCCTTGCTGATCCTAGTCGATATCAGTCGATAGTCGATAGTCAGATTATCATTATCTGATCTTGATCAACTTATGTGCACCTACTACAAATGACCGTCAATATAGTAGCCGTAGTTTTGTTCTATGCAAAAAATATCAATGGTAACCTCATACAAGCCAAATGGAATAAATTCTATAACGGATATATGAGAGAGTTGTGAGGTGCAACCCCCTGTATTCAACTAGTTTTTCAGATTCTTCAAAAAACTCTAGTCATAATTCATGTACAATGTCCCATACCTATCTCCAACTGTTTCGGAAATATTTAGTGTTCCAGATGTATTACAGAATCTAACATGAAAAAAAATTATTTCATTTTATGCATAATGTTAGAGAGAAACAAAAAAAAACAATTATTCCGATGTAAGAGATCCTCGAAATGTTCGCCGCGAACGCTTGGCTACATGCTAATCTGGTATAGAAATGTCTTCTAACGTTACTCATCATCTGAGGCGTGACTGATCTGATCGCAAGCGTGTTTCGTCTCCTTTTGAAAAAAAATGCGCATCTGAAAATTCAAATCGACGTGTCCAAGCGTTTCTCCCAACATGCTCTCATTTATTCGATATCCAATTTATTTCATTCGACTGTTCCATACTGTATACCGGGTGTCCCAACACGTATTTGCTGGATATATCGATAATGCTGATATATATGAAAAAAAGTTTCATATATAAGTTGTATGGCACCGCGAAGGCCACATTTTTTAAATAGTCCCTGATTCACAGCGTGTTGCATTTTTCCGTAAATGAAATAATAAAATAAAAACAAAAAATATTTATTTTTCAAATGGAACAATCGGTTTATTTTTCTGTCATTGAAATGGTCCCTTTGTTTCCTACTCAGCAGTAAATATTTTTCTCTCCACAATGCGCCGTTGCAAAGTTATCAATTATTTCGAGAAAATAGGGAGTGATGCAGGCTCTCAATGAAATAGCTGTGATTGAGCTGTTTCTTCGAAGATGTAAATTTTGTCTAGTGGATTGACGTAGAGAATACCATAGTGACGTGTGATGCTCTGATCTTCATCAATATTCATACAGGGTGCTTCAACTCTTACTTTCTTTTTCGTCCACTTCGATTCAAGCTTATGCGATTTTTTCAAATGTATATTAGTTCATCGCCTCTTTGTATATGGAATAACCTATCTTAGCATATTAACATGTTATATGTCATTCACTTTGATTATTTGTTTTTTTCAAATTATATTTACAAAATTGAAGAAAAGAAACAGCTCAATCACAGTTATTTCATTGAGAGCCTGCAGCACTCCCTATTTTCTCGAAATAATTGATGACTTGGCAACGGCGCATTGTGGAGAGGAAAAAATCTAGTGCTGAATAATAAACCGGTGTTTCCATTTGAAAAATACATATCTTTTGTTATTACTGAAATATTCAACACGCTGTGAATCAGGAACTATTTCAAAATTGTGGCCTTCGCGGTGTCATACAACTTTTATTTGAAACTTTTTTTCATATATATCAGCATTATCGATTTATCGAACAAATACGTACTGTTGGGACACCCGGTAGAATTTGAAAATATTGATTCATTCTCTGTTTCAAAAATAACATTAACGAGGAATTGAATCGGTCATCAAATCGATATCAAAGCGACGATTGACTATGTGGAAAAATGAATGATCTTCGACCTATGAGTTGAAATGTAGTGGTCATTACGTTATCATCATCATTACCGCGATCATTCACAATTGCTAATAAGGAATCATTATACTGATGGAAAAAGGGAAAGAATCATTATTTCATTATGCCACCTCTGAAAAAATTTCTGACCATGGAAAAGTTATTGATATCAATATAATTATTGATTCATGTGTGGTATGATTTATATCCAATGGCAAAAGATCCCAACTTTCTGCAGATATCACAGTGAGTTTTGAATGAACCTCTCTGTTTGTATTGAAAATGCCAGTAATTCTAGGAATGTCAAAATACTCTCTTCATGATTCATTCATAGTGAACAGTAGACTATATGCCTCCCAGAAGAAAAAACTCGAGTCAAAACTGTCGAATGTTCTTATTCACAGGACCATTATTAGTTGTCATTTCTTGTTGTTGATATTGTCAGTCTTTCCCTCTTGAGATTTTCATTAGTTGAAAATGACACTATTTCCTTTGAACGAGCCTTGGATACATCCTCGTTCGCCATTTCCGGCGATTATTCCTATGTGGTATGTCCGATTTCGAATTTCGCATTTTTCAATCGTTCTCCAGCTCAGCTGCATCAGTATGGCAAATCTTTTTGAAATTGGCCAAGCTGTGCTGGTTCGTTACAACCAAGTTGCTATCCCAGGTATGATATACCTTTCTCAATATATAGAGTTCTCTCAATAATAGCTCATACCTCAACAATAGCTAATACCCCAGCCTCAACTTATACAATACGCAACCAAATCAAATTAAGAGTTCGAAAAATCAATATGAATTCAAGAAACGTTTCACTCGAATCTTCACTCTGACTTGCCACGTACAGAGTTACATAAATCAATGTTTTGCTAATTTTCCCATCAGAATTCGACATGATGAGGATTTGAGGTTAAGTCTTCCTCTTCATAACTTGAATTTTCATCGTACATGTGCAGAAACGGTTGAAAATTCGGAAATTTTAATGTTCCTAGTTCTACTTATATCCAACAAATTTGGATTTCAATTTGAACCTTCTGTTCACCTAATGTTCCGAATCTGATGTCGTTGTACAATTATAATGTTAACATATTTTAAGATCTACGTTCACAATCTCAACTAAGATGTTAGTCTAGTTAGTCCAGAATTTTATTGTCTACTAATATAACATTTCATTGTAGTCCCTGATGATGGAAAAAATAAATTTCCGAGAGCTTGGATATTCTTAGAGAGAGTACTTGATTTTATCTGTAACTAGTCAGCAACGACTACCCTCTACTCTATATATGTATATATATAGTTCAGTACAAAAATTTTTGTCAGTGTTTTCGAATCGATATGGATGATTTCGATATCATTTTAGAACAATTCAGTACCTATCTAGAGAAGGATCCATTGATTATTTTGTTTCCATTGGAAATGAGGCTATTATATTCATCACGGCAATTATCTACGAACGGAGAGTTGGTGAAGTGCTAAAGAAACGCAATCATCACAATCAATGAATTTTGGTTATTTCAGCTCGCTTATTAGGTGATTTAGGCTATGACGTATGGATGCTCAACTACAGAGGTACGACGTATAGTAGAGGTCACGTGAGCTTAACTAGCAACAACCCGGAGTACTGGAAATTCAAGTGAGTAACTATGCTACGAAAGTGTTCTTTATAATGCAGTCCTCAAATCACTCCAACTCCATTTCCAAGATCACTCGAAGAATACTTCGATGTACATTGTATCATCCGTAAGGAACTCGCAAGTTATAATGCATTGTGAAATAAACATTCAGTATTTCGGAAACGAGTAAGGTTCAGTTTCTTTGTTCAATCGTCTCATTTCCAGTTGGCGAATCTGCGGTTGTTCTCTGTCTCATTTTCAATTGGAACACCCATAATATAGTTTCCTTTCTCACGGTCATTTCGGGGCACAACATTCCATGGGCGGTTGAGATTGAAAATAAAAAGTTCACACAATAACGACATATCTATTTGATGGTTCCAACTAGAAGTACCAAATAAGCTCAGTTGGTAGGTATAACACATATTTCCATCGCCAGTGGGCTATGGATACAAATCTTTCGAAGATTATTACTTCACAAAAATAATATAATATGGTATAACATAACGTAGTATTGAATCAAGGTCAGGGTGCACTGTTGCATTACATTGATTGATCTCTGAATTTTCGAAATTCATTGCACATTGTTATGTAGAGATCTTTTTTTCCTCACAAAATCCTTATGAGAATCTCAAAATGTTATATAAATGTGAAAGTTTGTCTGGTGCTGGCAGCTTTCCAGCATACTAGCAAAATACATGTACAATAGTATTTTAAAATAAATGAAATACATTGACAGAAACTACTGATCAATTTTCCAGTTTTTTTCGGAGTTGGTTGGAATCTTTCACTGAAACCACGTCAGTTCTATCCGAAGATATATTCTGAAAATTTGCTAGCTCAGGGCTTGGAATGAAAAGCCGATTTCGGTTCACTATTACACACACACAGTAGACACTATTATCAGTTGGTTCGAGTTTTGACTGAACATATTTCACATTTGACAATTTTTCATCAAGCTTCTCAGCTAATCATAGGGTGAACTAAAATACCTAAATCATTATTATTGAGTTGTACGTACAGGTCGACAATTCTCCATACGCAGTTATTTAATTGTTTGTGTGGATACGTTCTCGGCAAAAATATAGGATATGATTAAACTACTCTTCCATCTATCTATATCGCTTGTACAAACAGAGGAAGAACAGAAAGTGAAAAAATGACGAATTCAACGAGATGAAATGAAGGATGTTTGTTTCGTATCTCCAAAACCAAACAAAGAGAATAATGAATTGAGTACACCACTTAATTCTGCACTGGATTCTCTGTCAGACGTAGTTCTAAGATCAACATCATCTGTAATAATTCCGTAGATATAGAAGGGGTCCAAAAAAGATTAATTTTTACAAATCGCATTGTATCTGATGAACAGAAACAGTTCTGCATGAAAACTGTACAGCTCTATCTTCAAAATTTGTCATTTTATTATCAATTGGCGCTGATAATGATTCGATTCGAGTCTCTTCGGTCGATTCTCAACAACAGTTTCCGCATTGTCATTGAATCGAATCTGACGGTCAACCAATGCTCCCAAATAATGAGATTTCTCAACCATTTTCATCTTGACACTCGCACTTCCATATACATCTTGTCTCTACTGATTGGTATTCATTCCGTTCTGTCTGTATCAATTTTGACAACATTTCAACAGCAATCAGCTGATTTTCAAAAAATTGTTCTCTGGTTTGCATCCCAAACCTTTCAATTCACCATGATCAATGATTCAATGTTCCATGATTCATGTATAACATCCATTAAACGTAACTGTGAACTCAACCATCACCGACTCTCATTGTTCCACAGGTAGCGTTGATAAATCATCATCTGAACTGATTCATTCCAATGAAGATGTGCTGAATGAAAAATCTAAAAAAATATTATGCGATGCTTTCGAGTTATCGCATGCTAATTTCACAGATATTGTCTATGGCCAAACTTATCACAATCAGATGAGCATAGATTATAGGTGCTACAGAATGCATGCATGAGACTCATCACAGGAGCAAGAAGACGCTCAACATATTTCTCACCATTTAAGAACTCTTGGGTGGATGAATATGGAAACACTTCGTATATTACATGCTCGCACGCTATTCCACAAGATAATTACAACTATGGAACCCAGTTATCTTACCAAAAAAATCAACTTAAGGACAGATGTGCATAGCTTGAACTTGTGATTTAAACATCAGCTCACACCGCCCAATCATAAAACATCTCTCTCTCTCGCGACTCCTTCACTTTCACTATAGCCCGGCTGTACAATAGGTTACCGACTTTCTTGAAATTGAAACACTTCCTGCTTGAAAATAAACTACCTCCTCTTTTCCAGAGTACACTCACTCATTAATATCAGTTCGTTATCATTTCAGAGCTCCAGTCCATTTTCTATTTGGAAATTCATTTCAATTCATTTTTTTGGTGGGATGAAGGAGCAATATCGAACCAAGTATGAGTTGGTATGACTTTTTTCGCCAACACAGATACTCACAAAACGCCACTTTTTCTTTGCTACGATGATTAGTTTTCATTATTATTATTACCACACCTACTGTGCAGAAACGGCTTATCAACCCACACCACATGGTGGATAGGTTGCACTTTGGGAGAGAAATGGGCGAGTTAAGCAAGGATAGAGAGAGAGAGGAGAGAGGTTGTTACTAGAAAGTAGTTGAAATATTGTGGATATATTCATACGTAGAAGCCGCCATCTCCGTACTCGTGAGTTAGAGTCAACTCTATTTTCATCATTCATAGGTATTATTGAGTATAAATTCGCCTGGCGCCTAGGACAACGAAACATGAGGTCACACATTTCATGTATCTCGAGTCCTTCATCTGGAATGAACTCTACCAAATCATGCATTCTCAACCACTATTCACTAGCAGATTTTTACATTGTGATTTTGAGGAAAGCGCAGGTAGAAAATTCACAGCTCGCATGCAATATCTATGAGTCTCTGTTATGAGTGTGTTCAGTATTTCTCGTTCAGTTTCAAACATGTGTTCATCAACCTAGTATCAAATTTGTCTGTAGTTGCGAATCCATAGAGTATCATAGAGATACATGATATACACTATGTCACACAACTATATCATTCTGAAATTATATTTCCATAATGTATGTTCAATGTACAAATCAATATACAACTATGTAATTCATGTATGTATGTGTTACAATGAATAATTCAATGTACAACAATGTATTCCAGGTCGCCTGAGCCATGGCTATAAGACACAATATTCTCACTCCATATATGAATGTAAGTGAAAATGTGAGATAAAACACTGTAACTCTGAGCTAAGAAATGTCTCGCTATATTCTTCACAGTTGAGAATAAAATAGTTTTTCATTTGTCTAGACAGACACTCATAACTGATCAAGTATGATATGCAATGGAAGTAGTTAGACCGGTGTCAGATGCCTGATAAAACGAGACTGGATTTTATGAATCCAAAGTCGCGGTGAAGGACTTATACTAATGTTTCATTTTTATTCTACCGTGAATCTCGTCAGTCAAGTTATACAGATGAGTATATCATTGAACCAAACAACGCCTCGTTTGATGCTCACACCACCAATCATATCACGAATGTGTCGAATGCACTAAGATATCTATTACATGAATTCAATTTTTTTATAAAAAAGCAGAACAAACCTAAAGTAAGACCATTCTCGCTACACGTGACAAAACGAAAAATCTAGTACAAAGTCCTCTTTTAAAAAATCCATAGGCCACAGATCTCATTTGTCTTTCTTTCACAGATGTCTTTCTGTGTGTCTGTCTCCGAAAAATTCACCTGGTATATACAAAACATACTCGACCATATGAATTCGAATGAACTCATCAAAAAGCTGTGTGAAAACTATTCCTATTGCTAAAAACCGTGTCAATATTATATTCGATACTACATAGATCACAAAAGTAGGAATATTGTGGTAGGTATATTTTCGTCTTCCTTCTTATTCCACTCCAACGTTGTGTTCATTTCAATTATTATCATCACTCAATACTCTCATCCATTATTATATTATATCTCATTGAAAAAATTAGATTCATCTACCCTGTATAAATGATGGTAATAAACTTCGGGATTCGAGCATATGATTCCACTTTCTAATATGCCCTTTGTCAGCATTAGGTAACTGAATGTTTGATCGAATAATTTACTTCGAATGATGCTTATATTAGATACTGTCGACTATTGACATATCATCATAATATTCCCAATGGAAAAAAAAACATGACCATGCTCGACCTGATCAAATTCTAATGGAATTTTAATTTAATTCATTTCAATTCAAATTTCGAATTGAATGGAATATTCATATGTGGTGGGTTCTCTTCTTAAAGTTACTGTTTGGAAACAGATACGAAATGAATAAATACCTAATAACTACAATATCATTTAGAAAAACCAAAATACGTATTTTGAACTTCTCTGAATATTATTGTGGTTTTTGGGTATTTATTTATTTTGTATTTTTATGCTTACTATCTACCTACTTTATCCGTAACCGAAATGATACAAAATTTCCTTGGCTTAGGGCTTGCAAGATCGTGTTAACAATGTCATTATAGTTAGGAATAGTCGGGATTTCGAAGACATACGAGTAGATAGTTGAGAAAGAAACTGTACCTACTAATGGTGTGTTGTTGATGATTGTTGTTGAGAGATGTTCGAAGATTGAATTCGCATCGATTGGTGGAGTTGGTGATTCCATACTATTGGAATATTACTGATCGTCTCAAGAGTTTGCAAAAACGGTTTCTGAAACATGTAAGTTACAGTTCCAGCGGTGCATACATACCCTCAAATAGAAACAACTCATGAAGAGCTCCTAAAAACTTTTGAATTTGTATGCCTGCACGTGAAAAGACGAAATACTGCTATTTCTGTACTAAATACTATATACTGATCCTTCACGAGGTTGTTGACAATGCAATTGACAGTGCAAATTTTTCAAATTACAGTTATTTCTTCATCTGGTGCGCGAAACGCTACTTTGATAATCGAGAACTGAAGAGACGAAATACTGCTATTTCTGTACTGGATACTATATACTGATCCTTCACGAGGTTGTTGACAATGCAATTGACAGTGCAAATTTTTCAAATTACAGTTATTTTTTTCATCTGGTGCGCGAAACGCTACTTTGATGATCGAGAACTGATTGAAATTAATAGTATTAGTAGAAGTGGAAGTAGAGAAAGTAGGAAAATTAGATTTTTGTATCCCGAGATTATCTTCCAAATATTGTGATATACTAACCTACATTTTTTCACGTACCAACAATTAATTGAAGTCCACCTTTGTATTGGTGTGGATTTATGTACCATCAATCAACAATCATCGAGTAACAATTATCAATTAACGATTAGCAAGTAACAAGTAGCGAAAACATCACCGTTTATGTAGATCAAATCAACGAGTAGAAATATATGATACGTATAGACGCATAAGTCAGTCCCAAGCCTTCGAATTCCTTATTTTCTTTTCAACGTAAATCGAACGAGACCATAGACTTATTATCCTGAGGAGACGGAACATCTCATTCATAAAACTGCTTTTGTTTTGAAGCAATGATTGAAAATGAACTGCACAAGTATGAGAAAGACTACCGATCGAACCTCTTTGTCTTCGCCAACTTGTTGGCAACGCTGTTATGTTTATGTGTCTTGTTTCCCTGATTTCAGCCAGTGGCGTACCGTCCTAATGGTTCCATGACTTGGAAATATATTTTATCTATAACTTTATTATTAAATATTGTTCTGTACGGAGTGGAAGCGTCGTGTTTGTTAGTTAGGAAGACAAACAAATTCCTTTTGATTATGAACAAGCTACGAATGTACTCTCATTGGAAACATGTAATTTCTCTCTGTATTTGTCAATCAACATTCTGAAAAATGAAACATCATTGGAAATATATAACCAGATTCTTGTCAGTACCTGTAATTCCCGATATTATGTTCAACTGAAACAAGTGCAATATCATATGCATTCAGACAGTTGTATAAAATTGAATTTCCTTATAATTTGCACATAGATTTCTCCGCTTTGATAAAAACAAAAAACACAGCTTTCATACTTTCAATATTCATATAATACAACAAATTTATTCGGATAATGATGACACATTTTGATTCATTACTGGAAAGAAGGTGTTGGTTCAAATTGAACTGCAAATAATTTTTGGATTTTTATACAAAACAATATATCATTAAATACAAGGACAATTCACAAAGGAAATAAATGATGTCGCTCGTGAACATAGTTTGTTGTTTTTCTGTACTGTATTGGAAAAATGTGATGTTGAAACAAAATGGAGTATCAACTGCAAATTACCTATCAGATGCGAACTGAAACGCTGAATGGCATGGTAGTGGATTTGCATCTGGCCTCAAGTATTTGTTACCACTTTTCTTTGTTATGACATCCTCGAATCGAGATGATCAGAACATACATAAAGATATTTGCTCAGACGATTCTCCTGCCAGCCAAGAAGAGATGCCCAAATTTTCCTTTTTTCACTATCAGCGGGAAACCTGAAGTAATAGAGAAATAGGTTAACAGGAATAAGTTGCTTAGAATTTTTGATGCAATGAACAAGAAAGTCTATGCCATGGAAACATGAACACTACCTAAATCATTAACAATCATGAATAAACAGTACCTAATCATCATATATTCACGCCACTGGAATAACAAACAAATTTGGAGGTTAGGTATTCCAACTTACTTTTGAAAAGAAACATCAGGGCTGGAAATGTCAAGTTTTTTGCACACTCGGCAGTGACGGACCATATTGTCCAAAAATTCACTCTGAATTCCACAATATCTATTCAAAATCACTAAAAACAACACTTCAAAACACAAGATCACTCGTCTACAACACCGCAACGAGAAATGGGCAGATCGTAATTTCGTAGTAAAAATCATTCATACAATGGGCGTGGCCTGGACGCGCCGATGTCGCTTTGCGGGTAACAAATCCTATGATGCTACAATGTGATAGTTCACAAAATGAATATTCGGTAATTCCAACGTGTACATTTCAGGTTTTCATTATGTATAAAAATACCGTTCAGAAAAATGTTCCATCGAGACTGTATTACTTGCAATACAATGAAAAAATGATATGAACGTGTCAATAATTATTGCAAATCTCGTTCTCAATCTGGAAATATGGCAACGACACTTTCCAATCGGTCACAATAGTATCCTACAGTGGACCAGATATTGGCAATGTCTGATCTTCTTTAAATGTAAATAGTTCCGTCTCCTCAGGATAATAAGTCTATGAACGAGACCGACTCAGCATAGTATCATCCAGATATTATGTTTCATAAAATGATTTTGTACCCTAAAATGATCAAACCTATGGAAAGTGAGTTCATATTCATAATCTTCTCAGACAAGATGTGACCAATCACAAGGTTTCTCTACCAGTCATAGAACCAATTGGCGGTCATCTGCATACCAGTTGCGTACTAGAAGAAAATCTGGTTCGAATGAAGTGAAAAGTCAAAAAGTGAGCAATCTTCTCACTTGTTACTTGTTAATTGATGATTGTTGATTGCCTGCATGGGAACAGCCATAGAAAACAAGAAAATCAACTTATAATTGTCAATTCTCATTTGATAAATGTTAATTGATGATTGTTCAATGGGCTTCATAAACGCTGAGATGTATTGTAGTAGGTGAATCTCATACGAACAAACATACAGTTCAGTCGCTGAGAATCTAGACAGGTTCAACTATGCAATATGTCATATCTTTTTATATCTCTTCTCATATCATCTACCTATTATGCTTATAGAATATCCAGTACATATAATATTTTTCTCTGTCCTTATTCTATAAATGGGGTAACTTGTCGATACAGTGTAAGAAATACATGAATACATAAATAAACAGAATGAAAGGGTTCATGGATCTGTACGAATTTTAGTTTCAACGATTGGGGTGTTCAGGACGTGCGATCAACTGCCCAATTGGTATTCAGAAAAATACATCGCAAGTCAATTTACATTGGATTCTCCTCAGGATCGAATGCATTCTTCATATACTCTTCGACATTCCCATATGAAGCGAGAAGGTATTTCAAAGGGATGGTTGCTCTAGCTCCAATCGCCCGAAGAGATAACTCGAAATCTGTGTCTCGATATGTCAATTATATGTGGCCAATTCTGAAGGTGAGGATTCTTTCTCTTGAATGATGATGAGTTCAAATTTCGAAGTAGATAATGATTGATATATTGTATCAGATATATGACGTGATAGCATCTCATTCTGATTGAATCGAGATGCTATTTGAAGTGATTCATTGTCAGCATGATGTCCATTGAAAGAATATAAATCTGTTCTGTGCCCAATAAGTGATAATCGAGTAGTAATATGGAATGGCCGAATTCAAGGTGAAACCAGATCAGAATCGATGATTATTTACATATACAAATCAATGGGGCTCATATGAGCAGACATAGGAAAGATGTTGTATTTATATTTTTTCCGAAGGAGAAGTACGATATATTTCTTCATGACGAATGAATATAGTTTTCTCAAGCTGTTGAGCCAAGGAAAACAGCGACTTTTTCTTTCGACTCATTTCGTATCCATCGCACGGATTATCATTACACTCCTTGTACAATGACATAATTGAGTGAATTTTTAGAACATAGTGAACTCAGTATGGAACGGTGAAATACTACCTGGGTACTCTGTCTACCTGAAACCAGTGGTGAGGTCATCTACAGGAATTTATATCATCCAATCAGTTTTGAATATGATATATGGAGATGACTCAGCTCAGTTAGATGCTGTAAGTACTATTGATTCATTCCATGACAAGAATAATATTTCAATTACTCTTGTTATACGTATGATATAACTCACTATCTGATTTTCATGCCAACTCAACTGATAATAAATCTACATCCCATTTCAATTCTCAAATAATTCATCATTCTTTTCAATTTCTGAATTATATTCAGGTCAGAAAATATAACAGGTGTGTCCCAAGATGTACAAGGTCGAACCAAAGACTACTCTATCTCACCAGGCCGTAGTCTATAGAGAAATATGGAGAATTTTTGGCGGTGGCATTGGGTATCTCCGAAGCATTTCACCAAGCGAAACTTCCGTTATATATGGTGTGCCGCCCCAACAATGTCTTTCACTATGTAATCTGCTTGCAGATAGATCACTATATGTGATGGTTGATGGGGTCTCATCTGATACAATGACTATCAATGCTAGTATGCCACAAGAATCTGCCTCAGCACCAAAGTTGATTTTGCTTCACATCAATTCGTTAGATGTGACCCCCTGTCTAGTCCATGGCTATGCGGATGATAGTACACTTCGTAACGCCTTCTTCTCTGGGGCCCCTATACAATCCAATGAGGTCAGGAGGGCAAGACAGAGACAGGTCGATGCTTTGAATGATGATCTGGCAAGAATTCTGGAATGGGGATCTGAGAATATAGTAGAGTTGAAAGCAACAAAAACTCAAGATTGTATTTTCACCAGGTAGACAGATCGCACAATGCCCAATATGATGATATCATGGTACCACTGTTCCCATGAAGTCGTCGATATCCATGTCCGGTATCACCACCAACAGCGCTCTCTCATGGGAGATTATGTGAGGTCCATTGCGAGAACTCCTCTACAAAAATTTGAATTCCTTTTCCGTGCGGAGGAATACTTCACACCCCAACAACTACTCACGACCTAGTTGAAAATTCGGCCTGTCCTGAAATACTTCTCACATTTTCGGTATTCAGCCCGCAATCATTCGCTGAAGGTTCTAAACTCTATTCAAAAAAGAGCTATTCGCCTAGTCAGTGATATTATACTCATGAATTCATTGACCTCTCCAGTACATCGCAAAGAGGTGAGCGATCTCTTCATCCAATGGATATTTCACGGTCGCTGCTTGACGTAAATCTCGTCTATACAGTGAGGAACAGCCAAATGGAATGAATTCGAAAACGAATAAATGAGAGCGTGTTGGGAAAACCCTTGGACACGTCGATTTGTATTTTCAGATACTCATTTTTTTTCGAAGGAAAATAATTATATAGGATGTGTCATGTGACAGTGGCCGATACCAACTTTCTCATTCTGAAAACAACCCTCTGTATATTATTATTTTTCTGGATTCTTCAGGAAATTCTAGACATAATTCATGTACAATGTCCCATACCTATCTTCAACTGTTTTGAAAATATTGAGTGTTTTCAGATGTATTACAAAAATTAACATTAAAAAAAGAAAATTATTTCATTTCACAATTCATTCCATTTGGCTGTTCCACACTTTATGAAGCCACCACAAGCGATTCCTAGTAGACAAACTAGACAAGTTCACGCTGGTGATTTATACAGTGTCAGATTCGAAACATGCCAAACTTCTCATTACCAAACAACGGCAAAATTTTAAAATTATCATAGTGGAGTTTTACGACCTCAGACTTTCGAGAAAAATTCCAATACCTTCAATATTCTCCAAAATTCCACCGCCGGCTAACACGATGGTCCTCGAGAATTATAGGATTACTTTTTCTGTTGTCAAAAAATAAAGAAAACTTACATTATGTGATATCAAGTGGAGATCCATGAAACGGTATTTCGGCCAACTTCGATCTTCAATGACTCAATCAAATTCCATCCAAATATGCAATTTGTTGGTATCGGTGAAATCCAAAAAAAGTCTCTATCGACGTGTCGAAAAATATAAATATATACATTCAATAGGTATTGAAGCTACCTCATCCAACTTCAACATTCATCATTTTTCCATATCTCAAGGCTCAAGGTAGGGTTCGATTCCAAGAGACACACCCTGTACATAATTATGTGTATTGATTCATCCATCGAGTGATGGTGGTGAGAAATTTGAAAAATCTTGAATCTGTCCACTGGAGTCGTCCTCATCATTTAACATTCATATCGGTGAACTATTTCACACCCAAAAAGAAATATGTGCAAAAGTATGTAGAATTACCTGTAATACATGAAATATTTGCTCCATATATTTACATCATCACGTCATACATTCGTATAATAGCTGATAATGGAGCAAATTATATTCGAAATGGTTTTCAAAAATAGGTTTTTCCAAACAGAACTACATCAACCATCAGTTCGCTCTCAAATTATATGAGAGGATAAAACAAAAGTTATTTGAAGTGTCGAATAATTCGGAACTCGTTTGTTTGGTAAATATTCAAACTAACTCAAATGACAATGCTTGGTATCAGCACAATAACTTGCAATGTACATATTGCACATGATATGTTAGTAACTTTATGAATATTTCCTCCTGCAAATAATTACATTGACTAGAAAAAAAATATTTTTTCGTACAAAATGATTATGACTATGATTATGATCATCACTTCATTTTCATAGGTTCATTATTATTATCTGAATCAGATGTTTATGTAGCCAATCCATGTGATCTGAAGGATATCTGAAAAATTACACTGTTGTTATATTTTCAGTTGCGATTTCCTCAATTCATGACGCAGACTATTGACTCAATAGGCGTAGATATATACAGTCATATAGTCCAAATATCTGAATCTGGCGTGTACCAAAACTATGATTATGGCCGACATATCAACATGCGAAAATATGGATCAGCTACTCCACCCAAGTATGAAGTGGATAAAATCCAGGTGCCGATGTCTTTCTTTGTTGGAGCTAACGATTTTTTGGCCACACCTGAGGTAAAAAAATCAATCACATATCAAATATCCGATATGAGAATTGTTATCGGCTGGGTACACGTAATTGATGAATCAAATAGAAAGTGTTTCCGGTGTACGTCTACTGGGCCATCATCAGTGCGATACCTGAATAATTGCAATCCACAACAAATAGTAAAGGGTGTAACTGAATAAGTGTTGAACATTTGAGGAGGTGATTTCTCATCGAAAAGAAGATAGGATCTTTCATATAAAGAAACTTCATTGGAGCATCCCATGTTAAGATGCAGCCTCTTGAGGGGGGTACAAATGCATGCGTAATGTCTGAAGGTAGACATATTGAACATTTACTATGATTTCTACATGTTGTATGTTTCGTTATCGATAAAATAGTTTTGTTCATCTCCCTCTGATCATTCAATGCAGGTAGTAACTGAAAAATAACAATGAATCCAGTTTGCATTTATGACGATGTATCTCTGTTGTTGTTCGTGAAATAATTTTTTGCTGCGAAAGTTTATTTTGGACGAGAAAATCAGGAGACATTTTCTGTTGAGAATGAAACAGGCTATCGGAAATGTATTTTCAAAAGCTGAACAAATGATAGGACAAAAAGTTACATCAGAAATAAATCTTCAGGGGTCGCGTTTTCTACCCCTCACTACCATGATGTATTTTTGATAGTAGAAAATGTCAGGTTGATTTCAATACTGTAACTCTTTCAGTGCTTGTGAAAAAAATTGTTGAACAAATTTTATGTACCTCCTTCAAGGGGCTGTATCTCAACATTGGATGCTCCAATGAAGTTTCTTCATATGAAAGATCCTATATTTTTTTCGATGAGGAATCACCTCCCTGAATATTCGACACTTATTTAGTCACACCCTATTTATTCTACTTGCAGGTATCGCATTGATGATGTCCAAACAGTAAGAAGCTCAATGCAATTTTAAATTTGCGATCGACTCATTTGACGGCACCCCAGTTGGAGAATGGAGAGTCCATCACTATGAGCGACGCGAATCTTGAAATAGTCATATTCAGGCATATTTTCTTGCTGGAAGTACTACTGTACCGGGTGTACCACTGAAAAACTATTTGCCGCACGGGTTTAGGAAAGAAAAATTTATGACGAAAGTGGCCAAGAGAAATCTCAGGAAATTATTCCAGGACGGCCGCTGGAGGGCGTGATTGCATTGGCCAGCTTCAAAGACGGGTTTATATGAGAATTTGATGTATAAAGACATATCAAATACACTTTCTTCATGATCTCGACATGATTTCCAATCATTTCTATCGAGAAAAAATTGCGCTAACTCTTTAAATATGCAATATGAGAAAACTCTCATAACTTCAGTTTGGTGTAACAGAATTCAATCAACTTGGCCACATTATGAAGGGTTTCTTCAGCTCTTCCAGATAAATCACGAATCAACTCGATTTTAATCCCGTAGTGGCCGCTAGGTGGCACCGTTCGGAAAAACACACAATTTTCCATTATTTCTCGAGAATTTCGAATGGAACTATATATGTTCATTGATATAATAGGAAATTAGAGCAAACGAGAAGGAAAGTGATGATAATCGCGAGTTGATACTCTTTGAGGAACCAGAGAAATGCTCGGAATTGAATCATACAAAAAAAATCACCACATGAATCTGAATAATAATCGTAATCAGAAATATCCTGTTTCCATGAAATTATAATTTTCATATATTCACTTTGATTCCACAATGAACGAACCCCAACTGCTGCAATATCTCACAATGGTGAAGGATACTCTTCGCAATCACATTATGCTAATCAAAATGTAAGTATTGAGTAGGCTTAGGAATGAGAGAAAGCAGGTGAGCTTAAATTTGATTTAGGTCCTGTTAGAAGTTTTCATTGTTCATTGTGCATTGTTTTTTTGTCAAAATACCGATATCGAACAAGGAGGCATTCGACATGCTAGCAGTTCATTATGAGGGCATGCAGAATGCTGTTATCGCTGCAAGAATTTATGCCTTGA
The DNA here is from genome assembly GCA_963576655.1 of Gastrophysa polygoni. Classification (NCBI taxonomy): domain Eukaryota; kingdom Metazoa; phylum Arthropoda; class Insecta; order Coleoptera; family Chrysomelidae; genus Gastrophysa; species Gastrophysa polygoni. Next base: position 21,257,420 of record OY755082.1, read on the forward strand.
GATATCTAGCAAGGCGAAGATAAGAGGTCTTTCGTCTTGCTCGCGCGATATCGACGAACTACTAGTAGTATTCATCGTCCTGTTTTCGGCACATTTTACTAACAATCTGAGCCATTATTTAGATTTGAGATATCCTGGCAATTGGATAGGAAGGGGTAGCATGTTTGGGTGGCCAGCTAGGTCTCCAGATCTGACTTGTTCAGATTGTTATTCATGGGGGAGATTGGAAGACATGGTTTTTCAAACCCGACCAAAAACTAGGGACGATATGATCAATAGGATCAGAACTGCGGTCGATAACATACCAATGGCCGAAGTGGAAGCTGCAGTCACTAGTGCTACCAATTATTTCAGTTCCTATTCAATTCATATTTTCTAAATATTATTTCGAATATTTCTCCGGTTCCTCGAGAAGTATCAACTTGCGGTTTTCCCCAGTTTTCTTCTTGGTTGCTCTAATTTCATATCAGAGCAAGGAGCATTTATAGTTCCATTCTCGAAAGATAATGGAAAATTATTAGTTTTTTCAAACGGTGCCATCTAGCGGCCACCACATCGAGTCGATTCAAGATTCATCTGGAATAGCTGAAAAAACCATTCATAATGAGACCGAGTTCGTTGAATTCCGTTGCGCCAAACTGAAGTGATGAGAGTTCATAGTGCTAATTATTCAAGAAGCTAGCACAATTTTCTCCTGATCGGAATGATTGAAAATCATGTCAAGTTCATGGAAAAAGTGTTTTCGATATGTCTTGATTTATAAAATTCCCATAAAAACCCGTCTTTTGAACTGGACCATGCAATTATGCCCTCTAGCGGTCGCCCTGGAAACTCCAAAATAATTCCCTTAGATTCCTCTTCGCCACTTTCATCATAGATATTTTTTTCCGAAACCCGTGCACCAAATAGTTTCAAAGATACAGCCGGCGTCCTTTCTCAGTGGTACATCCGGTACAATAGAAGTACTGTAGAATAGAACTAGCTCGAAAATTCAATGCAACTCCATAATTATCAAAATTAGACAACGTACGTCATTTGTTTCTACGACACTACGATAATACTAATACTAATACTAATAATACTAATTTAATCATGTTCAATTACCTCATCACTATAGCGAACGATGTACAGAAGGCTAGTAAAGTCACTGATAGTGTTTTGTTTTGCCAAAAATGCTTACGGCATTTCCCGCTATAATGGCATAATTGTGATGAAACTCTCCAGGAGATGATGACATTCTTGCAGATTTCTGTACACACGATGATGACTTGAGATTCTCATTAGGTAGGTTGATCATTGATTCAGATTAACCGAAATTACTACTTCTGATTTCTTTGTCATTTTTGTGCAGCCATCGAACAACTAACATGTGAATGTTCTGATTGAAGATATTGGATAGGGAAATACACAAAGTAGCTGAATCAGTGTTCCCTACATCGTTCCATAGTGGGAAAGGTTTTACTTCCGCTCCGTGAATTTTTGTGAATGTATGCCTCTTGTATGAATGAAAAAAGTATATGTTTCGTCTGAACAAATATTTTCATAAACTAAGATTCATAATGAAATTTCATAGTGAAACGATACTGATATCACTAACAAGGATTTCATATCAAAATGCTAATAATAATAATGATATTAATGATTATAATAATAATGTTTATTCATGTTGTTCGCAGTAGTATGTTCAAATTTCTATACCTAACATTACAAAATAAACTTAGAGAAACCCACAAAAGCCGAGGCCGCGCGTGGTCCAAGTTACAATAGATATTCGAAAGTTTATGTCTCTCATACATATTGGATATTGGAATTGTTCGTATTTTTTGTGTTCAATCGTAGATGCTCGATGTTTTCGACATTTCGGCAAGTGTACGTTTCAACATCTCATGAAATGAGAATTCTGTCTGGTTATACCGTATATATTTTCTATACATCATCTCGATAACGAATTTATCTTTTTCGTAGAATGCTCAAAAACTGTATTCAGAAATCAAACCATCCATCCGGTGTGGATATCATGTCATTCCATACGAGAAATGGAACCACATTGATTTCGTGCTAGCCAAGGACCTTCCTACTTTATTCAATGAGGATCTTTTCGACGTTATCAGTGGACTTGATGCTGGACAATGCGTTATGTCGTAATTTGATGTCCAGTTCATTCGGTGCTGTATTTTATTTGCATTATCATCATCAGTTAGATAAGAAGATTTGTATGAATTAAAATTGAAATGCATTATCGTCGATCTGAAATTTGATTCTCCTTCCTAGTGTGAAGTTTATTCAATGGAATGAAATGTCAATCGATCAAACTGTTCATCGAGACACGGGAGGGCTAATCATATCATGATATAATACACAACTTGGAATGAAATCATCCAAACTTCATGTGTGAGACAAGTATCTGACAAAACATTCATTAGACAGTGTGGATGGCATAACAAATGCCATATTACGTCACCGAACTTACATACATACAAACTTACATACCACATAGCACCAAATCACGAACCACTGGTGAACCATGGTTCAATAGAACCTGTTCTAGGGTTGTCGCACTGAAGCAAGCAGCATACCGTCGGAATACCGCCTATTGTTCTCAAGAAATGAGCCCCGGAACTAACACCAGTTCTTTGCAGGTTGTTCACCCTTTCGTACAAACTCTGCATATTTCCTTCTAACTGGAAGAAAGCTAGGGTCCAACCGATTCCAAAGAAGGGCAAGAAAACACTCCCTAACAACTATAGACCGATTGCACTACTATCTGTGATCTCTAAAGTAATGGAAAAAGCAATCAACATCGAGCTCATCCGATATCTAGAGAGCTCAAGAATCGTGAACGACCGGCAATATGGCTCTCGTCACCAGAGGTCAACTGGAGATCTGCTTGCCTATGTGACACATAAGTGGCAGGTGTCAATAGAGAAACATGGGGAGTCTCTGGCTGTAGCCTTGGATATCTCCAAAGCATTTGACCGAGTTTGGCACCAAGGCCTCCTAGCGAAACTTCCGTCATATGGTTTGCCGCCCCAACTGTGTCTTTTACTATCGAGTTTTCTTGCAGATAGATCACTCTACGTGGTGGTAGACGGGGTCTCGTCTGATACAATGACGATCAATGCTGGTGTTCCACAAGGCTCTGTCTTGGCACCAACTTTGTTTTTGCTCCACATCAATGATTTGTTGAATGTGACCTCTAGCCCAGTTCATAGCTTTGCGGATGATAGTACATTTCATTCCGCCTTTTCCTCTAGAGCCCCTATATCATCCAATGAGGCCAGAGGTGCAAGGCGAAGATTGGTTGATGCTTTAAATGAGGATCTGACAAGAATTCTGAAATGGGGATCTGAGAATCTAGTACAGTTCAATGCAACTAAAACTCAAGCTTGTATGTTCACCAAGAAGGCTGATCACACAATGCCCAATTTGATGATGTCAGGTACCACTGTTCCTATGAGGTCGTCAATATCCTTGCTGGGTGTCACCACCAACAGTGCTCTCTCATGGGACGATCATGTGAGGTCCATTGCGAAGACTGCTTCACAAAAACTCGGTTTTCTTTTCCGTGCGAAGAGATACTTCACATCCCAGCAACTGCTTATGATCTTCAAAGCACAAATTCGACCTGTCCTGGAGTACTGCTCACATGTTTGGAGCTCAGCCCCCAAACATACGCTCAAGCTCTTAGATTCAATTCAGAAGAGAGCTATTCGCCTAGTCGATGACACAACACTCACCAAATCATTGACCTCTCTAGATCATCGTAGAAAGGTCGGCGATCTCTGCCTTTTTTATAGGTACTTTCACGGTCGGTGCTCAACGGAAATATCATCTATTATGCCACCACGCGCGATTCCTAGTAGACAAACCAGACGAGCTCAAGCTGGTCACCCCTACACTGTCAGGCTCGAGACCTGTCGAACATCGCTATACCAAGCATCATTCATCAATAGAACGGCAAAGTTGTGGAATTCTTTGCCTAGTGAAGTCTTTCCTGATGCTTACAACCTCCAAACATTCAAGAAAAATTCCAACACCTTCCTTCTTTCCCAAAATTTCACCGCTGGCTAACACGATGTTCCTCGAACATCATAGGTTTCCCTTTCGTGTTGTCCACAGATAAAAAAAAATATAATGTTCGGTGATTACGTGGAAGTATATCACTGAATGGATCACAAAGGAACACATCTGACATGTTGAAGCCATGTGGAGTTCATGAACGTCTGATTTATGACGACAAAACATCTATTACTGAATTCGATCATCGGGATCTCGGTACCCACAGTAATGAACCAATGATAGCCTGATCAACATCCTTTCGTGCCATCCTATAGCATTAATTCACCGAGGATATATCTTCCCGATTATAAAATATATCAGAAGACCCATTAGTTGGGAGAGCATTATCAAACTGACTGACCTGTTTATAGCTGATACACTTCGTTTTACCCAACTTGGGAATGGAAAATGATGTCAGACAACGAACTGATTCTTCCATCGGTATTCTCAGAAGTGAAGAGTTACCAGATGTACTCGAAAATTCGAGTGATGTCGATGATCGGAATTTGTATGAGCAATATGGAAAGAAGAGAATGAAATGAAAATTTTCAAGATTTCTGAACGTATTCTGAACGCATTGAAATATTTTTCTGCTCACAAAAATCTCTGAATACTAATATGAACCATTGGAATCAGAGAGTGTTCGAATAGTGGAAATCGATCAAGTACTCATATCACACAGCAAAAAAAACCATTATATGCCCATTTCCGAATGGATGCTGAGTGGATGTGCCAAATTATACGTCCGATGGACGTTACAGTTACAGTTAACTCGACAGTTATTTCAATTTTGCATGAATATGAATGTATATGATATACATCCATTGTATGTACGAAAATGGAAGTACACTAGATATTTCCTATATATTTAGTAAATAACGGAACGTCCACGGGACGTCCAGTTAACGGCTGAATAGCTGTAGACTTCAAATAGCAGAAATCAATCAATTGCTCATATCCCACACAGCAGAAGTCATCCATTTTATGCCCATTTCCGAACATTCATGGACATCAAAATGACGTCCAGTGTATGTGCGAATATAGATGCTCAGTAGATATTCCAAATTATACGTTCGATGGAAGTCCAGTCAATGGCTATTCCAATTTCGCACATGATATGGATGTATATGATATACATCCATCGTTTGTACAAGAATGTATGACTCCTCCTATACATTGTCACCGAACATATATTTTTCGGTGACATTGTTATATTGTCTACTGGAAAATAATTATCTAATTGAACGTCCATGGGGCGTCCAGATAATGGCCATATAAATTCTGAATAGCCGTATACCTCGAATGAACGTCCACTTTACGTACTTACTGAGGTGGACATACAATCTATGTTCGAATTTGCACAAAATTGCGAAATGTGCGATGATCTGTACAACTGAATGTGAATATCGGAGACGGGCATCCTATAATGTTGTAATTGACTATAGTTGAATGCTGGACTACGTTTTCTACATCAATCATTCTTCAGTCAATCTAACAATTATTCCAAGAAATAGTCCTCATCATATTATTTGATTCGCAATGATTTCATTCTAGATATTGATTTCTATGTTTCAAACCTTGTATAAAACTCTATGAGACCTTCATGAGATTTGTTTGATATCATCGGCTCTAGCCCCAATTATTCAATTTCTAGCTGAAGTGAGACGTGATTTGATGAGATGACATGGTGTGAATGGTACATGTTTTCAACGTCATGAAATCAAATTCCATATACGTCAACATATCCTCAACAAGTAAATAGGGTCTCATAGCCAACACAATGATTTCTGATATTTCTGATATTTCTGATATTTCAACACATTCAAAGTTCGGGTGGTGTCCTGGTTCCTGGTACAGCGATCAAGAGCTATAGGTCGGCCTCTCAAACAGTTTCCAGGTACCTCCATCTATCTACGTTCAGTGTATGATTCTGAAAGCACAGCACCCGCGTCATCAGTGGCAAGATGACTGAAGCCAGGAAGTTAGTTTCGATCGCATGCATCATCAGTCAAGATAAAGATCAAGTCCTGAGTTTTATTTGCCAAACCAGTGAATATTGCGTAGTCATGTTGATTACATGCCATAAGACGCTATGATAAGAATTCTACCAAATCTACCCCCAACCAAACCGTATCACGCGGAAGACACTGAGGGGTCTATTGATTGATTCCAGGTTCACAGATTCGCTCAAAGTAACAACCCTGTCTCCTCTATAGTTATTGGGAAGGAACGTAAATTCGATTGGATGAATTCAATGTTGTCGAATATTTATTCATCCATTTATCTACTTTTCTTTTAATTTAACACTGTTCTCCAGCGAATTTTTCAATTATTGAATAGAACAAAACAAAACAAAACATATAATTGTGAATACACAATTTGAACAATAAGAGAGAAAAAATAGAAAAGAACTCGAAATTAATGCAGAAATATCAGTGGTAGGAGTTGAAGTTCTCAATTTCAGTACAGTAGAAAATGTTGAGTTGGTTATTCATTGAATTATAGTTGTCACAATATAGTTGGTGCCAGGATAGTTTTTTAGTATATTTGTTCGAGGCTTGGTAGTGTAGAATGAGTCGGTGTATCGAGATGCCTGACGGGGAATTTTGAAGTTGATCTGATGTAGTAATCATTGACATATAATTCCATTGTGAAGCTTGACACAAGACTTGACAGTGAAGCGCTTTAAATCGCTTCCATTTTATAAATGTGCACTTGGTAATATGGGTTCCAGATGATCGATTCACATTCGACAAAAGCATATCAAAGAGATTCGAATGTATCTATATCGTTGAAGTCACGGCCTACTCTAACGAGAAATCGATAAATGCGGTTCGCTGAAGTAGTTATTTTGTCCATATGGAAATGGAATATGATATGTCATCAAGGGGAAATCTAATTCACCGACCAAAATACAAATTTTCGAATTTTCTGAGATATTTTGGATTCGATGCCATTGAATATTACATATATAACTACTATCACTTCGGTACTAGCTACTACCACCATTGATACTCACCCACTCTCCGTACAGGAGGTAGTTTATTGTTGTGAATTTCGGAAAAAATTCCAAAAATAGGTAGAAATCATCGAATTTTTCGTACCTTGTTATAGTACCTCATCACTACCACCGTGATTGTAGCTACTACTACCTTTTATACTCTCCCACCCTCAGTACAGGGGGTAGTTTAATCTTGAGGAATCTGGAAAAAATGCAGAAAAATGGTAGAAATATATAACTCGAGGATTTTCATTTTGGTCAGTGAATAAGGTAGTCCCTGTCATCAATATCAAAATTCTAAATATCGCGTTGAATTGTCAGCTGACGGTTTTCTGATCACATCACATGAAAGGAATCAAAGAAGTTATAAGTGGATTCGCCAATGGAAGTCTTATATGGATCTTGAGAGAATAATAGTTCTTAGTGCCTGCTGATACCTTTTTTTCGGAATCCTCCATTGTACACAAGTTACGAGTTTTGTTTGATATCAGGAATTTTAAATTGATACTGAGGTGATTACAGTGTACGGGATAGTACAGTTCCTTCAGTTCGTAGGACTTTTGCAAACTCTTGACGTAATTTGTGATATTGTGTATGTCGATCGGAATGATATGACCTGATGTTTAATCACTAGTGACCTAATCATAACATTTCAGTTCGATATCTATCAAGGGGTCATTGAACTATTCGAAAAAATCTTTATATGTATCTGTATTATTGTTCTCTTTTATCTTTGTCATCGAAGATGATTGTATTTCAGATGACCCTGTATAATGAATGATTCGATTTCTGCAAACCTGAATTCATATTATTGGCACTGTTATATGAAATTACCACAACGATGTTGTTAGTCGTTAATGGTGTCAGATTTTTAGTAATAAATAAATAGGCTGCGCATTCCTTTCATCTAGTTCGAAACATCATTCTGATTCTGTTTCCTTGATATGAATCAAAAAACATATGAACAAAATACTATCAAATGATTTCGTTTTCCTTATCTGCTAGAAACCTGCCTCGTATATTCATGACCATCACTTTATATTAGGTGCAGTACAAACAACATTATCTCAATTAAAAATCATGGGTCAAGGGGTTACAGCAGTATGAACACGAAAACAATTTTGTTTGGGTGATAGTAAACGAGTAACGATGATGCAACGAAGTACTGTTCTTGGAATTATTTGTTCATTTATCAGTTTCCTGATTCTCAAATCAGATTATTTCTATTGTAGTGATCCCATTTTACACCAAAATATCGTGAGTAATGTTTCATGTTTCGATAGTAATATACATAGTATAGAATATTATTATATTTCCGGGATAAAACTACGGAGCTGGAATTCAAGGAACATAAATATTTTGATGATATAATTCTTCATCAAGTCATCTCCAGACATTACTTAAACTGTGGACCGATGCTCTCGTAATGTAATGTAAAACCGATCAAGTCACTTTTTGTTCATTTTTATTATTGAATTCTTCCTTGGCAACCGAATTTGAAATATGTCATACTTCATATTATGAACATCATATGGTGTTTGGAGTTCATGGATTTATGACTCACCTACTATGTTTTTCGATTACACATGTTAAAACACGAATGTCCTACTTGATTGGATTCATACGTGAATTGAATACTACAACTACTTCATCTACAACTGTTCAAATTTTGAAGCAACTGAAATAGATCATAATTTCTATCATATAAGTGGTCACATCATTTCAAGATCATTTAAAAGAGTTAAAAGGTAGGCTTCGACAGTAGTCTTTGATATTCAGACGAATAACAGGAAGCGAAAGAATAATAAAGGCCACAAGGAAATGAACTTTCGCACCTGGTCATATCAATGATTTCAATGTACACTCGAGAGAGGTCCTGCAATGGTTGTTCCCATCTGGGCATATCTCAGATCAGAGTCCACAGTGAATATATATGTAAACATTAGTCAGTAGTAAACGCCACAATACTTGCGCTTTACTCTCTGGTATTTGAAGAAGTACTAGAAAGTCTCTATTGCTCCTCTTCGCACTCTTGTACGAAAATGGTCATCGTTTGAGTTTCAAGAGCTGAATCTACGAATTTCAGATAATACACAATATGAATAATTCCGTAGTGACTTTCGCCAACTCTATACAGGGTGGCCCATTGAAAACGTACCGCAAGGCATTGCAGGCCTGGAAAGAACTTCTCGGTAAAATCCGAGGACAGGTCGAGTTTGTTTGTCAGGAAGACACATTTTGACGTAACAAGCATAGTGAAACCTTCAACCCCCTGAGTAGGGGTGTCACCCCAACATTTTTTTCAAATGAAAAGGATGGTCAAGCGATAACTCTTTAAAAGAGGCTGGTCGTTCCCTACACAGTGCTGCTTACATTTTCAAAATCGGTCCACTCGTTCAGAAAATATAAAGCGTTGAAACTCCAACGATAATGTGTGACGAAAAATGCAAAAATGGATTCAATTGTATTTCAAAACTCATTCATTATTCAAGTAAATGTTCGAAGTGCTGTCCGTCAACCTGCATAGAGTGGTATAACATATTTTCAATCCTTTGTCGTACATTCTGGGGCATTTGGGGTGTCACTTCGCGACTTACGTTAATGATTCTTCGTTGCAACTGTTCTGATGTGTCTGGTGGTGTTCTGTAAACAACGCTCTCGATGTGTCCCCACGAAAAAGAAATCCAAAGGACTCAAGTCGGGTGACCGAGGTGGCCATTCTATTGGGCCCCGTCGTCCTATCCATCGTCCTGGAAATGTGTCATGTGAATGATTGCGCACATTGTGGGAATAATGAGGAGGACCTCCGTCTTGTAGGTAAATCAGTTCCTGTTCATCGTGAGCGGGATTGTTCTCAATGATATTTGTTAGAGCTGGGCCGATGGCATTTCGTAGTGAATCCGAGTACATATTGTCTGTTAAATTTCCAGGAACGGAAAATGGCCCTACAATGGCATTTCCAAAAATACCAGCCCACACATTCAGCTTCTGGGGGTGTTCCGTGTGTGTCTCGTGCAAAATCCTTGGATTGGTGTCAGCCTAGTTCCGGTAATTGTGACGATTCACTAAACCATTGAGGAAGAAGGAACATCCGTACAAAAAACACACATTGAATAGAAAATTACCATTGTGTAATGCTCGCTCACTCATGATTTTGCAAAATTGCAAGCGACGATCAAAGTCGTCTTCATTCAGTTCGTGCACTAAGCGTATTTTGTAAGGATTGAATTTGTATTTTTCCAATATCCGTTGGACACTGGTACGAGACACTCCCGTCGCAATGGCCAATTCTCTTGTACTTAGCGTACTATCAACTGCAGCTTGCCCCAATACTGCTCCGTAGATTCATTCAGTACTGGATTTTCAAGCTCTCCATTTTTGTTATCAACCTGTCTCGAAATTTGTTCACCAATTCGCGAACAATTTTTCCAGAGGCATGTTTGTCAGGATGCCGTTGGTTAAACAACTCCGCCACCCCATTTCCACAGCCATCGTTCTTGAAAAAAAACTCAATGATTTCCACTCTGTCTGCAATTGAATACACCATAATAATTAATTCCAAAGTCAACAATCCGTAAACACTTGACCTAATCCAAACATGAAGAAATGAATCCTATTCATTTTTACTCTCTGAAATGGGCCCAAAAAAATCTGTGCATCGGCAACAACAGAGACTCGGCAAAAATAGCGAATTCATTTGAAAGAACTTATTGCGATGAAGTACAATTGAACGGATCTTTGTATTTTTCGTCCCACATGATGGTTGGAGTTTCAACGCTCAGTATTTTCTGAAAGGGTGGATCGATTCGAAAAATCTAAGCAGCACTGTATAGGGAATGACAAGCCCCTCCTAAAGAGGTATCGCTTGACCCCCTTCTCATTTGGAAAAAATGTTGGGGTGACACCCCTTCTCAGGGGGTTGAAGGTTTCACTATGCTTGTCACGTCAAAATGTGTCTGTCCCCCTGACAAACAAACCTGTTTTCGGATTTTATCGAAAAGTTCTTTCCCAGCCTGTAATGCCAGCGGTATGTTTTCGATGAGCCACCCTGTATATCTATATGCTCTATGTATCTATATTTGATATGCTGTTTTTGGAATCAATATGAGTATCCTCAACTTGACACACACCTTGACTCATTATACATGTTCCATTATACAGGGTAGGGATAAAGTATGGAACCAAACCGAAAGAACAAACCATTTCGAGATCTGTGAAAATATATAGGGTGTCCCATCTAAATTTGAGTAGTTGATGGCATTTCCGGTTGAACCAGAACTGGATTATTAACAGAATAATGTACATCAGATGTATTTCGTTCCATTGCACTAACCTGCGAAATTTTTATAAATATCGTTCTCATCGTTTAAAGATATTTACTTGGTTCCATACTTCATCCCTGCCCTGTACTCATTTATTCATAACACAGAATCAATTGAATCTGGAAAAAAGTTGTGTGCAACGTGAGCAAAAAGTACTCGTTGATCATTACTTTTGCACCTCTCGACTTCGCATCTCGCGAGCTGAGAATTTCATGCTTTGTGTAATTATACAATTCTCGTACTAGTTTCGAGAATATCTACTTGAAATTGCGGCAGGAAGTTTCTCAAGAAGTTTGAATGAATAGTTCATGTCAAGGTACCATCGAAGAAATGCGGCCCCATTACATGTTTTCCAATGATTCCTCTCCAAACATTTATGGACCATCTGTGCTGATTTTCTGATTCATAGTGATGAAAATTATGCCTATCAATTCCATTCTCATGGAAGGTTGCCTCATCAGTGAACGAAACTTCATTGAAAAAATACGCATTCTCTTGAATTTTTCCTTTCATCAAATTGGCTAACTCTAGACGCTTTTGGTGGTCCTTATCACTCAGTTCTTGATGCAATCGGATGTGATATGCATAACTAAATGCATATTTTCGTCCAAAATTCGACCAACTGGACGCTCAACCACAGCCAGCATTACAGTAGACTCATTTTCTTCGTTAACAGTATTTTTTGTTCTTTCTTTCTTTTTGTATTGTATATTGCCAGTATCGGAGAACCTTGCAAGCAAGTTCTGGAAGCTCTTGCTATTAGGGCACCTTCTTACAGGATACCGCTGGTGACAAACTCAGGTTGCAAGCAAACAATTCCAGATGTAGTCAATGATATCGGAGAAGGAATGAAGGCCACTGGGGGGCTTCAAAAAATGTGCTGATATACATGGCATTCCATTGAAAAAAAATGTCTCCGACCCGCTCCATCGTTTTTCAAGGTACTTTCATCTTCTGAAGTGACGAAGATCATTAGGATAATCTCACAACGCTACTGTCGAATAGTAATCATGGCCTGCTCACCAAATACCGAATGGGGATACCATGTTGAAGGAACATTTCCACGAATGAATAATTATTAGTCTGAAACTTGACTATTTTCTTCCATCTGTTGATAACATGAAATAGAAAACCTATAATGTTCGAGGAACATCGTGTTAGCCAGCGGTGGAATTTTGTTAGAGAAGGAAGGTGTTGGAATTCTTATTGAAAGTTTGGAGGTTCCACAATTTTGCCTTTCTATTGATGAATGATGCTTTGGTATAGCGATGTTCGACAGGTCTCGATCCTGACAGTGTAGGGGTGACCAGCCTGAGCTCGTCTGGTTTTTCTAATAGGAATTGCACATGGTGGATAATATATGATATTTCCGTCGAGCACCGACTGTGGAAGTATCTATGACAAAGGCAGAGATCGCCGACCTTTCTAGGATGTTCTAGAGAGGTCAATTATTTGGTGATCGTATCATCGACTAGTTAGGTGTAGGTATAATATGCATTGATGAAAAGCGAATTCCAGCAGCTTTCTGAATTTCCAATAATATACAGGATGTTCCAATTGAAATAATCAACTTTCAATCACTCCTTCGAACAAACGGAATAACTTTATTTTCTTACCACCCTGTATTGACGTAACGAAGATTAGGCCGAAGTAATGGAAGCCCCCAAGTTTCACCCAACACATAGTGTTCCTCAACTCAGAGATATCAGCGTTTTCAGAGGTAATGATTTCCAAAGAAAAAAATTGAAATCAATTTTTATTTCGGATTTGTCATCCACCGTGAATCAGCCTGTATATAATATTTTTCCCACAAGTAACACTGAGATATCAGCATGTTTCGTTAATTTCGTCAATTATATTTCCACTGGAGAAGAAATGCCATTCAGTATATAACTACAACATAAACATTGACTAGAGATACGTTTGGACACGTAGGTATTTGGGATCGAAATGAGAATATCGATGACTGAAAAATATCTCAAGCATAATATATATAAAAAATATGAACATCGCAGATGCTACTTTTCGCTACCGTCGAACTGATCGAATTTTTTCCGTATAAAAATATCTTGCTTCACTTTCCATTCTGATGAAGATACACAAATCCACATTCTCAACACAATAGGACGAATATGCTGGATTTTCTGAACCACATAGAAAATTATGAGGAGAGAGATTCGATTGCGAGAATTTGGTAGACAATGTGGAACGTTTCAGAGGTGAGCGTTCCTTTAATATATTCCATCTCAGTGTTAGAAGTATATGAAAAAATATTGATGAATTTCTCTTATATATTCAGTCAGCCGATACAACGAATGTTGATATCATAATAATCATGGCAAATTGATGATATTCGAACTTTTTCCAATCCAAATTTTGATACATCATACAATGAATCTCAATTCAACCAAAATGATGGTTTGATAGTTTACATCAGGAAATATATAAATTTCTCCTTCGCAATGAAACACTTGATTGAAATCAATTTATTAGAGATATCTTTTTCGATAGGTGATAGATTATTTTTGTTAACTGCATCATATCGTCCACCATCATCTAACCTGGTGATGTTTTTATCAGATATTGAGTACTACTTTTCAAATCAACCACTAGTAACAATTAACAATTATATATGCTTGATGACGGAAATGAGATTTTTTTCATGCATTAATAAACCAACAAGCAAAACAAATAACTCCACAAGCTCAATCGACCACGGTTATGTGAAAATTCCAATAAAATTCAACATCCTGATTAACTCCTATATATTTAAATGTGATTTAACCGATTACTACATGTTACTGTAATCGGTAATACTTGATGAAAAATTGAAAACAACCGATATTTGAACGAAAATATCATACACCGTAACAAATTATAATAAGCTCATGAAAGCACTGAAGAAAGAAGCATGGGAAGCAACTATGCAATCCAGAGACCCAGATTCTGCATACAATACCTTTATTGGTGATCTGAAAAAGCATAGTGACAGTTGTACAGAAGTGAGAGAAAAAACAAATAAACAGACAAAATTGAAAGCATGAATGACAGATGGTCTTCATATTTCTATACATCATTGAGACAAATTAAAACGAAAACTTTTGACCGACTTCTCAGTAGAAACTTAGTAACTTATCCCAGAAATTAAGAACAAATTCTATACTAATGAAATATTGGAGACCAAAAATGTTTCGCAGAATGTGAACGAAATAACAAACAGCTCGAAAAAGAAATCTACTAATTATGATATTAAAGATGGATCAAACACAAAATTCTGTTGGATAAAGAAAAAGCGATCTTTTTCAACAATTTTTTCATCGAAATTTTTGAAGATATAGCAAGAAAAATAAAAAAGCCCCCATCCCCCGTTACAGAAAACCGCAACAATACAACAAACTCAATATTCCTACACCCAGTAACACGAAATGAGTTGATCGTAATCATCTCGGGATTAGAAAATGATACTTCTCCTGGCCCCGATAAGATCTCAGTGTTCCTTATAAAAAAGTTACTCACGTACTCCATAGAACCCATTTGTCACATTTTGAATTTAATATTTGCTGTTGGAAAAATACCTAAATCTTTCAAAGACTCAATCACAACACCGATTCTCGAGTCAGGTGATAAAAAATTACTAACAAACTATCGACCCATTACTCAGATTAATGATTTCTCAAAGATATACGAAGAATGCCTCAAAAATAGGGTGATACAATTCTGCAATAATAACAATATCTTTTCCAAATCACAATATGGCTTACACAATATACTCCTTCAACGTCTAGCTGACATTGGTTTGAGGGGTGTTGCTCTGGAAATATTTGAGGACTATTTGAAGAATAGAAAAACAAATTGTCAAGGTAAACGACTCTCTCAGCGACCCACTATTAGTTACCCGGGGCGTACCCCAAGGAACTGTATTGGGTCCTTATTTTTCCTATATACGAACAACATCTTCAAAGTTTCGAATTGCAATGGTAAAATAACTTCATTTGCTGATGACACAGCTATCACTTCTGTTGGAAAAACGTGGGACGAAACATACACTCAGGCTGAAATGAGTATAAAAACGATTTTTAACTGGTTGAGTACTAATTTACTGAGTGTCAATGTCGAAAAAACCAAATTCATTGTATTTACCCCAACTACTAGAGATCAACCGACTAAAAACATTATGAAAATCCACGAAACAGCTTGTGCGAATACTCACAATTGTAGCTGTACTCCTATATACAAGACAGACACAATAAGATACCTAGGGGTATAAGTGGACCAATCTCTTCGGTGGAATGAACACATTGACACAGTAACTAGACTTTGTAAATTAATCTATGAATCTCATCAGCTTAGGAATATAATGAACAGGAAAATGATATTGCCTTCGCTAACTCCATACGTTACTGTATAATAGTATGGGGAGGTACTTTCAAGACATCGCTCTGGGAAACTTAAAAGTGATGCAATCAATAAGAATCAATAAGAATCATGATGAAAAAAGATCGGAGGTATTGTACTAGGTCGTTGTACGAGGAAACTGGATTATTCGGAGGAAAGTTCACATTCATCAGAGTTTGATATGGACTGCCAATTCTTCAACTACTTTTGTACAGTTCAGCTAAGATGATGACAGTTCCACGCTGCAGACTCACGCATAATCAAAAATTCATATCGTATCTTGGACCTGAACTATTCAATACTCTACCTGAACCACTGAAAATCATGAGAATCAAACTCGGATCTCTCTCTCTCTCTCTCTCTCTCTCTCTGTTCATATAGGGAAAGGATCACTATTTTGTTTGTTGGCTACAATACAAGCCTGCTTAGATAGCCGTAACTTTCATTAGTTGTCCTAGCATTATGTAATCTATATTATTTATGTATTCATACTTATACCTATTATTATAATCATTATATTATCATTATATTAAATTATTTTTCTATATATTATATTGCATTATATTATATTATTCCTGTGTACCTATCAGAAATGGCAATGAAGAAAAAAAAAAGTACGTGATGAATCGTATTAGTCTTCGAACATAGGTAGGTATTCTCTCAGTTGATGCTCATCTCTGATTTGCAGTGATAGCTCAGCTCACGTATGATTTGTGACATTTTCATCCCAACAATTATTTATAGTTCGAATTTTTTTTTTTTCATTATTGGGAATATCGCTTTGGACTGTAGTAAATTTCGCAGTCTCATCTATATTTCTTTTACTTCTCGGTTAATAATGGATGTTTCATTGGTTGCACAAGGCATCAGTTCCTCCGTGTGTATACTACATTTCATCGACGCTAGTGACAGTTCATTATATAGGGTGAGTCACGAGTAACAGAACGGACTCTGATGAGAAAACGGGAAGATTCAATGAAATGTTTTCATTCTTGTTCCGTTGATACTACATTTCGAAAATATTTCTCAATATACAGGGTGTTCTACAAGAGTGTAGCATATCAAAGTGGCATTTTTTCTTATGGAACACCCTGCATTCCGTTGCATTTTCGAATTCTACTTCAGAAATAATATGGACTTCCTCCAAGATTCCCTTTTTCTAACTCTCACTGTTTTCGAGATAATCCTTTTGAATTGAATTTTGAAGTTTTGAGGAAAAAGCACTATCTGCAAAGTTGATTGATATGGAACAAATATTCTTCAACAGTTGTTACCAGGATATTTCAACTCATTCATTGATTACTTCAGTATCACTCAGTAACCTACAGGGTGTTCTGAATATTTCATTTCACTTTTATCACTTTCTAATTGATTAATCTTGTTTATTTCGAATACAACACCCTGTATTTCATCCACTCATCCTGTTGCAAATTCGATTTTCTTCCGAACTGTATGAGGTTTTTCTATAGTATCCGTCATTGAATTGAAATAACAAACATTTTTTCACCATCAATATATCAGAAGATTCATCTGGGAATGAATCACGTTCGATCCCTATGATTACGAATTGAAGAAAAAACTGCCATTGAAATTGAAGAAGTATGCAGAATGAAATGAATGAGTTGAAATATCCTGATAACAACTGTTGGAGAATATCTGTTCCAAATCAATCAACTTTGCGGATATTGATTTTTTTTAAACTCTATAATTTTGATACAAATAGGATTATCTCGAGAACAGTAAGAGTTAGATATAGGGAATCTTTGAGGAAGTCTATATTATTTCTCAAGTGGAATTCGAGAATGCAACAAAATACAGGGTGTTCCATGAGAAAAAATGCAACTTTGATATGCCACACTCTTGTAGAACACCCTGAACATTGGAAAAAATTTTCGAAACGTAGTATTGACAGCCCTCTACGAAATAAGAATGATAAAATTCCAGTGAATCTTCCTGTTTCATCGTGAGAGTCCGTCCGGTTACTCGTGGCTCACTTTGTATACCTAAGTCATGAAAGTGTTACTTGTCATTGGAGGAATTCCTTCAATAATAGGGATTTCTCAGGTTAGTAGTGGAAAGACAATATTTCCGTAGCCTGGGATTTTCATAGAGATAAATATGTTTTCTTCAACAGTGCTTCTCAAGAGTCCCCTCCCCCTCTTATCTTTGGAACGATTATACATAGACAAGTAGAATTTGGAAACTGAATATTGGAGGTTGTGAACTTCCCTACTAGTAATGATAGATGACGAAATCGTCAAATAATTTCGGAAGCAACTCTACGGCTAGGGAGACCTCATTCAGAAGGGGTCGAGAAAACCTATTCAGTGAAACTAATTTTGTTCGTGCTTTTGGCAGTTTCAATGGCTCATTAGTAAAATTTGAAATCAATTCAGTATGATAATACCTACAGATTTGAGAATCAGTATCTACCTCAGAAATCACAACAAGAGAGGGGGAAGAGACTTTTGAAAAGCACTGTATATCTTTATCAACATTGAAAATGTTCAACGTATCACATGTGTAATGTGTACATGGGTTCGATAGCAATTTCTGTAACGCCGGGAAATTTCGCAAATTTTGTGAATTTTCGACGTATGCTAGTTGGATGTTTTTGGTGTCATTTTGGAGAGCTCGTCAAATCTGAACTTCTTGATGTGACTTGAAAATGCAATACCGGACGGGGTGAAAAAAAGGGGGTTGAAATATTCTTTCGACACGAGAGCCTTCAGTCGTGTAACATATTAGCATATGTAGCATATTTGTTGAAGAATTCGAATCAGCGCTTCTTGTATCAGCGGTTGGGTTTTTGGGGTCTACGATGCACAGGGGCGGAGTGATAATAATAATAATAATAAATTTTATTCGCCATCCAGGTACAGTGTGTACATATGGTAAGTCATACAATACATAAGTCACATGATACAGTAAAACCAAATTGTAGGACATTGAGTAAAAATAAACTGAATAACGATCGTATGTATGAATAAAATCATAAACTGAGAACGAATGAACCACGACCATATATAATTGAATTCAAAATATGTTATGGAAGTGTTAATTTGGAGTATATTCTCAAAAAACTTTTGCCCACAATTGTAGTGAAAAATGTATTAATCAGGTTTTGGTTGTATATGAATGAATTTATGGTTCTTAACGAAGGTTGATTTGACATAAGAGAGGATCGAGGGATCGAAGAGAGGAATTATCGTCGGAAAACGTTAAAATCGGTATTTGTGTGGAATTCGAAAGTTTTATGGGTCGATTGTGATTTTCATCAAGGTTCTGATCGATGTGGAAATAGAGGTGCCGTTCCAAGAATCTCTTCACCAACAAATATGGCAATTTCAGTGGAGTATGTTTTCTCAGGGATCCGGAAAATTGGAAATTTTTGAAATTCTCAGAATTTTTTCGCCATTGTAACCTCAAATTCACGTTGTTACTAGCCCACAATCTTCATAAAGATTAGTGGGGGTTTGCCGCTCGCTCTAGTGGAGATAGGGGGGGTTGTTATGTGATTTCACTGATGCAGTGGATGGTAGTAAGGGCGCCAGGTATATTCACCCCGTTCAAATACCCACAGTATTTATTTCTCCACAAATATACCGAATGAGAGTAATCAAACAAGTAATCAAAATACAGATATATTCAAATTTGAGGGCTATAACTACAGCAAACCACAAAAGAAAATATATGTATATCCAAGCCACTTGGGAATGCTGAAATGATACAACGCTAACTTGATAGTGGTAGATATCCGGTAAGCACAAGTATAACCGAAGATTCATATCATGCCAGTTGTGAATGAGCATAAAGAAAAGGTAAGCAATAGCAATAGGCGTAGCATGAAGACAGAATGACGCACGGTAGAGGTCAATAGGCATACAACATAAGTACAACTGATAAACCTAAATCATAAAGCAGAAATCATCATACATGAATCATCAAGTGTAAATAGTAAAGCTAAATCATAAAGCAGAGATCATCACGCATGAATCATGAAGTGTAACTAGTAAACCTAAATCATAAAGCAGAAATCATCAAGCAGGAAACAATAGTATTCATGCAATTTTTCAGAACGCAGGAATTAAGCAGAACAAAAAAACAAGCGTCGCTTGGGCCCAGGCGCATGCGCGTGATTATGTAAACAACTAATGGTTAACCTCAAAATGTGAAGCTTAATTTGCGCTGTACAAAAAAAAATATATAAATAGCAGAGAATATTGTATTGCCTAACAAATCGATGAATAAAGGAGAAGCCAAGAATGTAATTGCAGTTAAAAACTTGCGTGCTACCCTGACCCTTAGTAAAGCTCACTGCAACAGGCACTCCATGATGGTCATGGGTCACCCTGTATATAGTACTACTGAGTCATCATGTATAAACTCGCCTCAACATGCATTCACCCTGTATATATGTCTCAGCGACTGTTGGTGATGTAGTAGGAATCCTCCAGTAGAAAAAAACCCTGTGGAAATGAATCAAATCAGCAGTCTCCCAAATTAACATAGACACATACAGTTTTTAAAACAAAACGGATCTAACAGGAACGTGGAAATTAAACACCCTGTTGATCTTCCACTCCATTTACTGTACCATGGAAGGCACAATAAAAAAAAAATAATAATTTCGTAAGTGTCAGTTTATGAAAAATCCCCGAAATAATAGACATGGCAACCCTGTGTCCCGAAAATTAAATAAATCAGAGTTGACACCATATCACTTGTAGATGCTATTTGAATAGGTTAATGGACACAAAAAACTACTCAACAATGTTTTTGTTTTTCCAAAAAAGTAACTCGGCCGGTAGCCGTGAAAATGAAAGAAAAATAACTTTCGGTATCGAAATCCATCAAATTGAAGCGATATACGAACATCTATCTAGTACAAACAGTATGAAGGAAAAACTTTCACTGCTGCACCCACGTAACGAAATAAAAGTTTTTGAATACTACTGCGACAAAATTTATAACAACAAAAAAGACAGATTGCTTATTTGATCTAAAAGAAAGGTTTCCTCACCCTGGGCAAGAGGTTTTCTGATTTTTTTTTGTTTCCAATCAGGTACGGCTCCAGTAGGGTGTTAGCAGAATTCCCTGCAAGCGACTAAGTGCCTTTATGGTATCAATCAATAGAAAACGAAATATTAATACGAAAATATCAACTTAGTGTATCGAAAATGAATTGAAATCTGAAGGTGAGTGAGTGAGCCAAATGATAGGATGGGATAAAATGAAAGATATCGTACCTGATTCAATGATGGCGTCGTGCCTAAACGATCAACTAGTGTGATGGTGTGTAAATCTTCGTAACGAGAGAAATTTCGGGAAACGAACAAAAATACCAATACGCACAGGCGTCAGATATTCCCAAAATCAACTTGAATACCTCCAGAACAGAACCCAGTGAAGGATGATTAGAATAATCACGAACTTCTGGAAGTATTCCAAACACCACTATATTTGATGAATAGTACCCAATTGTCCCAGAGGGACATACTCATGTTCTCCTACTAGTAGTCAAGTACGGATTTTAACGAAAAATCAAATGAGATTGTCAGCCAAAACTGAACCGTATGACTCACGTGTCCCTAACTTCGCAACCACAATGGAATTTCATAGTGTTTTCGATACACCCGTTGACTTTTCCATAAAAATTGAATTCACACATCAAGGAATTACTTGGAATGAGTTTAGCAATCCCGCAATTTCTGCGCGAATGGTTCTACTCTGATAATAATACTGAGAATTGGTACTCTTGGCCCGCATGACAGAGGATACGTCAAACAGTCAACAACACATCAACAAATGACAACAATGATCAAACAGGACGATTAACAACAATTGGTACGTTGAATTTATCTACATCGCACTAATCAACTTTCAATCAAATGCAAATACTCTTAGCTTTCTACCATATCTAGACAAACGTTACTAATAACCAAATCTTTTCCAGGCCACGGTAGAATCAACAATGCATTGGTCGAAAAAGAAACACTCGTTGACACACTCCAGGCTCTCCTAAGGATACTCTCGGATTGTGTTTCCGATAAACAATAACATATAATGAAAGGTATGTAATAACTGATCGATATATATCGTTTTATACCAACGTAAATAATGATTTCAGGCTCCCGCTGTGTCACAAAGATGCGCGTCTTTATCAACAAGAGATGTGACCTTTGAAGTGCGTAGAGTAGGTATAGCATAGCGCCCAGGAAAGAACCTTGATGCAGATAATTATTTATATCCTTCTCCACTTATTGTTATGATATGAATAAAATGTAAAAGTACTTTGGGGTATTATTCCGATACTGTGTCATACAGGGTGTGATATAGGAAAGGTAACGTGAAGCCAAAATTTAACGTTACACCATATGTCGATAGAAAGTAGGAACCGTGATTTCAAAAGCGTTCACAAATTATTTCAGAGTGTCGGAGAAGATGGAAAGTTCATGATTCCGAAATTAGGTATTTCGTCCCAAATAGGCAGAAAATAGACGATGATAATGGAATCTGAATGATATAAAATATTGGATTTTGCAACATGGAAATACCTCCTGTCATATACATAAAGGCCGAGGTTCTGCAACTGTGAATTATGCAATTGTGTACAAATAGTATGAAAGCACATTTGTTCAAAAAATGACAAATAATGACAAATGATGACACACCTCGCGAACTCGCTTTGCTATTTGTGAAACCAATGTTGACGCTTTGAAAATATTTTTTCCTGAGAAAATGCATACTATGTTCACCTCGTAAAGTCATGGGACAACCCGAGATATGTCATCGGCTGCTGGTCTATAACTTGATGTGCTATCAACAAGTTAATAGAAAAATAATGAATATACTTCCAAACGCAACCAAAATTGTTCTCCAATGGTCGTCTCGATCGAGTGTACAATCTTGTGCATGTGTCGACTGCGGAATATACTGGTTACATCGTCCAGTGGTCTCAGTCACAGTGATTTATTTAGTCGTCATCGGTTTGGAAAACGCCCAAGGTTTAAGAGTATGCAATACTTTTTCTGATTATAGTATCCTGAATTCCTGTAGCAGAAATGAGTATAGTGAGTAGAAATTACAATTTTACTTTGTTCAGTTTGTTCGGAATTTATTCAGTTATCAGTGGAGGTGATTTTTGAGCGAGATATACACATACATGGAAGGATATTTTTTGTTGTGCAGTAATGTACAACTGAAAATAAACTCCGCCTTTTATTTTCAAAAGTATTTGAGTTCAAGTTAAATTATTTGTTTTTGTGCTTTTATTGAAAATAATTAAGACGTTTATTATCATTATTATTATTATTATACACAAGATTTTCAGCAGATATGCTTTCGACAAAAGTCCCTCGTCATACCACGATCGACAATTTTTTTTTTTCATATTGTGACAGATAAAAAATCCAGTTGATATACTCATAGCACATCGAATTGGAATCACTTTTTGATTCAGGTATATTCGTGGATAGGGTTTCTCATGGTGGCCGTTCGTTAGAACTTTTAGTGGTTAGGAAAAAATCAGATTAGATAGATTGATCGAAATTCTGAAAACACGGTATATCATCTCATATTTGATTGATATTTTGATTCTCTCGAACAGTTCGAGAGATGAAGCCTTATTTTCAATATTTTTTTTCATCTGTTGACAACACGAAAGGGAAACCTATATTGTTCGAGGAACATCATGTTAGCCAGCGTTGGAATTTCGGGAGAGAAGGCAGGTGTTGGAATTTTTCTTGGAAGTCTGGAGGTTGTAAGCATCAGGAAAAACTTCACTTCACAGGTCTCGTGACCAGCCAGAGCTCGTCTGGTTTATCTACTAGGAATCGCACGTGGTGGCATAATATATATTTCCGTCGAGCACCAACCGTGGAACTATCTTTGAGAAAGGCAGAGATCACCGACCTTTTTACGATGTTCTAGGGACGACAATGATTTGGTGAGTGTTTTCTCATCGACTGGGCAAATTGCTTCCTTCTGAATTAAATCTGAGAGCTTCAGCGTATCTTTGGAGTCTGAGCTATAATGTGAACAATACTCAGTTGTGTCCAATCGAAACTTTCGTGTAAGGTAAAATGGTCGGCCAACTTTTTCGAGATATTTACGGAAAACAAAATTCCTGAACTTTGATACACACGTTGTATAGAAGATATCATGAACACAACTGCTTCAAATGTTAGTAGGTAGGTAGGTTTTCGGCAGGCAAACTATCATTCACTAAAAAAATAATATTTGATCAATATGAAATTGAATTTATGAGAATGATCATCTCTACATTTCAAATGGAAATAGAGGTCATCGCCCCTACAGGACCTGGAAATGGCTCCACTTGAATTACGTTTACATATTCAAGAATATGAGTGGGTATAGAACGAGGATAATAATTAGGATATTATTGATGATGAAGATATCGAAGATTTCCAAGGTGAATTTGTGCTGGTATCCGATTTCGTGATGGCACTTGAGTGGAAAGTGTGTTTCCCTTTAAAAAAATTACATGAATTCACTCAGATTGCAGGTACTTCCTCTGATGCCATGCTAGTACACTTTTTCCAGCATTCGTATACATAAATCATTGAATCCTATTTATAATCTTGAAAAAATAAGTCTCGAATTCGATCGAGTGATATCATTCCATGAACACAACAGAATTATGTGAAGATATCTTCATAACTGACAATCACTTAGGAATGATAGGAAATGAGAGTAACTTATTTTCGAAATGAAGATCGAGAATCGTATTCGTCATTATCACTATTTTGTTTCGTTCTCATGATCTCGGTTTTCACTCATAGAAATCAGTTCATGCATGCTGAAATCTTATGATAATTGGAGAATGAAATTGAAGCATACCGAGTTGACTGGAAAGTCGAATCATGAATATATTCCATTCGCTAGTTTTTTTTTCTTGAAATCATTTCATTTTATTATTCCTCAACTTCGGGTCAGGATAGCCATTCAAATTCTGCATATTTTATGTCCATCATGAGAATATAACTATGATGATGTTCGTCGAATGATGATGATGGCAAAACTAATCAACTGATGATATTCTTCATGCGAGAGTATTTCACAGTGCACGAAAAGGCGAAACATTCATATTCAGAGAATTCGAACGATTTTTTTCGTATATCATGCATCAGTGTACAGCCTATCAACTAGAAACCCTAGTGAATCATACAATTTAGAAGAACTGAACGTGTTTACATATTGCTACTGAACAAGAAAGGAATGGTCATATTATTGAATGTTATTCATTCCTTTTTTTTTTCATTTTATCCTATGAAAATCTCAGATAGAAATGCAGTGGCGGATTTGCACGCCCGAGCATTGCATTGTTCCCGCCCGAATAACTGTCTATTTTAGATAAAATCACAAAATAATAATGTCAATTTTGCAGATATAAATGATAAAAAAGTATACTACGACAAGTAATTCAAGGATTTGATGAATTACATCTATTTTTCAGGTTGACAAAATTCGAGTTTCGCAAATGATCTAGCTGAATACCACAAAAATTACTGTACGTGGGTTGAGTGATCATTTATTCATGAAAATCAAGTTCACTTTCCTATTATTGGTTTGGAATTTGTGATATGTCATTATCATGGTTTCACTCATATATTTATTTTTATTCTCAATTTTTTAAGAGACCTTGAGTCGGGTGAAGTCTTTTATGTTTTTTTTTTCTAAATGTACTATTTTGATTCATTTTTGTACATAGATTGCGTGACCAGTGATCTCATCTCTATGGAACACTATTATACAGTCTTGTCGATATCGATATCGATAGTTTGTTTTTCTATGGTTATTTTTGCTGTTGCTGTTTCACCTTGTGAATACGATCTTCCTCTAGTGTTATGTGCGTGATCTATTGATTCAAGGAGATGTCTGGTTTTATGCTGGTATGTGACAATTGTTCAAAAGAAACTTTGTTTTATGTCAAATACATTAGATTCTTCTTACAATGAGTCGAAGGGATACGTACGATCTTCATTGAGGATCATTTTGAGCATCATCTATTGGAAAACCCCTAATGTTATGATAAAAATATTAGAAGCTCCTCTCCTAGCTATGATTCCATAATTCAATCTGGGTTTAACCATAATTTCGTTTTCGGCGATATTGAGTGATCAGTTTGAAATAAAGAAACAGGTGATATATATTCAAAGGTAATTTATCAATAGAGCTATTTTGGAGAGGAACTAGTAGTTGCCACTCAATTCAACCGATCACAATATCAAAAAAAAACGAATAAAAGGACATAACACTACACTACATACCCTGTAATCCACAGCTATAAGCAAACAATCATCCAACTCCAAGAATATATATATATATATATATATATATATATATCGATCAAATTTTGTAGGTACCGAAATGCCATCCAACATAAGAATCATCCAGTACTTCGAATTGGAATACCAGGAATTGAAATAACAACCCCCAAAGGGAAAAAGGGACTATAATCGCATAAGCAAACGAACACATTTCACTCTTCTCAGTGGAAGATAAATATAAGGTGTTCCTTCGAGAAATATAAGACTTTGATACGTATATTTTCCATGAAAGACCATGTATACCTCGAAGTGATTCCAAATTATGCAGTCTAGGATTACACACAGAGAATAATACTTAATTGGGACAAAACAAATTTAACATCCTTCTCTTTCGTCAGTACCCAGTAAAAATATAATTGTTGCTTTGTAAACATACCTTGGATGAATTTCAAGAAATATTTCGAGGTTATAGCAGATTGTATCATCAATATCTTCGCAAGTTGATTATCTCGAGAAAAAAACTGGTTCTGATGGTTTGTTTTCGTTTCCCTCCATCATATTATTTTTTTTTTCAAATTGGGCAGAAAATAACAGACACCGTCCTGTTCTTATAGTTGCTAACCAGTCATCACGAGAGAGTGTTGGAATGAAAATATCTAGTGTTGAAAATGGTATTGGTTTCGATATACACCAATAGATTAGTTTGTGTTGTTATTTCTGCAGTAGTTTATTCAAAATCATTCCTTCATTATGCCACCAGGAATAAGGAACATTTTGAGGATCAAGTTATGGATCTGAATATAGTGAGTTTGAATACAAAGTAGGAGTAGATACTATCATCACAAATTTCACATTTAGATCATTACTGATTTCTGAGGGCTCAAATACGATTCGAAGGCTTATTCAAAACAAACGCATCAAATAATGTGAGTTCATTTAATATTGAGATACAAATTCAGAAATACTTGAGGAGGTATTAGGTTCATCAAATTGAATAAAATGAAGAGTACTTATATAACGAAAGACACAATTTGGGGTGACTCGAAATGGACTAGTAACCCAGTCAAACAGTAGAGTGAGAGTGAGTCGCTGGAAGTACTTAACAATGTGACATCGCAGATCTTCTCGGTGTGGTGAGTTCATACAGCAATTGAAATGAAATAAGAAATGAAATGAAACAATTATGAAATATTGTAGGAGATTGAATAATCTGGGAAGTAGTACACAGGAAAAACACTATCATAGGAACAACATACCAAATTTTTCAGTATGCATTCTGAACACGAATTAGGTAGGTAACGAGATGTAAAAGTAGGAGTGGTAATATGTCAAAAATCCTACCAAACTACAGTATTATTATGACAACAAAACACTATGTTGTCATTTTTTCCAGCGCCTAATACTAACTAAAATTGAAGAGAAACAGATTGAGTAATCACTAAATTACATTTCGCGCGAGATCATATTGTGTGATACGTTGCTGTATTCACAATGAGAAATGGAGTCGTATACAGGGTATACTTCAGTTTCGGCCCATATGAAAATACAAAGTTGATGATGTTTTCTAAAAGACGAAACGTCGCAGAAAAATTCTGCTCATGTAATCGTGTAGTCCTCAAATAGTGGCCATGACGAAGTGCTATCCGTTTTACATTTCCTTCGAAAATAAAGCTAGGCAAAAATAAAAACGAAATTCTCAAATTCTGGTTTTCCTCGAATATCTCCGAAACTACTCGGACTATTGAAACACTCTGATTGGCATATTATTAGGCACATAAATGCGCTACCTTTCTCTAATTCAATGTATATTCATTTTATGTGAATCACGGAATTCATCGAAGTTCACATGTATTGTTGTATTGCTATCTATATTTACCATGAATATTCACGAATAAAAGATATATTTCTAAATGCTTGACATGGATATGCTTTTCTCATTTCCATGAGTACTTACTATCACTCTCAAAATGTATTGGGTACACGACACCCTGTATGAACACTTCCTCTGGATGTTTGTAGAATTCAACTAAAAAGTTCGAAAATATGAATTTTAACGATTCTGCAATTTCTTATCATGATACTATAATGATTCAACTCAACGATTATATGAAAATGAGATATTTGAGGAAAATACTCAAATCATAACAACCTCATTACATCATATCATATCATATAACGACTCTGAGAAGGTCTTTGAGATGTCAGTAGCACCAAATTCATAACGTTACTACGTATCTTGGTTACTATGTAATAACAACGACGTACCGAACAATGGTGGAGCTATTGTGCCTATTTGCCTATCTAACTTTTTCAACCGGAACTCTAACGTACAGCTAACTTGATGACAGCATTATATTCGTCATAGCAGAAAACACAAGAATGAAAACAAAATCAGTATTATTGATAATTGCACAATCAGTGTTATAAAAATGTTGATTCAGAAGTAGTAATTTAGGTTACTAATGATCGAACTACATCTATCACAATCTCAAAACATCAAATATCTCTACAGGAATCTGTGAAAATGTCACCATCTTCTGGGGAGTTGCATAACTATTAGGCCATCATAGCGGAAAATGGCGTTAGCGTTTTTGACGAAAGAAAACACGATCAGTGACTGCACCAGTGTGTTGTACATCGTTGTAATAACGTTGAGAGTACGAGTTTTTCACAGTGGGAACCATTTCGTGAAATGAGGATTTTCGTGTCAATTCAGTCGAATAATAAAGGTTAGGGTCCGAATGATTCGATCACTGGAATTGTCGAGTGAAGTGTGAAGTCGAAATTTGAAATTTGAAGTTTCGATGAAAAATTCTTCATTGAAAGTAATATAGTATATCATTGATTGCCAAACACCAACTATATTTGCATTAAAGTCAGTGAAAGATCGGATTGATGACATACTCGTTATTGATATTCGAGTACAAAATATACTCGAAAATTGAATCAATGATAAACCCCACTAAAGCCTTTTCATTGAATGAACACTAACTTCACTCGTGGAATACGGAATAGAGTATGTAATGGAATGAATGGGTATTCCTCTCATCCTATGATTGTGTTTTTCTTGTGTAGTAATTCCCAAATTATTCAATCTCCTACAATATTTCACTTCTGGCAAGTGATTCGACTGAGACTGATTCGTTATCATAATCGTCAATTGATATCTTGAAACGATAGGCACATATTGGAAGTAGGGGGGACCCTCATTGAGATATTCAGAAGTTGAGGTCGGTTCATACAAGAATTGAAATGAAATGGAGAATAATATGAAATAAAATTAGAGAGTTCAAAATAGGTATCGCTATGAAAGCGTTCATACAGGAAATAAGTTGAAAATGAGAATAAGAATAACATCTTTCATGTTTTTATTTCATTTGATTCGAAAACTGATAGTGCGCTTGTCCCTAAGACAAGAATTTTAATGTGTACCGGAATTTGGTGGTATATTCAGAAACGCATCATAGGGATAACACATGATAACACGATATTCACTGTCGGAAAAGCCATGATTTCATTGATTCATTCTTATTTCTTATTTTATTTATTTCATCTGTATTAACCCAGTTGTTGAATCTTATTCATTCCAATCGTTTTATTTCATTCTCATTCCAATCCCAAATTCCGGTTTTCCTCGGATATCTCCGAAACTACTCGGAACATCGAAACTCTCTGAATGGCATATTATTGGGCTCATAAATGTGCTACTCTTCTCCAATTTAATCGACACCGTATCACTTACCGTTTACGATATCCCCATGCAATTCATTCTTATCTTGGACACACTGTATGAGGAGGAAATGGTAAAATGAAATGATTACAAAACCTTTATAGGTATGCAGTGTATGAACCCCAAACGGAATTAATTTATTATATGCATTCTTCAACGTCAATCACAATGACAAGAACAACCACCAATGGTTAGTGTAGGCTTGTGATACATCATTCGAGAGAGTTCTCCATTCCCTCTCCAAAAATGTTATCGTTTTCAAGTTCATTGGAATACAAATGAGGAATGAACTATGGTGAACATATCATCAGATGAAACAATGGGTCCACCCAAACTTACAATGCATAAAATGCATCAACATTTTTCACAAGATGTACCTACTTTCTGAAATCCATCATTTCTTCTTAATAATTTCGAGAATTCAAGTCACTAACATTTCGAACACTCGAATTTTGAGTATGACTAAAAAATCATGACAATGTGCTTGAAAGTTTAGGTATCATAAAATATACAGTGTGGACCTGCCAAATGGAATAAATTCGATAACGAATAAATGAGAGCGTGTTGGGAAAAACGCTTGGACACGTCGATTTGTATCTTCAGATACGCATTTTTCTCAAAAGAAAATAATTGTATGAGGTGTGTCATGTGACAGTGGCCGATACCAACTTTCTTATTTTGAATACAACTCCCTATATATCATTAATTCTTTGGATTCTTCAGGAGATTCTAGACATAATTCATGAACAATGTCTCAAACCTATCTTCAAACGTTTCGGAAACATTAGGTGTTTTCAGATGTACCACAAAAATCAATGTAATATACTAGGGCCGGGTAGGCAAATCAAACAACAATCTTCACCGTCCGATCGTCTAGCGACCAATGAATCACTCCACCATTCCGCATACCTCGAACGGGTATTAGGTATCGTGCTCGTTGTGATTCACTAATGTCTTTCGATCTCTCTATTCCGATCTCAGCATACTACATCTCTCCTTTGTTTTCAATATTTCCTGAAGATATAATAATATTACCTCATCACTAATAATAATAACCATGGTGAGTTTAATGATAACAAATAATAATAATATTGATAATTGTAAGTACTCAACAATAATAATAAAAATAATAACAAGCCTAGACTATTGAACTATAATAGTAAATGAATATATTAGTGTGACGAGAACTGGATGTCAGGAGCTAAGATCAGTTGTTTCTTTCAGAATCTCTTTCATCCGGTAGTACCGTCCATTCTCCCTCGACTTTCTTTAGGTGAACTACGTTTCTTCTCAGGTTGTGCCCTGTGGCATCGTTCCTGACTTCGACGTCTGCTCCTTTTTTCTTTATGACAGTATGGGGAGCTGGTGTGAAGTTTGGACAAGTTTTATTCTCTCTCCGCATATCTTTAACGTATACTTTATCTTCCTCTTGAAAACAGTCTTCCTGAGCTTTCCTTTTATTGTCGCTATATTCCTTTCCTTTTTCCTTCTCAATTTTATCCATGTCTCTCACTTCATCGCTTTCTTCATGTTCGATAATGTCCAGGAGGCTTGGAATTTTATCTCGGAACTGTCTACCGAAGAAAAGTTCCCCAGGAGTTTTGCCTGTCACAGAGTGTGGGGTGCTATTGTAAATAACTAGATAATCGAGGAGTTCCTTTTTCCAGTCTTGTTCTAGTGACTGGCTTATTTTGATCCTTTTCAAAATGTACCGGTTCTGTCTTTCAACTTCACCGTTTTGTTGCGACCAATATGGTATAGTATGAAAAAGAGTTATTCCACGTTGACGACAGAATTTATGTAGTTCTTCGCTCACTAGTTGTTTACCGTTATCAGCTGTTATCGATGACGGATAACCTATCCTCGAGAAGATCTCGTGGAGTAAATCTACTGTTTTCCTAGCGGTGGTATCTTTCGTGATTTTGATATCTTTGTAACGGCTATAATAATCTATAACTACTAATATGAAATCTTTACTAGGTAGGGGGCCAAGATAATCTATGGCGATATCAACTCATGGCCTGGCTGGTAATTCACGTCGTTTCATCGGGTTAGGTGGTGTTGGTGTCGACACTAAAATACATCCTCGGCAAGTCTCAACCATTCTTTCTGCGTCACTGTCGATCTTAGGCCACCAAACCTTCGTCCGCAACCTGTCTTTCATCGCAGAGATCCCTGGGTGCCCTTCATGGGCTGCCAATGAAACGTCTCTCCTCAGATTCGTCGGAATCACGAGTTTGTTTCCTCTCAGAAGTATACCATCTTGAAAGCATAATTCTGATTGGAATATTATATACACATTGATACATTGATCCCAGTGGTTCTCGAATAATCCCTTTTTCACTTTAGCAAGTTCCTCGTCTATTTCTGAATGGTTTTTGATATCGCTCAGAGAAATTGCTATAGGACGTGAATATTCTATTTGTTGGCTAACGGTTCCTTCGTCGAAAGGGCGAGAAGGAGCAGTGACGCAAAGTCTTGATAATGGATCCGCTATGTTTGATTTTCCCGGTCTATATACTATTTTGAAACTGTATGATTGGAGTCGAAGTAGCCATCTTTCTATTCGAATGTTGGGTTTGGATCTTGGTCCAAAAATGACTTCGAGGGGCTTATGATCTGTTACTAATTCGAACTCTTGTTTCCTGTACACGTACGCTTTGAAATGTTCGACTGCCCAGACTAGAGCCAGTGCTTCCTTTTCTGTCTGGCAGTATCTTTTCTCACAATTTGTCAAACTTTCATTGCCATATCCGATGACTCGAGGTCCTCTATGGTCAAACTGTATTAGTATACATCCCAATGCTACTGGGCTAGCATCAGCAATAACTTGTGTTCTGACGGTTGAATTATAGTATCCTAGAGATTTGATTTGGAATGCCTTTCGTTGTTCCTCTTTCCAATATTTTCCAATATTTGCATGTTTTCCTGATTTCATTCTCAGTATCTGTCGAAATGGTTCTGTCAAAGTTGCTAGATTCGGTATCCATTTACCTACATAATTGATGAGGCCCAAAAAACTTTGAATCTCGTCTGATGTTTCCGGTGGTCTGAAAGATTTGATGACACCCATATAGCTTTCCAGAGGTGTGATTCCGTCGATTGACAAGTTATGACCCAAGAATTGGACCCTTTTTATCCCATATAGACATTTTGCATCATTCAAGAGAACATTGTTTTCACGTAAGGTTTTCAAAGTGCATCATAGTCTATTGTTGTGTTCTTTTTCATCAGTTCCAAATATGAGTATGTCATCTATGAAATTCACAGTGCCTTCACACTTCAAATGGATTTTTTCTAATGTTTTCTGAAAAATCTCTGGTGCACAAGATATGCCAAACATAAGTCTTTATTTATATCGAGAGAGGCCTTTGTTACTTATGAAAGCTGTGATATAGCGTGATTTCGGTGATATTTCTAACTGATGAAAAGCGTTCTTTATGTCTAATCGAGAAAACACTTAGGAATTTCTGAATCTTGGAGCTCGTTCATGGTCGGGAGAGGGTAATTTTCCCTAATTATTGCTTTGTTAGCTGCTCTCATGTCTACACATATCCTTACCTCTCCGTTTCCTTTCAGAACTGGAACTAGTGGAGGAACCCATTCGGATGGGCCGACCACCTCTTCGATTATGTCGGAGTCTAATAATTCCCTCAATTTGGAGTTCACTTTCGTTTCCAAAGGAATTGGTACCCTCCTATAGGGTTGGCAAATTGATTCAATGTTCTCATTGATAGAGATATCGATGAGAACATTTTTGAATTTTGGGAAGGTTGATACATTGTTTACTGATTCCAATCCGATTTTCAGAACTCCTAAAGCTTCCGAAGTTTTTTCCCCAATAAATTATTTGTACCATTTTTCATCACATAGAATGTGGCATCTTCACTTTCATCACCAATTATTATTCCGGATACGAAAGAACCTAAAACTGTTAACGGGTTCTTGCTACCGTATGCCATGAAAACTTTATCACATCGTTTTTCCTGATTGGTGATTTGAATCTTCTGCATCTTCAAATGTTCCCAGGTTTCATCCGTTATGAGGTTACTTTCACTCCCGGAATCTATTAACATTTTGACGATCACCCCGCCTAACGAACAGGTTATTGTTTCATCTTGATCTATGTGAAACACATAGTCGATTTCACTTTCGGAATGTGAATCTTCCTAAATAGGATGTATGCCAGAGAATTTTCCCCTTTTATTTCTTGAAACGTTATAACCAGATGATTCTTCAGATTTTCTTTTGGAAACATCTGACTTTGGCTGGCGTGTTTTACAAAATGCCGCAAGTGTCCAGGTAAACCGCATTTGTTACAACTTTGCCGTCTAGCTGGACATTTTGGGTCATTAGAATAATGATTATTTCGTCCACATCTCGAACAAACTTGTTTCGATTTACCTTTGAACCTAAAATTCAAAGCATTGACTTGAGTGCTGTTTCCTGAAGAGCTTGCACCACCTTCTTGGGATAGACCTCCATGAAAACCACCGAGTTCTCGATTCACTGTTTCCAGAGATGTAGCTTCGTTGATCACTCTTTCTAAGGTAACCGAGTCCCCTGCGGCTAATATTTTCTTTCGCAGCTCAATTGAGCTCCCCTTTTCCACTATTTGGTCGATCAGGTTTTCATCCATGTTGGTGAATTTACATTTTTCTGCCTGATTTCTGAGTCTCAGGAGGAATTTCCCGATTCCTTCTCCTTCTTCTTGTTTCATGAGGCGAAAAACATGTCGTTCATGAACTCTGCTGTGCTTGGGTGAAAAATATTCATCAAGTTTTGTGATGGCTACTTCGTAGACGTCCACTCCATCCTCCTGGATGATATTCGCTCCCGGTATGTTATAAAATATTTCTTGTAAGCCTAATCCACCTTGGTGAAGGAGGTTCGCTCTTCTTTTTGAGGGGTCCTCAATGCCAGCAGCTTCGATATGAATAGAAAATGATAGATAGATAGTCAGATAGATTTCATTGGTCCATTTAAAAGAACTCAGTTATGGGACAAGTCACGAAAATACTCATTCAAGTGAAAAGTCACTTTAACAGATTCAAAACATAAAATATACAAACAAATACATATACTTATACTAATATATACACATATACATACGTATACACACATATATTGCACATTTGAGAACATTCAAAACTTCAAACACAACAAAACGACTCTATCTGGAATAATTAGTGAACTCATCAATATTGTAAGGACTTATATTTAACATAAGCACCTTGATATTATATTTGAAACGGTCCAACTT
The DNA here is from genome assembly GCA_963576655.1 of Gastrophysa polygoni. NCBI lineage: Eukaryota > Metazoa > Arthropoda > Insecta > Coleoptera > Chrysomelidae > Gastrophysa > Gastrophysa polygoni. The sequence continues at coordinate 21,292,482 of OY755082.1, forward strand.
GGTGAATCTTTCATAATCATCAGGTAATATATTATACAGTCTAAGGCCCATTATTTGGTATGATTTTTGACACAATGATGTACGATTTCTTGGAATATGTAGATCATTTTTTATTCTTGTATTGTAATGATGTACCGATTAATTTTTCATGAACTCATCTAGATTTTTGTGTATATACATCAATAGTTCAACGATAAATAAACCATAAACCATGAGAATATTATACTCTCTGAATAGTCTTCGACAGGAAGTTCTTGAAGATACGTTAGCAATGTTTCTTATTATTCTTTTCTGTGTTATGGAAATATCTTTCATAGAAGACGAGTTACCCCAAATTGAAATACCATATATCAATCTTGACTGAATTTGACCATAATAAAATAATAGTAATGCTTGTTTATCCAGAACATTTCTTAAAACTCTAATTTGATAACACTTGCTATTCAGATTCTTCATGAGATTTATGCCATGAGTGGTGAATGAGAGATTAGAATCAAAATGTATTCCTGAAAATTTAACACAGTTTGATTGTTCTACTGATTTATTACTTATATTCACATCTATTTCGGTGGTACTATTACGATGACGATTTTGGAAAGACATATATTGAGTTTTGCATGGGTTTAGGAATAAAGAATGGCTGGATAACCAGTCATGAAGACTCTGGAGAGTGGAGTGAATTGTATCCTGTAGAATACACTCATTCCTCTCACGAAACAAAAGTGTTTAGTCGTCAGCATACAAACAAGAGAAGGCTCTTGGTGTAATTACAGGCAAATCGTTAATATAAAGCACAAACGAAACCGGACCCAGAACAGAGCCCTGGGGTACTCCAATTTCATTGGGCATAAGAGTCGATACGAACTGATTTTGAATATTATCTATTCTATGATTTATTTTGACACTTTGACTACGATTTCGAAGATGCGATTCGAACCAATCATGAGTTTTTCCTGTAACTCCAAAATTGTATAGTTTTTGCAATAAGAGCTCATGTTGCACACAGTCAAAAGCTCGACTCATATCACAGAATACAGCTGTAGTAATTTCATTCGCTTCCACACCTTCCAAAATTTTTTCATAGAGAGAGTATATAGCAGTCATCGTTGAACGACCTTCAAGGTATCCATGTTGGTTTCGATTGAGTATATTATTCTTCATCAGGAATCCCATCAAGGAATTCAGCATTACATATTCAAAAGTTTTCGATATTACAGGGGGCTGAGATACTGGTCTGTAATTCTCCATATTATATAGGGTGCCTTTTTTGAAAAGAGGTGTTGTATGTGACGTTTTCAATCTACTTGGAAAAATTCCATCCTGAAGAGACCTATTTATGATATGACATTGAGGTTTTATGATTTGAGAGGAAATACGTTTTATAACGCAGATATACCATCTGGGCCAGAGGAATGTTTATTTTTCAATTTATGTTTCATTACATGTTCTATCTCTTCTTCATTTACATGCTGAAGAAAAAAACTTCTTTCGATGCTAGGGGTAGATATTTTTTGTGATATTATATTTGCATTATTTATTTTACTTATAATGTCATGAGGGGATTGGATGAAGAAACGGTTGAAACCATCAGCTATAGCCTGAGGATCCGAACAAATCTTGTCATCAATTTCAATTGATATATTTTTCGAAAAATAGTTCGTTTTTCCCGTAAGGTTTTTAATGACAGACCACACACTTTCATTCATATTTGAGGAGGAATATATTTTATGCGAGTAAAACACATTTTTTGTTTCCTTTACTAATTCTTTGTGCTGTTTTTTACGCATTTTATAATATTCATGGAGTGACAGGTTTGTTTTTTGTAGATGAGAAATGTTTTTCAGATTCCTGCTAGATCCTCTTATACACTCGTTCACCCATTCCTGGGATTCATTTCTGTTCATATCAATATTTTTGAAAGGACATTCGCTATTGAAGTAATTCATTAACTTATCATGAAACAAATTGAATTTTTCATCAACTCCAATATCCAAATACTGTAATGAAGTGTTTTGGGAACATTCATTACTAGAACGGAACGTACAGATACCTACCAGAATTATGTCATGAATCAACCAGTATTTTTCATTGAAAGCTGGAAGATGAAACATAGACTAACCTTTAGAATTTGTACTGTCAGATTTTCCAGGAATTTATAACCATAGCGGCTTGATTACACCCCTGAATACATCTATGAGGACAAATACGGTCCTCTAAGCGTTGGAAGTTTTCTGATCCCTGTTATATCCCATTACCAGCTACTCTGAGTGGTTTGGAATGTTTAAAATCTTAGTAATACTGATATCTTTGGATGACATCCATCTTAGAGGGCTCCGAAAGATATACTTGAATAGAACATAGAAAATACAGATTTCATAGATAGGGAAATGTGTTTAGATACTGTACCGGCTATAACTTTCTTGTTGATGAATATTAGGGCTCCAGATTTTCTCAATGGCTTTAGCAACAATACCCAATAATTTATAGATATCCTGGCATGGGGAAAAACTATTTTTTCCGCACTTTTCTTATGAAAAGCCACGTGTTTCGTCAACCGGCACTTTTTGTTAAGTTTTCTGGTCAAAATCCAGAGGTCAAGCAAGGAGAACGGGTTTGTTTTTGCTAGAATTTTTTGCAAAATTCCATTCTCTATAAATTCTTGAGCACCTTCGGTGCCAGGCAGTTAGTAAGTTAGCGAGTTAGAAAGTTAGTGAGTTAACCGTAACACACAGTTTTCCGCCGCAGTCGAATTATCACTATAGAATCCGTGTTCGAGTATAGGTCTTCATCCGTCTTACAAGCATTTGCATTAGTCAATTCCGAGGTCAATTCCCAGTATTTTCATATCCAGCCATCGACATTTTTCCAGTATCGAATCCACAGTAACTTTCCGCTACCAGTAAATCCCTTCAGGGCACCCAGAATATTTTTCTAGTCAATTCCTAACTTCAGGAAACATTCCAGATATTTTTCAATTTGTCAAATTAAAAACATTGAACATAACCTATTAACCTGAGACTTGAGCCTTCTTGATCTTCCCGCCGTGTCTGTGAAACCGTTCAAGTGTACCGTGTAGTGGGACAACGGTGTAAACGCCCGTTCGTACATCATTGGGATTAGCTGAGCCTTGGTATCTGCCGTTTGCCAAACCGAAACCGTAAGTCGATCTAACCTTCTGGCATTGTGTACTGGTGGGATTGAGAAGAGTAGATCTGCAATACCTGAATTGTTTAGAGTTGAGCGATCCTGTATATAATTTCACTCACTCTACCAGTTAGTTTCACCTGTCCCTGTAAAATCTACTCTGCTCATATCTAGCCCGAAATAATCCAGCTTATGCGCCGTGCTTTTGGATGCGCTTATTGCTCGACTTGGCTTTTCGTTTTATTCCTGCTCACGCGCTACTCCTGATCCACACCTGAACTACCCAGAATTTGCCCGCATAACTATCGTTGCTATTGCTTCCTGATTGCCTGTATATCTTTGTACCTGTTGCTAGTTCGGTGGTGGTTCTGATGTTGAAATAACCCAGATCTGTTGTTGATATTGTAAGTTATTTTTGGAGTTCTGGTTACTTATATAGTTGTGTGTTTTGGAAATTTAGTTCTGTGGTTTTTATCTCATGTTGTATAGGTACAAGCCTGTAATCTTTCACCCGGAGTAACCCGGTATTTATTAGTTTGTGAGTTTTATAGCCAATAACGTTCTTTGGAAGTTTTTTTTTCTGTTATTTTCAATTTTGGTAATTATGTGAGATACTGCAGATGCCTAATTTTCCTGCATAATTTTCAGTGTACTTGAATATATTGACTGGAGAATAAACCTGTCAAAATTCGAAGTTCTTTTATTTCTGGTTTTCAGGTATTGATTTATTAGACTTTCTTTTTTTTGTATCAATCCGCCTGTCAAATTTCTGTCCTCCTGACACCAGGGTCCCAAGCTGTCAAAATCTGACAGCTGAGACGGAAATAAAATTTTCTTTGATCAATATAGCAACCGGTATTCCAGTCAATGACAAGGTTAGGTAATTAAAGCCTACCTACCCTTGTTAAACTTAACCTGGGTCAAAAGAACCGACCCCTGGGAAACCGTCGCTCCACTGTTGCTACTTGGGCCTCCTGAATATCTTTTTCTGGAGCAAGTGGAGTATACCACTTTTATAAAAAACTGGCGCTCGAGACTCCCGTTTTCCTTAGGAAAGATAGTTTTGATCCTGATAGCGCCCTTGTAAGCCCTTAAGGCAATTAAGGTCCTTACAATACATCTCTAACCAGCTTTCGTTTTCCAATGCATTCTTCAAATTGTGCAAAGTTTGTTCATTTATAATACGTTTGCGAATACAATTTTTCTCCTTCTTGGAGTAATATGAATTAATAGAAAGGAAAACAGTTCTATGATCTGATAAAGTATTATCAACCACTTTACATTTTTTTTTTCACTACTGAAGTTGGTATAGATCTGATCCAAAGTCGGTTGTGAAGTCAACGAGATACGCATTGGATCATCAACCGTTGGATTGAGATTATACGATATGAGTAAGTGGGATAACATGAGCACATCTCGGTCAAGGAGTGAATGGTTATTGAAATCTCCATTCAAAATTATTTACATTATCAGTTAAAATAAGTGGGATAATGAAAGATTCAGGTTATTGAAAAATACATTGAAATTGCCAGCTGTTGATCGATAGCAGGTCAAAACAATAAAATTTGTTTCATCATTATATTTCCAGATGACTCCACAAATCTCTATATCCTTTTCAAAGCAGAAATCGTCGAGGTCAAGTTTTGTAACATCTAACTCTATTAATGACCAGATGGTAACACCACCACCCTTATATTTCGTTCTGGTGAAATAACTACTTATTTCAAAGCCAGGAATTATGAAACTATTTACACTCTCCTTCACACACCATGTTTTTGTTGAACATATAAATTTCAGATCAAAATCTGAATAGTCAATAACAATGTTATCAATTTTATTACTTGTCAAACAGTTAATGTTCAATAACATCAAATCATAATTATCATCACTCACAATAACTAGGGTAGGGGTTGCAGAGCATACCTTCTCAGTTCTAAAAAACGTTGTACATGAGCTCCTTGAGGCCATTTGGAATATACATCTGGATACTTTGAAGACATTTTCTCACACGATACTTCCGGAAAATGAGGTTGTAGCAAGTTCTGCAGATCACTTACAGACATCATTGGGTCCACTCTGTTCACATGGAGATGTGTCATCTTTGGAATTCCTTTCATTTCTTTTCCATTGATCTTAATGGCGTTATTTTGACCCACAACCAATTGCCTCTTCGTTTTCTTCTTGACTACTTGTTTCCATTCTTCATTATCAGAAGTCACTCCATTATGATTAGCCAGATTGATATAGTTGTTACATTTTCTTCTCGTTTCAGTTTCCAACATAGCACACGACAATTGTTTTTTGTGACCTCGGAAATTTTTGCACAACCGGCAACTCCTCTCGAAGTACCAGACTCATTAACTGGAGCAATTGTCTGCTGTGTGTTTTTAGCGTAGGACACTTTTTCCATAACTTTTTTGGATTCAGCAGTATTTGTTGTTGTTTCTTTTTCTACGTTCTCCAGTTGATCGATTTTCTCATTCAACATTTTAATTTTTTGGCGTAATTCATCAATTAACAAGTCTTTTTGTTTAACAACGTAGCTGAAAATACTTATGTCTACCTTCTTTTCGGGCGACAGTTGTTCGATGGCATCAAAAAAGGCCTGGTCGTTATCAGATTCAGAATTACTTACAGTTTTTGCGGATGATTCACAACAGGTGATTAAATCTTCACTGATTGATTTCACGAAACTGCTATTTCTAGCACAGCTTGCATAATAATAACTTTCACAGTTGATGCACTTTACTCCATTTGTTAAAGTCCTCTTACATTTTCTACAATTTTTATTCTTGAGAGAGCTCTCTAACACAACCGTACCGTTTGTTGCCATCTGGAAAATAGTTTTTCTTTTCCATGCTCTTTTCCATTTCTCCCAGCGAAGACCAACTGAGCGAATATCTCCATCAACGTCAAATTGACTCAAGTTACTGGTATTTGAATTCATTCCACCTAGAAATTGTTCATTTCCGTAATGTATATTCGTTCACCATTTTTTTTTCCAAGAGTCGCTGACCTGTATCGGAAGTTTCGTGTTATTTCAGGTTATCGAGCTCATTGAGCCTATATATAGCAATATTCCGTTGGATCACAAGCTTTGATCGATCACCACTCTCAAAATTCGATATTTTCGATAAGGCTACTCTGGACCTTATGATCACCATTGGTGAACTTTTGGTAGTCTCTCTAATTCAGAATTTACTCACGCCTGTGGCCTTTTCAAGACCTACAGTCTTTGGACATTTGGTCCAGGTCAATGACCCTCAGACATTTCGTCTATTCGAGTTTCCACTCAGGCCTGTGGACCTATCGAGACACACTGGTCTTCGAACACACTGGTCTGTGACCCTCAGACATTTCGTCTGTTCGAGTTTTCACTCAGGCCTGTGGCCTATCCGAGACCTCAGTCTTTTGAACTTTCTATGTAGTCCAGGTCTGTGACCCTTTTTATGCCCAGTCCAAGTTTCAGATGTAACTATCTCTCTGATGTGACGAATAATGAATAATAATATTTCCAATGGTGAATCCAATCACTTCATATCCAATTGTTGATCAACAGCGATTTTCTGCTTTACTCTGAAACTTGTGCTTCGACTTGTACAGTTTCAATAACTTACCGATTAATATTTATTCGAAATTGTTTTCACTCGTCGCCACTGTAATATACTAGGGCCGGGTAGGCAAATCAAACAACAATCTCCACCTTCCGATCGTCTAGCCACCAATGAATCACTCCACCATTCCGCATACTTCGAACGGGTATTACGTATCGTGCTCGTTGTGATTCACTAATGTCTTTCGATCTCTCTATTCCGATCTCAGCATACTACAATCAACATTAAAAAAAGAAAATTATTTTATTTCACGAATGATGTAAAACAGAACAAAAAAACATCAATTCCAATGTGAGAGATGTTCAAAATGTTCGTCGCGAACATCTTGGCAACATGAACGATGTACAGAACACTGGTGGAGCTATTCTGCCTATTTGCCTATCAAATTTCTTCAACCAGAACTGTAACGTACAGCTAACTTGATAACAGCATTTTATTCAATATAGCGGAAAATCACTCATATGTTAGTTGTTAGATGGCGGTACAAAAATGACAACAAATTCAGTATTATTGATAATTGCACAATCTGTGTTATAGAAATGTTGATTCAGAAGTAGTAATTCAGGTTACTTCTCAATTTTAGATGGAAATACATAATTATAATCTCAAAACGTCAACTATTTGTACAGAAATCTGTAAAAATGTCACTATCTTCTGGGGAGTTTCATAACTATTAGGCCATTATAGCGGAAAATGCCGTTAGCGTTTTTGACGAAACAAAACACCATCAGTGACTGCACCAGTGAATTATGTCTGCACTCTACATGGGTTCCCATAAGAAGATGCTGACATCGCAGATCCCACAGTTCAGATTTCATGAAACCGCTGTTTCCATGAAATCAGCAAGATCGTCTTCGACTCCGAGAGAAGCGAGTTCCAGTTCAGTTCATAACTCATATTCATACATTAAACATCATTTTATATTTTTCCTTCATCTTTACACATATACATGAAATAAAGTTTTTAAAAAGAGACTTCAAGCTATCAGAATTATTATTGGCGCAGTCGGTAGGATATCCGGGTTATCGCGTATCGAACGTGGTGATTTCGTATCAACGATTGACTGGATATCGAAAAACTGTTGGTTCGTGGAGTGGAGGTGTTTGAAGTGGACCGTCTAGAAAAGACCCATCTGAAGCCCCTCGTCAACGAAGCAACGAGATTTGGAACCTACATAGTCCATTTCTGCAGAGATAGAACTTCTGGAGGAGACAAAAATCGCAAATCCAGGACTCATCTCCATAGCTGTTAGGAAGGATATGCTTGAAGTAACTCTAATATTCTTGTAAGTGCAATCAATCGAATGTCCGTAGAAGATTTGTCGAACATTCTAGAAAATTTGAATTTGCGGGAACCTTTACCTGACTTTCAGATTATACGTAGAACTATTCATTTTCCTGAAAATTCAATAGCAAATTCATCCGAAAACGAAACTGCAAACCAACCCATAATGAGTCAATTCAAATCTGAATACTTAAATTGCATCCCTGAATTCAATGGAAATCCAAATGAATTAAATCGTTATATTTCTATTTGTGATCAAATCATTCAAAATTTCTATGATATTGCCAACCCAAATAGTTTTCATAACACTTATCTATTGAATTCTCTCATATCGAAGCTTACTGGTAACGCTAGATTAGTTGTAAATATTCAATTAGTAACCAATTGGAATGATCTGAAACAAACGCTGCAGAGAAACTTTGCAGATCAAAGAGATGAAGCTTGTCTCAACAGAGACTTAGTTATGATGAGACAAAGTCAGAATGAAAAACCACAGCAATTTTACGATCGATGCTTGAAAATTCTTAATCTTATTTGTAGTCACGTTGATATTCATGAAGCAAATCTCGAAGCAAAAGTTCTGAAACGTAATTTGTATAACGAATTAACACTGAAAACATTTTTATCAGGTCTTAGGGAACCTCTTGGAACTACGATTCGCTGTATGAGACCAAAATCTCTAAGTGAAGCCTTACAACTCGTAATCCAAGAAGATAATACTCACTACTTCCAAAATTTGAATCAAAATAGGCATTTTTCGAGAGAAAATGATGTTTCAGCAAGGCAACCGCCGCAACAAAGATACCCGAAAAATGTTTCGAATAATTTCAATAATTCAAATGATCGGTATAAGAACCATCAACCAACAACATCATTTCCTTCTCAGCCAATTCAGATACAACCTAGAGAAAATATTCGCCCACAAAGATTTTTCACAAACACTCAAGTATTTGGCAGAAATAATCAACAAAACGCGAATGTTTTTAGATCAAATCCAAGAAATACATTCGACAGGCCTACTCCGATGAGTACGAGCACTAGAAATACTTACAGGCCCACGCCAATGAGCATTAATACTAGAAACACTGTCAGACCTATAAATAATTCTCAACAACATCAAAATCATTCGAATTCACGACAATTTGATCAATCAATGCAACCCAGAAGAACTTTTGTTTCAGAAGAATTATATAACGCAGAATTAGATGGAAATCCGGAGAATTTCCAAGAAGAATATGTTAATCCACAAAATGATTATTTAGCATATTACGAACAAGCATCCGATGATGAAAATGCTGCCGGTACGAGTAGAAATTTTCAGAAAATGTCTCACAACGACAATCCTTCTTAGAATCACATATCATTCCATTTAATACTACAAACGCAAGCGAACTCCCATATATCATATTACCCGAATACAATATAAAAGTTTTACTTGATTCTGGTTCTACGAAATCATTCATTGACCCAGAAATAGCTCATCAGTTTTTTCCTCAATTAATTAAAAATGATCCATTTGTTGTGTCCACAGTATTTCAAAAATCGGCACATAAATTCAGTGCATCTATTCCAGTTTCAAAAATATTCAATTTGGACGAAAATCAAAAATTGAAATTTTTCCTATTCAAATTTCACAATATCTTCAGAGGATTGATAGGTTTGGATAGTTTAAAATTATTACAAGCTACGATTGACTTCGATAAAGGATATTTAATCACGCCTCATTCAAAAATAAAACTACTCTTTCAGAAAACACAAACAAATCTGAATTTGATTAAAGTCAATCCTAGATCGGAACAAGTAATAAAAATTAGAACATCGATAAATAATGGCGAAATTATTATCCCACATCAAAAATACCACAACTGTGAGATACCAGAAAGTCTTTCGGTTGCAAAAAATGGATATGCTTTAACGACTATTTTAAATAACACTGTAAATATGATAACCTTAGATTTTTCTGAACCTATAATTGTTGAAAAATTCGACCGTAATCACATCCAAGAAGTAGAACTTCATAATTTTGACGAATTTCCCAATCGATACTTAGATCCAACAAAAATTAGAATAGATCACCTAAACCAGGAAGAACGAAACGAAATACTTAAACTTTGTAAAGAATTTGCAGATATTTTTTATAACGAAGGAGACGCTTTAACCTTCACTAATCGCATAAAACATCAAATAAAAACCGCAGATGAATTGCCAGTATATTCAAAATCGTATCGTTATCCGTTCATCCACAAGCAAGAGGTAGAAAATCAAATGAAGAAAATGCTTGACCAAAACATCATAAGACCTAGTAATTCACCGTGGTCGTCACCTATATGGGTCGTACCAAAAAAGGCTGATGCTTCAGGAAAGCAAAAGTGGAGAGTCGTGGTAGACTATCGTAAGCTCAACGAAAAAACCGTTGATGATAGATACCCGCTTCCAAACATAACAGACCTCCTCGACAAACTGGGAAAATGTCAGTATTTTACTACCCTCGATTTGGCCGGTGGTTTTCACCAGATCGAGATGGATGAAAAGGATGTAGCTAAAACGGCCTTCAACACAGAGAACGGCCATTTCGAATATCTGCGTATGCCTTTTGGTTTGAAAAATGCACCAGCCACATTTCAACGTATAATGGATAACATATTGCGTGGAATCCAAAACGAGAAATGTCTAGTGTACTTGGACGATATAATAGTTTTTTCAACATCATTACAAGAACATCTAGAAAGGCTGAGATCTGTTTTCCAACGGCTACGAGATTCGAACTTTAAGATACAACTCGATAAATCCGAATTTTTGCGAAAAGAAGTCGCATACCTGGGTCATGTTGTGACTCCAGAGGGTGTCAAACCGAACCCTGACCAAATTCGAGCAATCAAACAATTTCCAATACCAACTAATTCTAAACAAATAAAAGGTTTTTTAGGTTTACTCGGTTATTATCGTAGGTTTATAAACAATTTCGCTAAAATAACCAAACCGTTTACGAAGTGTCTTAAAAAAGGAGCCAAAATAGAACATAATCAGGAATTTGTAGACTGTTTCAATACTTGTAAAAATTTGTTGATAAATGAACCAATACTCCAGTATCCGGATTTTTCTAAACCTTTCGTGCTGACGACAGACGCAAGCAACTTTGCTTTGGGCGCTGTTCTGTCCCAAGGACCGATTGGTAGTGATCTACCTATCGCATACGCTTCTCGAACTTTAAACGAATCGGAACAAAATTATTCAACAATCGAGAAAGAATTACTTGCGATAGTCTGGGCCACTAAATATTTCCGTCCATATTTATTCGGTAGAAAATTTGATATTGTTACAGACCACAAACCTTTAGAATGGCTATTCTCACTTAAAGATCCTAATTCAAAATTAACAAGATGGCGCATAAAATTAGAGGAATACGACTATAATATAAAATACAAAAAAGGAAGACTGAATTCCAACGCTGATGCTCTTTCACGCATTGAAATTCACACAAAGACAGTTTCCGACGAAATCGAAGACTTGGTAAGAAATATTTCGAACCAACCAATGAACCCTGAAAATGAAAAAATAATTCAAGAGATTTTTGACTCACAAGATGCGAATAAACAACGCGATATAGACAACGTTTCCATGCAAGTACAATTAGATGAGACCATTCGAGACATAGACGAAGTAAATGACGAACAAGACGACAACACGATTCATTCCAATGCCGACCAACACCCTGTGGTAGGAATTCCGACTTCTGACTCACCGGTAAACTTCGGTCAGAATCAAATATTAATATCAACGGTATTGCACTCTCCCGCAAAACCGAAAATAACTATTTTATTTGAGAGGAAACAACGAATCAAAGTCCAAATTTCCGAAAACAATTTCGAAAATGACATTGTACAATTCATAAAAGATTATATCGCACCAAATGTACAATATCATCTGTATTTCGAAAACCCCAATATCTATGAAAAATTCTCAGTAGTACTGCAAACATATTTCAAATGGCCTTCTATTAAATTCAAAAAATGCAATAAATTACTAATTGACGTGACAGACAGAAACGACATTGAGGAATTGATAAAAAACTATCATGAAGGGAAGTCTAACCATCGTGGAATAGACGAAACCGTCCACCGAATTAAAGAAAGATACTATTGGCCCCACATCAAGGAATCTGTACAAACTTATATTAATGAGTGTGAAATATGCCAACAAAGTAAATACGAGCGACATCCTATTCGAATGGAAATGAATATAACTCCAACAGCAACAAGACCCTTTGAAATAATACATTTAGATACCTTTACTCTCGAACAATCAAAATTCTTAACGATAGTAGATAGTTTTTCAAAATATGCACAGGCATACCATTTGAACTCACCCTGCGGAACCGAAATCACTGACAATTTAATTAAATTCTTTTCTCATCACGGTACCCCTAAACAAATAATAGTTGACAACGGCACTGAGTTTAAAAACACTGTAGTAACCGAACTGCTGAAATTACATAAGATCGACACCCACTTTTGTAGTCCAAATCACCCGCAATCCAATGGGATCGTCGAAAGATTTCATTCGACGATAATCGAACATATTCGACTGTTGAATACTAAAGGTTTCTCAAAAACTCCAATCCGAAAGAAAATAACTTATGCAATTATGGCCTATAATCATTCCTTACATTCCGCGACGAAATTCAAACCTATTGACATTGTGAATGGACACATCACAGACAACAACCCTTTCAATATGGAAATCGATCAAATATTGGTTAACGACTATATCAATGATCACAAAGAAAAATCGAAATTACTCTATTCCAAAATTAATTCAGACCTTATCGCACTCAAATCCAAGACCATACAAAAGCTTAATGTTAACCGAGACAAACCCGAGATATTTCAACCGGAACAAAAGACATTCGTGAAAAAACACACTAGACAAAAACAGGCAAATAAATTCAATAAATCCACTCAGCTGACAAATGTAAATAACGAATCGAAGACAGTTTCAACCCCATCACAAGAAAAAATTCACATGGACAATTTAAAACGACCACTGAAACAGACATACACCTTTAAAAAATAAATATTTCGTCTCTGTTATTTCAGAATCCCGGGGATCTTCGGCCTCCAGGAAAAAATTCAACTGCAAAAACTAGAGAATAACCCTGGTATCATTCCTGTTAAACTTGGTGTAGCAAAAGTTGAACAGTACACACATACTCTCATTCACTATTATGATATGAACTCGATTATTTCGGAATTAGGTAGATTAAGATCAAAATCTCACAATATCACGAGCCTCATACTTACCAATAAGGATTATTCATTTGACACATCAAATTATCTGAAAATCTTACAATTCACTGAAGAAAAGGTTGAAGCAAAATTGAGAAATATACTTCCACACCATAATATCCGTAAAAGAGGATTGATTGATGGCTTAGGCTCAATTTTCAAGTCCGTTACTGGAAACTTAGATGCCTATGATGGCCAACATTACGAACAAATGATTTCACAACTAGAATCAAATCAAAAACAGATAATATCAAATATGGGAAAACAATATTCTCTATCTCTGAATGTCATAGACAAATTCAATAAAACAGTCCAAAGAATCAATCATAATGAACAACTAATCACTTCAAAATTGAACCAAATTGTTTTGATAGTCGAAAGTCATACGTATAGAGAAAATTCAATGTTGATAAAAGATATTCTGAATCAAATTATAAACATGTATGAGATAATCAATTCAGTACTCCAGGATATTGAAAACTCTATCACCTTTTCAAAATTACAAGTTATGCACCCAAGCATCATCTCAACACAAGAATTGTTTGTCGAATTGAAGAAATTGAATTGTCATACAGAGCTCAAACAGTTACCATTCGCAATAACATTCAATAATACAGAATACTTTGAGAGACTGATAAAAATTGATAGTTATATATTGAACAACAAAATCACATATATTCTTCATATCCCAATAACGTTTCCTTTTGATTTTGAATTCTATCATCTTTATTCAGCCCCTGTATATTCTGATGGTCAGTTCAAGGCAATCATCCCTAGAAATAAATTTTTGATCAAAAATGAAATGTACTTCGCATTTCTGAGTAATACTTGTGAAGAAATCCTTCCTCGATGGTATATTTGCGACAAACAAGAACTACGAGAAATCGAAGATGGACCTTGTGAAATTCAGCTGCTTAACATAAAAAACACCTCCACGTGCCGCCAAACTCGAGTCCACCTGACCAGACCAATCCTGAGCCACCTCGATGCATCTAACCAATGGATCGGACTGTTTCCATCCGAATCAACTTCAAAACTTGAATGTCATGAACAAGAAGAAATACGGAAATTGATTGGGACGTTCCTAATCGAAATTCCTATGGGCTGCCGATTTATCATCGATCAATTCACCATAGCCAACGAACAACAGTATGCAAATCCGAATCAGCCAGTCCTGTTTCCCGACATAGACGTCACCGTCACGACGTCTCCAACAGCCAACGTCACCATCGAACTTGAGGACCTCAGACTAGACGAGCTGCAAGAAATCCGCACGCAAGTTATCGAAAATCAATCCGATTTTCAATTTGGGCATTCTCTCTACGTCCCCAGCGCTTGGACAGTTCTGATATATGGACTTATTGTTGCTGCCGCCTGCTACGTATTCTACAAGAAGTTCGCCAACAGGGTTGAAGCCACAGCATCCCCACAGATCGACCACCGTGATGTTCGTCTTCCTCTCTAACCCTCTGAAGCCAAATCTATGGGGGGAGGAATTATGTCTGCACTCTACATGGGTTCCCATAAGAAGATGCTGACATCGCAGATCCCACAGTTCAGATTTCATGAAACCGCTGTTTCCATGAAATCAGCAAGATCGTCTTCGACTCCGAGAGAAGCGAGTTCCAGTTCAGTTCATAACTCATATTCATACATTAAACATCATTTTATATTTTTCCTTCATCTTTACACATATACATGAAATAAAGTTTTTAAAAAGAGACTTCAAGCTATCAGAATTATTATTAGTGTTTTGTACATCGTTGCAACATGCTAATCTGGTATAAAAATGTCTTCTCACGTTACTCAACATCTCAGGCGTGACTGATCTAAAAGCAAGCGTGCATGATTCGTCTTTTTGACTCATCTTAGTTGAGTGGTTCAGTTTGGGATACAATTCTCTTGACATATCCCCACAAAAAGAAGTCTAATGGCGTCAGACCAGGAGATCGTGCTGGCCATTCTATCGATCCGCGCCCCCCTATCTATCGATTTGGAAAATTTTGGTTCAAGTACTGCCGGACATTGATTTGGTGATGGGGCGGTGCTCCATCTTGCTGAAACCATAGTATATTGGCAGGAACTTGTGCGTTCGCTGGATCCGTATATGGGTTTGTCAAAGTTGGCACGACATTATTTTGAAGCACTTCTGAATATTTATCTCCATTCAAGTTGCCATCAATGAAAAAGGGTCCTACTATATGATTTCCAACAAATCCAACATTAAATTTTCCAGGATATTGCGTATGTTCCTCTCTCATCCAGTGAGGATTCTCATTAGACCGATAGCGGCAATGTTGACGATTAACATGACCGTTAAGTGTAAATGTGCTCTCATTAGAAAACAAAACACCTTCTAATTGGATCATATTGTTATCTAACATTTCCATCATTTGTTCACAAAAATACGTCCTCCTGTCGAAATCGTGTACCATTAGTTCCTGAGTTGGCATCATTTTATAGGGATGCATTTTACTTCCATTTGATATTCGAATAACAGTCTGCTATAACATCAGGCAAATGTACAGTCCACTCAGCAATACCGGTAAGCCTTTCTCTTCAAAAAAGGGTCTCATTGTGCCTATTACGTTTGTGTGTACATTTTTTGATCCCTCTCACCGGATGTTTTTCGTGGTTTGATTCATACAACATTTCATACAAAACATCTATCATCGCATATTAGTTTCAGTTTCGTTTAATTTGATTTTTTAGTATCTGTCCAGCCAATCTCGGAAGCGGCAAAGTCATCTACAATAGTTCTTTTGTCTATTCAACAATCCTTGAATTTCGATATGTACTTCCTGGATTCATTTAGCATTCGTGCATATCGATCGTTTTCGTATTTCGATCGAATCCTCATATTTACTCATCTTTTCGAACATTTCCAACAAATTTTCTTTCCTCAGAAAATACAGAGTAATCAAGTAGCTTGTGTATGTGGAATGATAGATGAATAAAACCAGTTTCCATATACATACCGTGAATAACAGAGTACAGAATTTTGTACGTTCACAATAAAAAATTCTTGTTTCTTCCTAAAAAATGATTTGTGTTCATTATGTTCATCTGAAATAAATATCTGTTTACACTAATTCACAATATGGCGGCTGCTAAAGCAAAACAACACAGAGGAATGCGTGATGTGTGAGTTAATAAAATTAGAGAATTGAAACGTGTTGCTGATACTGCATTAACTGACCCTAACAAATTGGCTTCTCCTAAAATAAGATTTCAAGATCTTGAAGATATTTTCAGTGAATTTTCTCGGAATCATCTAGCATTAACAGCACACATTGCGACAATTGATGGCACGGATTCGGTCACAGAAGAAGTAATTAGAGCTGAATTCGACGACTCATATTATGAATTAAAAAAAAACCTCTACAATTATACGATACTACAAAAGCTGGTCTTTCGAATGACGTTCCCAAGGAGCCCAGTGTCAAATTGCCAAAATTAGAGTTGCCAAAATTTAGTGGAAATTTCAAAGATTGGCCAACATTCTTTGACTTGTATAAGGCATTGATACATGATAATAATAATTTTCAATTTTTGCATTCAACTTTGTCTGGAAATGCGTCGTCGTCAATTAAATGGATTCCTCTTACCGAAGATAAGTTAAGATAATTTCTGCATTGGTTATTGGCAGCTACATATTGGCAGGAAATAGTGGATTTCCCAAAATTGAATATTGATTCTCCTGAACAGCTCAGACAAATGTTAGACTGTTTCACAGAGGATCTGAAAGCGTTGAAAAATTTGAATTCGCCTACAGATTCGTGGAGCTCCATTTTTTTTCCAGTTGTTAGTTTAAAAACTCGATGCAGATACTGTTAGGCATTTTGAGCTTCAGTATGCCAAAACTAAAACATACCATCCTTTGATGAGTTGACAGAATTTTTGAAACTTCATTGTACTGTATCAGACACCATAGAAAATTCGAACAAAACTTCACAAAATTCGACATTGAAACAATCGAATGTTTGTGAAGCTCCTCGGTATAATACTCGTTGTTCATATTTTGTCACTAGTTCGAATGAACGGTCACCAGTGGCTTGCACATTATGTAACTCGTCACATTATTTAGTACATCGTCCAATATTTTTGACAAAATCTCCAATAGATCGTTACAATCATGCAAAGGAAAAACGGTTGTGTCTCAATTGCTTGCGCCCGTCTCATAGATCTGCAAACTGTCTTATACATTCAAAATGCGAAATTTGTAATTCGGGCCATATCACCCCACTTTATTCCACCAATCCATTCAATTATCGTGATTCGAATCAATCGACATTTTCTTCGTCAAATGCTTATTCTCCACATTCTGTTCCCAGTATAAATAATAGTACGGGCTCATTCCTACCATCATGCTGAAACACTGGTAATGTCATCACAAGTCATACAAATTCAATTCCATCTGATAAAACGGTATCACTGGGAACAGCTATAGCAGAAATTTATGATTCTTATGGGAATTTGCATAGCATCATGTGTCTATTAGATAGTGGTAGTCAAACTAGCTTCCTCACATCAGCATTTTGTAAACGTGTGGGATTAAAGTGTTACCGCTTCTCGATAGTTTTCAGTGGACTTGGTCGCATAACCTCAGAAGCTAATAATGGGGTCACCTTGCAACTCCGTCCTGTCAACAAATCAGGTCCGGTTTCAACAATCGATGCAGTTATTGATTCGTTATATGTAACTTGATGCCTGGTTCATTCATTGCGTTGGAAAATTGAAATTATCTTTCAGATATTGAACTCGCAGATCCCCAATTCGATGTTCCCTTTTGGTAGGAGTTCAAATTCAAGGTACTCCCCGAGAACCAACGGCACTTCGAACAATTTTTGGTTGGATTCTCACAGAGAAGGTATCCTGTGAATCCTTAGAATCTTGTATCAAGAAATGTTGGGAGTTAAAAGAGCTACTCAAATCGACATTTTCTTCACCCGAAGATATAAAGTGTGAAAATCATATCACTGGGACTCATTATCGAGATTCGTCAGGTAGATACACTGTTTCATTACCTCGGTTGGAACTTTGCGCAGCAGAGTTGTTGGAATTCATTTTGAAATGTATTGCTGATCATCTTGTTGTCAAACAAATGTCCGCTTGGTCCGATTCATCAGTGGCACTGCATTGGATCCATTCATCACCTTATCGATGGCAGTGCTCCATCAGTAACAGAGTGGCTCAAATTCAGAAAATTCCTCCATCATCTTGGCATCATAATAATTCCAAGGACAACTCCGCCGATTGTTCGTCTCGCGGAATTTCTCCAAATGAACTTTCCACTCATCATCTGGTGGACAGGTCCTCCATGGCTGACGTCTCCTCAAGAGTCGTCGCCGGTTTCATCTCCCGTTCTTGTTGATAATGATGACACTATAAAGGAAAATCAGAGAAAAGTCACTCTGGTGGAAACTATAGACGAGGCTGTTATTGAAAACATTCTGAATCGATTTTCGTCACTACAAAACATTCTGAGAATTGTTCCGTATATTTCTCTGTTTTATCTCATAACTCAAATCCCAATGATAGCAGGAAAGTTGGGGCTCTACTTCTATATGAACTAGATCGAGCATTGTTAGCACTGGTTGAACATGTTCAGAGCATTCCATTCAAGGAACCAATTTCATATTTACAGAAAGGTGGTGAAGTGATTCAAAAACAATTTCGGAAGATGTCTCCAAGGATGGATTTCTCAGAGTGGGCGGTAGATTGATACATTCCGAGTTGCCATATAATCGAAAGTTTCCAGCCTCAAGAACATCGATCATTCTTGACTGCCACAACAGAAACTTGCATCCTGGGCTACAAACCTCCGTTTTCTCATAACACAAAGGTTTTGGATCATCAACGCAAGGCGAGCTATTCATTCGTTGTTTTCGTTGTCGTCCATCATCATCTACACCATTGATGGGAATTTTGCCGCGTCTACGCGTGAGTCGTTTTAAACCATTTTCATGTGTTGGGGTAGATTTCTGTGGTCCCCTGAACCTCACTTATTCTGAAGTTCGTGGAGCGAAAGTACTGAAGTACTGAAGCAACTCATTCAGAACTGGTTTCTGAGCTTTCTAGTGAAGCTTCACTTGCAGCTTTGCGTCGGTTTATTGGTCGTAGGGGCCGTGTTTCAGTTATTCACAGTGACTGTGGGACAAACTTTATTGGAGCAAACAAATACATTCTGTGAACATTTCTTCGTGCAGAAATGTTTACAGTCTTAGTTCGAACTGAGGCATAACTCAGTTCACGACCTCTATGCGAATTAAGTTCAGACCCAAGCGACTTGAATGCTTTGACACCGGCTCATTTCTTGATTGCACACATATTTCAGTGAATCGGTTGAACAGATGGCAACTTTTGCAAAATATTCATCAACATTTTTGGAATAGGTGGCATTTGGATTATCTGAACACTAATGCAAAGACAAGAATGGCAAACTGATACTCGACTTCTCAACTCGAAGTTGGCAAATCAGTGGAGATCAAGGATAATAACCTGCCACAGTTTCAGTGGCAACTTGGGCGTGTTGAAAATGTTCATATAGGAAGAGATGGGATAGTGGCGAAAGTGGAAACGATTAGAGGAACTTTTCTTCGACCAGTAGTGAAATTATGTACTCTGCCGGTGTCATAAAATACGCTCGGTATCACCAAGTGTCTTTTGGTGGGCGGAAATGTTTCTTCCCTATCAAATTAGGATTGATTTTATGTTCTTCAGTTTTTGATTTTTCATTCCACCCAAAAATCGTTCTATGTCTAATTTCGTTTTGGAGAACTTGATGTTAAGTGAGATGAATGTTTTTGCGTTCTAAAAACTCTTTTTTGCCAATGAGACTTCTTTACTTGGGAGGCCATTTTTCATCGTGTGGGGTATTCGATCAGACTTCATGCTCGACTATAGACATTATTCGTGTCAACAATCTCAACTGGCATTCATACCAGCCCTATATCGATCATATATGTGTGAATGTGCTCCGGGACAGTGAAGGTAGGACTACCCGTCGAAAACAGTCTGCTAGAACAACAGGCAAATCTACAGTCCACTCACCAATACCGGTAAGCCTGTCTCTCCAAAAAAAGGGTCTCACTGTGCCTATATATTACGTTTGTGAGTACAAATAGTATACAGGGGGTTGCATACAAGATGAGAAAGTTGGTATCGGCCACTGTCACATGACACACCCTATTTAATTATTTTTTTTTAGAAATATGCGCATCTGAAAATACAAATCGACGTGTCCAAGCGTTTTCCCCAAGACGCTCTCATTTATTCGTTATCGAATTCATTCCGTTTGGCTGTTCCACACTGTATAATATATTATGAAGAAACGACTTGACGACATCAAACAATATTCATAGTGGATATGCGTGGCCAATTCTTTCATAATTCATAACTATCATAATTTCCATTCTGAACTGCTGATCCGTGTGAATATGAGGTATTGGAATGATTATGGATAATGATGAGTTTCGCTCTCACTCTGTAGATTAGGAATGATTCTTGATTTCTCAATGGATTTGCTCGAATCGAAAATTCAGCCGTACACTGTTCGGGTGAATTCCATAAAAATATAGGTTTCGAAAGGAGAGAGACAAGCAAAGGGCTGATTTTATAGTACTTTTCATTTATATTCATTCCATTCATTCAACTGACAGCAGTGTGTGATTTGATGGATTTCAGTCGAGTTTATGTGATTCTACAGAAATCCCTTATTTTATATCAAATAGTGCATGACATGAGAATGTTATAAGCATTCAGGTACGAACAGAATAATAAAATATCTGGCATATGCGAATTCACCATTAATGTGAAAATACATGTTGCGTCGGAAGTTGTGAATATAATCGACCTGTACCTGTACCTTGGCATTTTTTCGAATAAACATGTGTTCTACAATGCACCCTATTCGAGGTACAGCCTCTGTGAGTTGCGTGTGAAAAAAATGATCAGGTATTAAAAATTGTGACTATATGATAACGGATCAAGTCTCAATGGAATTGGTTGGCCTCGTTTTTTCAGACCATTCATTCATTCATTTTGTTAGTTAGTCAGATTCTTGAAATGAAGAACAAGAAGTCTCATTCTGACTCCAATAATATATCCTCGAAATATCAAAATTGAATATCATATCACCCTGAATACTATCAAGTGTTGGAGCTGAGGAAGAGTCATATTATGTATATTAGTCGTTGCAGAAAAACGTACGCCTATATTACCACAATTAGACTTGACGTCCTGCTTCGCGAGAAATCAGACATAGCTGATTTTCTATGATATGTTGTGGGATCGAGAGGGTGAGGACGGGAGGATAAGAATCTTCAAAAGAGACATCAATATGTCTTCCTCTTGATAGAATATCACGTATCAAGTTTTCCATTACATTATCATTCGTATACCTTTTTCTATGCAGTGTGTCCCGGCGAGAACGAAGCAAGGAAATTCAAGGGCGTTTTTTTTTTAATTCAATCATTCTTCATTACCTTGATAGGTATTTGCGAGAGGTTCAAGCTTGGAGGTTGGAAAATATTCGCCTCATTGGAATATACTCAGGTGTTTAACCGTGTTTCGAATTAGAAACGAGAAATGCATTCAAATTGCTTTGTTTCGATGAAATACGACTCGATTGGGGAAGGTTCACTTCCTAATTGTACATATTCGTTGATTTGTTATGTTCACCACTGAATGGCAGTGGGAAATGCTGCGTTATGAATTCCACTATTAATTTTTACTCATCAAAAAAATTAGATGTCGTTCCTGCAGAACTGAAGACAAAAATACTCATTTCAAAGTCAACACAAGACAAGAAAGTCACGAACAGATGATGAAAAATAGTAATTCATGGAACAAGTCCGGAAAATAGGAATTTTTGGACGACTAGACGAAATTGCGTATCAACGGGAACATTCTAATTCCTATTCATATATTATTCATATCAAAATTCGAGCGATTGCTAATATTGAAGGAATATTGAATGCTTCTTACATTCATATTACTTTTGTTGAAGCTGGAACAAGAAGGCAAAGTTTCCGTTTCCTTTGATTGTTTCTTTCTGATGATTTCCGGATGGTCTTGGCAATTTCAACTTTATTTGCAAGTGAATCATCTATATATTCTTCAGCCATATTTCCTGGCCTAATCCGGCCTAGTGGGTACATCCCGGACGTTTGCCGAAAAAATAATTTTTAGCCGATGCTCGGGTTCATCGATTCAGTGTATCGATTGCCTGACGTTCAAGTGACTATATTAATCCCTGAGAGGCATTGATTCCATCACCTGGATTCCAAAACGAAAAATATTCTCCCAATGACAATTGTGTATGAGTCAATCATTATAATGATGTTTCCTGTACATCCTGTACAATCGGAGGAATTATATTGATGAATCCAGGACATTGATTCAATCTCTTTAACATTATTCCTTAGCCATTTCCATGACGACTTTTTCAACATCGTTCAATCAACCCTCTGCATCCGTTCAATGTTCGGAGACAACCCATATGATAACAACAATCATCAATCTGAGAGTATGCAAAGTGTTTCTCTTGATATCAAATCCTCTATCAATTTCCCAATTTCCTGTGGAGGAGAGAAAAATTAGATACCATACAAACAAAAACGAAATATCTATTCACTCTATTGAAAGAAATTTATTCATGATTTTTCACATAAGCCTTGTACTTCAACAACAGGTGGTTCGAGGTGGAAGAAATATTCTTCAATGAATGAGCAGAACATAACACTTTCTGGAGGAAAACTCAGATTTACAACATGAACTATCTTCAATCACTGCTCACAGTACACTGCTGCAACATATGCTCTCAGTAAATTGAAAAATTTATATTTCATTTCATCCAGTATACAGTACTTGAATTCCTGTGATGTTCTTCAATATATGGACAACTATAAGTAGAGAGAATTTGAGAATTTGGCGGAATGCTACCGTCGATGGGGGCGATTCGAATTGAATATTTTCAAGATGCCTGGCATTCTCGTTTGGAACGGAAGTTGATATCAACCTGTTTATTTCAAATGAGACATCCTAATTATTATTTCATTTTCAGATTTCACGAAGGATTTTAGGCAAATTTCATGCATAATTTATATACCTAAGTCCAACCGTTTTTTACATATTCTGAATTTTATTTCAATAATGACGTTTGCAGACCTAAACATGACTATACATCAATTCTTCTATATGAAATCTTCATTTATTCCGTTAGGGTTGGTTCCCTGATAGAAAGAGATCTACTACAGTGTATTGTGTTGATATTTTGATAATAAATTGATACAGCGTGATCAGAAAATAACATTGGAAATTACTTTGGAAATCCCCCATTTTTTATAATCTCATGTCCATTCAGCATCTGTTTGTCTTATAATATGGCTTATAGTAATGATTATAGACTGATTCTCAATTAGGATGGCTCACATATGAATGATGTGTGTATTTCTCAAAATATGTCACACTTAACTAACAACAACATGATCTCACATGTCAACATAATCGAATATATACAAGGTGTTAACAAACAATAACTGATACAGGGTAATATAATAATATTCATTGAATTATTCTTCTTCCATCTTCGTCTTCTGTTGGTTCGTTTCTGGCGATTGATTTTGAGCGGTAACTAAAGGTATAATTTTAGTAACAGGTCTTCTGTACACACGATAATTAATTTTCACATCGGCGACTCTTACTCTTACGACTCGTCCAGGGTATGTTTTCAATATCACACCCATAGGCCAGCTGTTTCGAGGAGTTTCGAGGAGTATTGTCATTCATCAGGATCACAATATCATCAATAACTAAATCAGTCGTCTTCTGATTGTGCCACTTCGTTCTCTTGCATAGTGTTGCTAAGTATTCTCTGACCCACTTCTTTCACAACATATTTTTCAACGTCTGAGCGATCCTCCATTGTTTCCTTGTACATAAATCATCTTCAGAATTTCCTAGCAAGACAGTTTTGTTACTAAATCCAATGAAATGATTTGGCGTCAATGGTTCCATATCCGTAGGGTCGATAGAAATGTGTGTCAGAGGTCTATTATTTATCATACCCTCAGCTTCGATTAGCAATGTTGATGAAACCTCCTCTCTTGGAGCTCTCTCTTTCAAAATTGTATAAAGCGTATTATCAATCGGGCGAATCAATCTTTCCCAGCTTCTCCCCATGTGCGGCGACGCTGGTGGTATGAAATGCCATGTGACGTTTTCATTGGTTAATGAATCTTTCCATTGTTTTCCATCTAGTTCATCTAGAGCTTTTTTCAATTCTTCTTCACCTCCTCTGAGATTAATTCCGTTATCGGAGTATAGGTGTACTGGAGTTCCTCTTCTTGCAGACATTCTCTGGATTGCCATTATGGCTGAACTGGTATTGAGCGTTTGTGCAACTTCAATGTGCACTGCTCTTGTTGTAAGACATGTAAATGCTTCATATCTTTTTTCCCTACGCCTTCCTGAAGTTATTCCCAACGGCCCAAAATAATCCATGCCTGTATGAGTGAAAGGACGAGTGAATGCTGCTACCCTCGCTTCTGGCAAGCTTCCCATCAATTGAATCTCTATTTTTTCTCAACACTTTTTTAACAAGTGTTGGGGCATTTATGATCCAATAATTTTGTTTGATTTCATTGAGAACATAGTTTTTCCCAGCAAATCTCGTGCTTTCTTTCGACTAATAATTCACAGAATCGATGACAGGGTGTAATATCACCGGGTTTTTCAATATTTCCATCAACTTGTGGGACATTTATTCTCGTTTTCATTCTCACTACACCATTCTCATCTAGATAAGGAGTTAGTTGATAGAGCTCACTATGTTTTTCTACATCGCCATGTTTTTCCAAATGTTTCATGTCTCCATAAAAATGACTTTTTTGAACTTTTTTCCACCATAAACGTTCAGCTGAAACCAAATGTATCGTTTTCAACTCTGTTCCAATTTTCGTCCATGTTAATATCAGAAAAATACTTGCATTTAGTTATAGAACGGTTATGCTTCTTGTTTTTGCAGTAGATACATTCGTTTGGTTTATTTTCTGGAGTGATTAAACTTGTTTCATATTTTCCTTTGTGAATTGTTGTTTTATCAGCATAAGGTCTTGGTTTCGATACAAAACTTGCTCTTTCTATTGCTATTTGCTATTTCTATTGCTTGCTATTTCTTCGAGCCAAAATGCGAATGATTTCCAGTCTGCTGTGCTATTCTGAGAATTTCTATACATTTCCCATTGCAGTTTGAAGGTAATTTACTGACCAATTCATTCAGTAGTTGACTATTCGTTAGGTGTCCCATAGAATGCAAAATTTCTATTGTTGCCACTAAATTCATGATTTCATCAGAATAATCAGAGACTCGAAATTGTATTCTTTCAAATATGGCATATGGTTCATTTTGTTCATGATTTCTACAATGATGTACTCTGGTCTCCTAAATCTTCGTTCGAATACTCCCAACACCTTTTCAAGTTGCTCTGGGAAATTCAACAAATATTGGACGCACTCTTTCGCTTTTCCTTTCGAAGATTTCTGTAGGCGACACATATTTTCTCTCTTTGATAACCCACAAACTTCTGTGGTTTCTTGAAAATATGCTATGAAGCTTGGCCATTCTATAGGATCGCCACAAAATTGAGGCAATTCTTTGCTAGCCGATGACTGTCTGAATAGAATCTTCTGCCAATTGCATGAGTTCTCTGCTGGTTTCTCGATATCTTTGGATATATTCGATTCGTCTGATATATCGTTCACCCACCTTTGTACATCACTGTTTTGAGATATCTGGGTTCTATCTACTGGTTTATCTGCCATAGAACTGGAAGCATCACTATTCATTCTCAATACGTTCAATTTTTGTCGCATTATTTCTTATTTTAACTGTAACTTCTTCTGGAGGAATTCAATTTCAATTCTTGCCTTTTCTCTTTCACTATTAACGCTTTTTCTTGAAGGTTCATATTTATCTTCAGATGGTGTAGATTTCTTCGAACTTGAAGCGTCTGGCATCTCTGTCGTCATAGCCCTCGCATTTCACTCTATATAATGTTGTTTAGTTGACGGCTATTTTTAAGATCATGTCAGAGGAAATCGAAATATGGAATTTTTGTACTATCGCTTCTACCTCTGATTCCTCTTGATCTCCCTGGTTTCGGCACCAATGTTTGTCTTATAATATGGCTTATAGTGATAATCATAGACTGAATATCTCATGATAGCTCATATATGAAAGATTACTCAAATATTACTCAAAATATGTCACGCTCAACTTACACCAACTTGATCTCACATGTCAACACAATCAAAAATATACAAGGTGTTAACAAACAATAACTGATACAGGGTATGAGAGAATCAGTAACAGCATTGAAAATGAAGGTAACGCAGTATAATATTGTCTATCCCAAAAATTTGTAGTTTCCGAAATGAGGGGCGAATTCACATTCTTGAATTCACTGACCTATTCACAGTTGGCCACATGGCGCCCGCGGTTGTATTAGAAACAATCAAGTGTCACGGAAATCTAATTGAAAATGATCAAGCCGACTTGTTGGAACTATTCAAATGAAGATTACTTAATATTCAGCATTATGGTGAATCTGATCTGATGAGGTTATCTCAAAAAAATGTGAAAATGTGAAAAAACAGAATCCTTCACAAAACAGTGTCAATTTTTCTATACCTCTCAATATCAGTTATTTTGATGTTTGTTCTATTTCTATTCGAATGGCTTTAGAATTTATCCATCAATATTTACGAATCAGCAGATCGATTGTTCTCCATAATTTGTTCAACACTGTTTTGTGACGGCTCCTGTTAACGTCATAGTAATGAATCTCTGTCCATTCATTAGAAGTGATTGATATCAGGATCATTATATTTTCTCTGTACATGATGGTAGTAAGATGAAAAATCTGTGATAAACGCCGAGATTACACCGATTAATTGCAATGGAATTCCCATTTCATTTAGAACCACATAATCGATCAACTGAATGAGAGAATTATTTCTTAGGAAATAGTGATTTCGATCAGTGACATCAGATAAATATTTTTCAAGAGTGGAATAATCGAAAGCTGGCCTGGATTCACAGCTGAAGAGCATTATCTAACCACCGACGATGGCTACAAAGTTTTGGTGGAGAGGTCCTATTCGAATATCACACAAAAATCACCAATTATCATTGTGCATGGCATTGCAATGAGTGCCCTAGGATGGGTGAATAGAGGAAACGTATCAATTGGTAAGTATCAGTGAGAGTATATGATTAATTTCATTTGATCATCAATTCCATTCCAGATACATGGTGATAATGGTAATGATATTAGGGCTTACTTCAATTCACTCCAATTTTATTCCACACGTCAAATTCGGAGGTTGCCAGTGTCGGAATATCTTGAATATGCGAAAATATATTCATTTAATCGTGAAATATTCCCACTGGCATGTTTCGAACTCATAATAATAATATAATGGTAATAATGATAACATTTATTGTGCATAACAGTGATAGCATTGTTCCATAGTGAGACACAGTGATATATATACACAAAAGGTAGGGATTAGCCCTCAGATCAATAAACTGAACAAGATCAGCCTGAGGCTATCTTCCACCCCTCCTACAGATTTAACTTCACAGAAGATTCGAGTATATTCTTGATCATCTTGCTAGAGCACTACGTTTTAAATCGTGGATTACCAGAAGTGTGGTAATTACAAAATAAAGAAAGAAGAGAATCAATGAAATGAATTTTCGGAATTGGTACTTATCGCGAAAGCAAAGGAAACAAAATGGTTTAATTAATAAAAAGTAACTAAAGTAACTACAGAACTTACGATAAAGAAAGGTAATGAACCTGATATACTTCAGTTGGGGTTTCATTATATATTATGAAATGGAATCGTTCGAATAAGATGGTGCCAAATGAGAAGAGTATCCTCCATACTTGGATGTTACGTGGTGAGGAATACTGACACTAACAGTTCTCATGTTGACATTGTGTATTTCGGAACGGCGTGATAAAAGGTCAAACAAATATTTCGGTGATTTAGTTTTCAGAAGTTTGATTACAAACATAATTATCAAATACTGTACTCCACAATTCATATTCAATTCGTTGATCCCTATTAGATAGGGGGTAATATATATTCCCTATAGGGAATGCAACAAACGAATCGCACATAAGCGTTCTGAATGCTTTCAAGTTTCTGTCGGTTATATTGGGGCAGGAAATTGTAGTATACTCTAGCGCAATATTTTATGTGGGGTTAAATGAGTTTCAAGACTGATTTCGATATCGATTTTCGTTGACATTTGATATTTGAAATTATAGAGTGATTTCAATTTCCAGAATGCAATTTTGAAGACGTGTGGAAGCTCAGATTCTGGTCAATGATCAAGCCAAGGTTTTTCGATGAGTCGACCCATTCGATATTACTGTTGCTGATTCCAGAACAATTTTTTTTTATATATAATGTCTGCATCTGTGAACCTATGCAAATAGCTACGGCTTCATTCGGATCGATGCGTAATCTATGTTTTTCGGAATATATTGTGGTGTTTGGAACATTTCTATTGATATTTTCTATGCAGCCTACCAAATCTGACATATCGCAAGGTGTATACAGGTTGAATGAGTGTGGAACATTCAAGGGAGTGATTCCTCATCGAAAAAAAAAAGGATCTTCTATACGAAGAAACTTCATTGGAGCATCCCATGTTAACATACAAACCCTTGGAGGGGGTACATGAAATTTGTTCAACAATTTTTTTCACAAGCACTGAAAAAGTTACAGTATTGGAATTACCCTGATATTTTCTACTCCCGGAAAGACAATAAGCCAGTAATCTATCCGGTTCACCCCATGGTTGAGGGGGTGGAAAACGCAACCCCTAAAACTTATCTCCAATGTATCTTTTTGTCTCAACATTTGTGAACCGCTTGAAAATTCATTTCCGATAGCCTGTTTCATTCTGAACATGAAATGTCTCTTGATTTTTTTGCAGCAAGAAAATATTGTACAACAAGATACATATCGCTATAGAACGAAATACGAAACTGATTTATCTAGTAGGCAGCTATAAGCAGTAGTGACAATCAAATTGGTATAAAGCTATCAGTTTGTGAATTTTTTAACTCGAAGTAATACTGATTATGTATTGTTGTTGTGTTCTTGATTTGGTACTTCAATAATTCAAATGGCTGATATGCTTCACGTTTATGGTCCTTCGCAGGGGAATGCGTTAGCAGCTTCTAGAAGATATGCTGGATTGAATCGGCAGTATCCTCCACATAGAATGTTTTCCCTACTTCATCAACGATTACGAGAATATGGTTCATTCGACAAAAGAACGCAGCATAGTGGTCGCCATCGAGAAATAAGAACACTACAGTTTGAGGAAGCAGTAATTGATTTGATTGAAGAACAACTTACTACCAGTACTAGAAAGATTGCTTTTTAGCTAGAAGTGGATCATATGACAGTATTTTGGATTTCGAAGGAACAACTCTCATACCCTTACCATCTGCAAAGAGTACAGGCACTGTTACCGTGAGACTTTCCGAATTTTCTCGAATTTCGCAATTGGATGCTGGAAATGATTGGAAGATATCGTGACATTCTGAAGACGATCGAATTCACAGACGAATGTAGTTTTTCTCGGGACAAGATTATTGATTCTCATTATTACCACATATGGGCTGATGAAAACCCTCACGCTATTGTTTTTTTTTCTATCTGTGGACAACACGAAAGGGAAACCTATAATGTTCGAGGACCATTGTGTTAGCCAGCGGTGGAATTCTGAGAGAGAAGGAAGGTGTTGGAATTTTTCTTGAAAGTTTGGAGGGTGAGCATTGGAAAGACTTCACTAGGCAAAGAATTCCACAACTTCGCCGTTCTATTGATGAATGATGCTTGGTATAGCGATATCCGACAGGTCTCGAGTCTGACAGTGTGGGGGTGACCAGCCTGAGCTCTGGTCTGTCTACCAGGAATCGCACGTGATGGCATGATAGATGATGTTTCCGTTGAGCCCAGACTAACTAACTATCAAGAACAGTTCCCTCTCAACTTGTGGGTCGAAGTTATCAGGGATTATTCAATCGGACCTCATTCTCAACCTCCTCGATTGAATGGTGAGTTAAATTTTTAAGAGAAGTGCATCGCGTATTGCTGGAGGAAGTTCCTTGAGCGTCAGGAGGGATATGTTTTTCATACATAATGAGGCTCCCGCCCATTTAAGTCAAGTAGCACGTCAGCATTCAACTAAAACATATGTAAATCAGTGGATAGGTCGAGGAGGACCACAGAATTGGCCCGCTCGATCCCCGGATCTCAATCCCCTCGATTCCTCTATTTGGGGACATTTACAGCATTTGTTTTATCGTTCTCTTTTTCGCGAAGTAGAGGACTCAAGAATCCGCATCATCGATGCGTGCAGGGTATAAAGAGAGACTCCAGGAATATTTGAGCGAATACATGGATTACGTGATAAACATAATGAACATTCACTATGATTTCTACTTGTTGTATGTTTTGGAAGTAATTACAAAATAACAATAGCTCGAGTTTGCATTCATGACGATATATCTCTGTAGTTGTTCGTGAAATAATTTTTTGTTGAGAACTGGTTCATTTTGGGCAGAAAGTTCACGAGACATTTTTTATTTAGAATGAAACAGGCTTGAAAGTGACATTACAAATGAGTTTTGGGGGTTCCTTCCCCACCCCTTACAACCATGAAGTTAACAAAATAAATAACTGGCTAAGTGTCTTTTTGGTAGTAGAAAATGTCAGGTAAATTTCAATAATATAACTCCCTTAGTGCTTAGAAAGCTTAGAAAAGCTGGGAGGACGGAAATCTAGTACTGTGGCAGAAGGTTATGTGGATTGTTCAATAGAGAATGAAACGAAAACTGCCACTATTCTGTGTCAATGTGCCATGTGTTCTGTAGCTATTGCAAGTAGTTCACAAACCTCAGTCATTACACATGAAATTGATTTTCCTTCCAAAGAGACAATTGTTGGAGGGTCCAGCGATGGTGCTAAATATTTCAATGAAAGCTTACAATAATTCAAATTTAACAATTTTCACCAATGACTTGTTCGTTGTATTTCATTTCATTGTTCATTATAAAAACTATTCATTCAGAATAGATCAAATGGAGGTGGGAATGAGGGCAGAAAATGAGGGCGGAAAGTGAGGTTGAGAAGTTGAGGTTTGTGATGTGGAACTTCCCAACCTTCAATGACGTTGATAATGACAGCATAACACATATGGGTGTGAATAAAATACCTATAATGAATAACGCAGAGAATACTCATGGATGAGTGTGAGCCTGTAGTAGCCGTTGTGATGAGTGATTATCATCGCAATAATGTATCACGATATCGGCTGAGACTAGCCAGTGGATCTCCCGAGAGATTTCAGCCTCTTTCGAAAATCCATTACATGGAAACTTCTGAAAAAATTGTACGAACTGATTCCCATTTCTCAATTCGAGGGTGCATATAATTCAGAGAAATGTAATTCATAGGAACTGTTCTTCGAAGGAATGTAATTTATAGGAATGGTATTCTGTAGGAACCGTGATTGGTAGGGTCGGTAATCTATGGGAATATAAATCATCAGAACGTACTTCATCGGACAGTATTATGTTGAAATGTATTCCGTGGGAACATGAAACGAAGGAATGAATAGGATTGGTAATTCATCAGATCCGTGAACCATAGGAATTATAATTGAAAGGAACCGTATTTTGTAGGATTGGTAATTTGAAGGGATCGTGATTCCTAGGAATTGTACTCCTTGAGAACCGTATTTTGCTGGAACCGTAATATGTAGGAACCGTATTCTATAGGAACCGTATTATTCTGCAGGAACCGTATTCTATAGGAATAGTATTTTTGAGGAACTGCATTTTGTATTTTTCTTATCTGTTGACAATTCGAGAGAGAAACCTATAATGTTCGAGAAACATTGTGTTAGCTAGCGGTGGAATTTTGGAATTACATGAATGCCATAAAATGGCGCTGCATGGTGCGTGATAGACTCCGTGATCAGGAATGAATTGTGTTCCGGAATAGTGACAGTAATGACTGACTTTCTGGTCCTTATATTCACTCTGTTCGCTTCGATTTTACTTTCACTCATTCATTGATGTATTTTGAACGGGGTGTCCAATTTGCTTGATTTCATCAGTAGACATTGTAGACGTGTGGGAGATCTCTTCCTCTTTCATAGAACTTCCACGGTCGCAGCTCAACGAAATATCATCTATTATACCATCACGAACGATTCCTAGTGGACAAACCAGACGAGATCAGGCTGGTTACCCCTACACTGTCAGGCTCGAACATTGCTAGACCAAGCATCATTCATCAATAGAACAGCATAGTTGTGGAATCCTTTGCCTAGTAGAGTCCTTCTCGATGCTCACAACCTCCCAACTTTCAAGGAGAATTTCAACACCCCACTTCTCTCCAAAAATTTCACTACTGGCTAACACGATGTTCCTCGAACATAATAGGTTTTCCTATCGTGTTGTCAACAGATGAGAGAAGATTTTTGTGAAACGTCGATTGGTGAAAACCGCATTTCGATATCTCTGATCATTTTCAAGATAGGTATTGGAAAGAAATGACATTTGACCGATATCAAAACAATGTCATTACTTTTTTATTTGTGAATATTTTCCCAAACAGTGAAATTTTTGTATCGACACTTCTCAGCGTAGGATGAGATACATCCGGAAAAAAATATATCGTTTATCAATTGTTTGATAACCGAGTCAACTTTTTCATTTCAAATGAATACTATAGTTGGTTTCGATTCTAACTCTGAATAATAGTCTCTGATGGCCAACATTAGACCTGAAAATTGTTCTATTGGAGTTTTCCAAATATTATATATGCCTAAGAAGAACACTTTCGATTTCGAATATTTCGAGAACTGCAAATGGTATCAAAAAAGTGTGAAAAAAATGTCCCTCTCATGTTTGATAAGGACTCCGAAGATTTGATGAAAAATTGGTTGCCATTGGAAAAATTTTACTTTGGTCTCGCCTAGAGGAGTCTGAGTATAATAGAGAGAGGAGTCTGGGTATAATGAAATCAATCAATATTAGAAGGGCTTGTTCCCATCAGAAGAAGACATAGGGAAGCCATTCGAACAAAGAAATTGATATTCTTATCATGAGGAATTGTTACTCAGATGCAGTCTTCGAATGACAAAATATGCATTTTTTTTTCTCAAAGAATTTGAATGTATTTGAATTATATAATGTCACTGACATATTCGCAAAAATAAACGAATGATAAAAATGTGTGATAATTTTCGAAATATGAAGAATTGAAATGGAAGAAATGTTGAGTTGTTTGAGTATGAACCTATTTTCATTAATCCGAATAAAAATCTCCTCTATAACATTAGAGATCACAAAAATTTCAATCAACTGAGCGCATGGTCTAATGCTATCCTTTGGGCAAAAGATTGCATTCATTTTGACATCATTGATACTTACTATCAATTCCATGTATTACTAACTGACAGAGAGGAAAATCATTTCTTTTCCCAGCTCTTGTGTGGGATTTTCTCTTTTCGTTTCTAATCATTCCTATTCTGCATCTGATTCGATGAGTTCTGTTGAAACAATATTGTGTAAGTGTTCTCGAGCACCATCTATGTACGATTTCTGCTAAACTAGCCCAACTAGACTGGTTTTTTGTAGCAATGCAGATTTCTGCTTTGTTTCGAATATTATGAATTATCGATCTGATGATTCCTACCTAATACGATTCCTTTATGATACGATTCCTATAAAATACGACTCCTACATAATACGGTTCGTATGAAATACGATTCCTATTATGAACTGTTCCTTTGAACTACGGTTCGTATGAATTACCAATCCTATGAAATACGGTTCCTATGAAGTAACGATCCTTTGGAATGCGGTTCCTATAGAATATAATTTCTCCATGGAACGGGTCCTACAGAATACAGTTACTATAAAATATGGTTCCTACAAAATACGGTTCCTACAGAATACGATTCCTACAAAATACCATTTCGAGAGATTACGGTTCCCATGGAATACGGTTCCTACTGGATACGGTTCCTTCGTTCCACTATTTCTACGAATTATTGTCTCATATTTCATGTTTCGATGTTTTACATTCCTAATAATTACCGTGCGATATTTAACGTTCCTATATTTTACGTTCCCACAAAATACGGTTCCTATGAATAACCGATCCGATGGAATACGTTCCTACACTTTCCGTTCCTAGTTTTTAGGTGTCACCCGTATCAGCTGTCCTTCCACACGTGCATAATATAATTATTGTTTGTCTCAATCCGTGGTTCAATTATTCATTATGTAATTATTCATTATTGATTATTCATATTTCTAGCTCGTTTACTAGGTGATTTGGGCTATGACGTGTGGATGCTCAATTACAGAGGCACATGGTATAGCAAAGGTCATGTGAATTTGACCACCAATAACTCGGAGTATTGGAAATTCAAGTGAGTACTACACATTTTATTCAATATTTTCATTTCGAAATGGTATTCAAGGTGTTGAAAAAGAAATATCGTATAAATCTGTTGAGTCTGTTTAGTTCCTTCAAATGCACCTCCGCCTCGTCGTCCTGTAGCCTCCAAAGATCCGACAAGATACGGCTCAAACGATTCGTATCAAAATTTCTTCATCGACTCAATTGGTATCGGAAAGGTCATATGAATATTTTGAAATTTCTTCGAAAAGCGGTTTTGAAAAAAAATATGTCCATTAAGATGGACATTAGATTGTGATGACGATAAAATCTCGATGATATTCGAAGATAATCCAATTTATGAGAGTTCATTAGAACATGATATAATTCTAAATTCAACTCAGAACAAGGAACATCCCATGCCTTTTTTTATTCACCTGTTGACAACACGAAAGGGAAAACTATAATGTTCGAGGAACATCGTGTTAGCCAGCGGTAGAATTTCGGGAGAGAAGGAAGGTATTGGAATTTTTCTCGGAAGCTTGGGAGTTGTAAGCATCAGGAAAGACTTCACTAGGCAAATAATTCCACAACCTTGCCGTTCTATTGATGAATGATGCTTGGTATAGCGATGTTCGACAGGTCTCGAGCCTGACAGTGTAGGGGTGACCATCCTGAGCTGGTTTGTCTACTAGGAATCGCACGTGGTGGCATAATACATGATATTTCCGTTGAGCACCGACCCCGGATATATAAAAGGCAGAGATCCCCGACCTTCCTATGATGTATAAAAATATATCCTTGGAGGTTATTTCTTGTAGTCAGTCTCAACTGTGCTGTCCTCATTGTCCTTATGGCTGAGAAACTTCTTCTAACTTCAAATTCAGAACCATGAAACTGTAGTATTTCTTTTCGTTCATCGTCCAGTTTCTTCGATCTTCACGATAAAGAATCCATGAACTAGCTATGGTCGAATCAATCACATGTAAGATTGTCTTGACAGTCCACCTCTCACAATGATCCGTTGGCTGTATTCCCAGTTCTGTAGTTGCTATCACTATAGGTTTCTTGTCAGTCCACTCTACAACATTCATTTTTCCAACAACAAATTCTGAACGAATTATTCAGAATAACCCCTAGGAAGTTTCATAACGACTTTTTTTGAGGTCAAATGGGCTGCTGTTGATATTCTCGACATCACGATTCTTCAAGTGGCCAATAATTCTTTTTTTTTTAACTGTGGACAACAAGAGAAACCTATAATGTTCGAAGAACATCGTGTTGGCCAGCGGTGGAATTTTGAGAGAGAAGGAAGGTGTTAGAATTTTTCTTGAAAGTTTGGAGGTTGTGAGTATCAGGAAAGACTTCACTAGGCAAAGAATTCCACAACTTTGCCGTTATATTGATGAATAATGATGCTTGGTATAGCGATGTTCGACAGATCTCGAGCCTGACAGTGTAGGGGTGACCAGCCTGAGCTCGTCTGGTTTGTCTACTAGGAATCGCGCGTGGTGGCATGATAGATGATATTTCCGTTGAGCACCGACCATGGAAGTACCTATAAAAGAGGCAGAGATCGCCGACCTTTCAACGATGATCTAGAGAGGTCAATGATTTGGTGAGTGTTGTATCATCGACTAGGCGAATAGCTCTCTTCTGAATTGAATCTGAGAGCTTCAGCGGATGTTTGGGGGCTGAGCTCCAAACATGTGAACAGTACTCCAGGACAGGTCGAATTTGTACTTTGTAGATCATAAGCAGTTGCTGGGATGTAAAGTATCTCTTCGCACGGAATAGAAAACCGAGTTTTCATGAAGCAGTTTTTGCAATGGACCTCACATGATGGTCCCAGGAGAAAGCACTGTTGGTGGCGACACCCAGCATGGATATTGACGACCTCATAGGAACAGTGGTACCCGACATCATCAAATTGGGCATTGGGCAGCCTTCTTGGTGAACATACAAGCTTGAGTTTCAGTTGCATTGAACTGTACTAGATTCCAGCATTCAATGATCATGTTGATCTGATTACAGCAGAAGGCTCTACCCCTAAATAAACATCGCACACTTCCAGTGAAGTGTTTTTTCCCTGGTAGATTTCGAAATCCAAAACAAGTCCTTCAGGTGTTGCACAGACAATATTCTCCAAGCCTTCTGGATTTGTTTTATTCCTCATGGATTGCTTGCTATTAAATACACCAGTGGAGGGAATCATCTGCTCATCAATAGCAACTATTGGATA
The DNA here is from genome assembly GCA_963576655.1 of Gastrophysa polygoni. Classification (NCBI taxonomy): domain Eukaryota; kingdom Metazoa; phylum Arthropoda; class Insecta; order Coleoptera; family Chrysomelidae; genus Gastrophysa; species Gastrophysa polygoni. The sequence continues at coordinate 21,329,564 of OY755082.1, forward strand.
GCGTTCTAGATGAGAAATCGTTTAGTTTTTTTCCAGTAATGGTCTAACTTTCCACAACTCATCTTTCAACTGAACGTCATCATCGACAAGTACTTTCAAATGACTCCTTATTGAGGAGAATCTCTGCCTTGTCACTTTTTTGCTATTGAATCCGTTTTGGTGTTGTTTGTCCAATACATATTATCACTTAGGGAAATCTGATTATTATTGAACTACCAATAAATGTTCTCACCTCGCTTACTGATAGATTCATTGGTTTGTTATGTTCCAATAAATATTTGACATTTATGCAAGAGCAGATAGACTCAATCTCTGAGTCATCGAAAAACATGTAAATGTAGTCCATACATTTTCAGTCTTCACGGTCTGAACTTGTAGCTAGTGGTGATGTTGTTTCAAACTCAGAAGCAGAAAATCTAAAAAATATTCAAGTTGATTGAACGATTTAGATATTCAATAAGAATTGTTCAATGCACCTCTCATATTCACTCCTAGTATTTTCGTTTCACATAGCTTGCCTTCAGAGAACTCGATGGTATTTCGAATTCAGGATAAGAGTCTGAGCCTGATTCATCGGGTTCATCTAATGGTTCTTTTCGGTCTTGCAATTCTTCAGGACGCATGTAAGCTCCGTAACCGAATATTGCTGAAATCATCGCCAATTCATGATTTCCTCCAGGTAAATTGATTTCAAGGTCATGATAAAAATGTGAGTACAATGATCTGAGGTCCATTCAAATGGACGTGAATTATTTCGCAGAATAATGTATTTGATAGATGGGGAATCTGTTCTAAATTTGTTTCAAATGTACAATAATAATATATTCTTGGCAATCCACACTCAAACTATGATGGAACGAATGAATAAACGTCAGAAATATAATGAAACTCACCCTCGTACGTAGCACGTCCAATGGCATTCATTTTCATATCTGATATTTCCTTTCTGCGGCTTCATAGGCATAACGCACCTCGACAGATGAAACCACATGGTCGTCCATTATGTGAAAACAGTTCTTAGAGCATGCGATGAGCAAATGACTTCATAAAAATTAGAATAGAGTATGTCCATCGTAATGGAGGCGAGATCTAAAGAGGGTAGGGAGCATCGAAATGACCATAAGCAGAGGAAAGGGTCATAGATGTGGTTGCGAGTATAACAAAGACAAGTTTGATTTTGCCTCTGACTCCTTCTAGGCGCGATCTAGGTTCGATTTGAAATTTCAACATGTTGAATCGTGGCATCTATTATAATACTCATGAAATCGCTTATAGGCTTATCAGGTCATCATCACTTCCAACGAATTTTTGAGCTGTTGAAATGGAAACTGAAACAAAGTCTGTGAAATTTTACATACTTATGGATCAATCAACTCCACTCAAAAATATTCGTCGAAGCAAATGGAAATAACAAACAATGTCATACAATGTCATATCTCTCAATGCAATGATGATTTAAATTTCAATAGTGAAAATGGGCTTCATTCGTTGATATATGTAATCGAAAACGAACCGCAAGGCATTACAGGCTGTGAAATAACTTTTCGATAAAATCCGAAAACATGTCAAGTTTTTTCATCAGGGGGACACATTTTGACATAACAAGCATAGTGAAACTTTCAACCTCCTAAGTAGGGGTGTCACCCCAACACTTTGTTCAAATGGGAAAGGGAGTCAAGCTATACCTCTTTAGAAGGGGTTTGTCATTCCCTATACAGTGCTGCTTAGATTTTTCAAATCTATCTACCCTTCCAGAAAATATGGAGCGTTGAAACTCCAATCATCATGTGGGACGAAAAATACAAAGATCGGTTCAATTGTACTCTATCGCAATGAGTTCCTTCAAATGAATTCGCTATTTTTGTGAGAATGTGGAAAGTGGCTCGCGGAGTTGTTCAACCAACGGCATCCTGACAAACATGCCTCTGGAGAAATTGTTCGCGAATTGGTGAACAAATTTAGCGAAACAGAGAGGGAGCTTGAGAATCCAGTGATAAATGAACCTATGGAGATAGCAGTATTGGTGCAAGTTGCAGTTGATAGTACGCTAAGTACAAGACAATTGACCATTGCGACGGGTGTCTCGTACCCATAGACTTATTATCCTGAGGAGACGGAACATCTCATTCATAAAACTGCTTTTGTTTTGAAGCAATGATTGAAAATGAACTGCACAAGTATGAGAAAGACTACCGATCGAACCTCTTTGTCTTCGCCAACTTGTTGGCAACGCTGTTATGTTTATGTGTCTTGTTTCCCTGATTTCAGCCAGTGGCGTACCGTCCTAATGGTTCCATAACTTGGAAATATATTTTATCTATAACTTTATTATTAAATATTGTTCTGTACGGAGTGGAAGCGTCGTGTTTGTTAGTTAGGAAGACAAACAAATTCTTTTTGATTATGAACAAGCTACGAATGTACTCTCAATGGAAACATGTAATTTCTCTTTGTATTTGTCAATCAACATTCTGAAAAATGAAACATCATTGGAAATATATAACCAGATTCTTGTCAGTACCTGTAATTCCCGATATTATGTTCAACTGAAACAAGTGCAATATCATATGCATTCAGACAGTTGTATAAAATTGAATTTCCTTATAATTTGCACACAGATTTCTCCGCTTTGATAAAAACAAAAAACACAGCTTTCATACTTTCAATATTCATGTAATACAACAAATTCATTCGGATAATGATGACACATTTTGATTCATTACTGGAAAGAAGGTGTTGGTTCAAATTGAACTGCAAATAATTTTTGGATTTTTATACAAAACAATATATCATTAAATACAAGGACAATTCACAAAGGAAATAAATGATGTCGCTCGTGAACATAGTTTGTTGTTTTTCTGTACTGTATTGGAAAAATGTGATGTTGAAACAATGGAGTATTAACTGCAAATTACCTATCAGATGCGAACTGAAACGCTGAATGGCATGGTAGTGGATTTTCATCTGGCCTCAAGTATTTGTTACCACTACATCCTCGAATCGAGATGATCAGAACATACATAAAGATATTTGCTCAGACGATTCTCCTGCCAGCCAAGAAGAGATGCCCAAATTTTCCTTTTTTCACTATCAGCGGGAAACCTGAAGTAATAGAGAAATAGGTTAACAGGAATAAGTTGCTTAGAATTTTTGATGCAATGAACAAGAAAGTCTATGCCATGGAAACATGAACATTACCTAAATCATTAACAATCATGAATAAACAGTACCTAATCATCATATATTCACGCCACTGGAATAACAAATAAATTTGGAGGTTAGGTATTCCAACTAACTTGTGAAAAGAAACATCAGGGCTGGAAATGTCAAGTTTTTTGCACACTCTGCAGTGACGGACCATATTGTCCAAAAATTCACTCTGAATTCCACAATATCTATTCAAAATCACTAAAAACAACACTTCAAAACACAAGATCACTCGTCTACAACACCGCAACGAGAAATGGGCAGATCGTAGTTTCGTAGTAAAAATCATTCATACAATGGGCGTGGCCTGGACGCGCCGATGTCGCTTTGCGGGTAACAAATCCTATGATGCTACAATGTGATAGTTCACAAAATGAATATTCGGTAATTCCAACGTGTACATTTCAGGTTTTCATTATGTATGAAATTACTTGCAATACAATGAAAAAATGATATGAACGTGTCAATAATTATTGCAAATCTCGTTCTCAATCTGGAAATATGGCAACGGCACTTTCCAATCGGTCACAATAGTATCCTACAGTGGACCAGATATTGGCAATGTCTGATCTTCTTTAAATGTAAATAGTTCCGTCTCCTCAGGATAATAAGTCTATGCTCGTACCAGTATTAAAAATTACAAATTCAATCCTTACAAAATACGCTTAGTGCACGAACTGAATGAAGACGACTTTGATTCTATTGCAATTTTGCCAAATTATGACTTAGCGAGCGTTACAAAATGGTAACCTTCTATTCAACGTGTGTTTTTCGGACGAAGGTTCCTTCTTCCTCAATGGTTTAGTGAATCGCCACGATTGCCGGTACTGGGCTGACACCAATCCAAGGATTTTCCACGAGACACACACGCAACACCCCCAGAAGTTGAATGTGTGTGCTGGTATTTTTGGAAATGCCATTGTAGGACCTTTTTTCCTTCCTGGAAATTCAACAGGCGATATGTACTTGGATTTACTACGGAATGCCATCGACCCAGCTCTAACAAATATCATTGAGAACGATCCCGCATACGATGAACAGGAACTGATTTACCAACAAGACGGAGCTCCTCCTCATTATTCCCACATTGTGCGCAACTATTCACATGACATTGCCAGGACGATGGATAGGACGACGATGCCCAATGGAATGGCCACCTCGGTCACCCGACTCAAGTCCTTTTCACAAAACACCGCCAGACACATTAGAACAGTTGCAACGAAGAATCATTAATGTATGTCGCGAAGTGACACCTCAAATGCTCCAGAATGTACGACAACGGTTTGAAAATAACTTATACCACTGAATCAATCTCAGCATATTTCGTCACACATTATTGTTTCAACGCTCCATATTTTCTGAACGACAAGATCGATTATGGGAATGTAAGCAGCGCTGTGTAATGACCAGCCCCTTATGAAGAGGTATCGCTTGACGCCCCTTCCCATTTGAGAAAAATATTGGGGTGGCACCCCTACTTAGGGGGTCGAAGGTTTTACTATGCTCGTTACGTCAAAATGTGTCCTTCTGACGAACGAACTTGGCCTGTTTTCGGATTTTATCGAAAAGTTCTTTCTTAGCCTGTAATACCTTGCGAGACGTTTTCGATGGGCCACCCTGTATAAATATTACAGAATGCACAAGAAGAATCGAAAGGAAAATCAACAAGATCCATGACAAGGCAAAGTTCAGCTTGCGCTGTTTTACAATTTGACCATTAAAGGAGGCTGCTTGTACAAACAGGGAACATTGATGTATGGAGAAAATATTGACAAACATACTCAGAACACAAATACGAAACTCACATATAATTTTTGATTGAATCATCATCATTTCAACTATCCTGCAAATTTGAGGTATTCTCTCAACTTTTTCATATAACTTAAGAGTGTGTAGTGTTTGAATTGATTCAAAAGAGAGTTATACTGTTTGAATGAGTTGTACATGTACGTTTGGAACAAAGTGATGAATGCTACGGAATGACAGAACTCAACGGTGACAGAATCTGACAGGTCTAACGACGAATCCACCAGTTGTTTTGGGAAATGTCAGTGACATTGATAGAGATTATCAGAGAAGTAACTCGACAATAAGCCGTGATACTGAACGTTCTGAAATACTTCAAAGAAAAGCAAGGTATCAGGCAAATCTAGGAGATCCAAATTATGTTTGTGTTAATCTTAGAAATGACTTGGAATTCAGATGGAATAGGCAAAAATCAGAAAAGCAATGTTTGTTTTGTTATCTCTGTTGCACGATGGGTGAATAATAGTGAACTTGGTGAAATGTGAATGGAGAAAATGTGAGAGAAAAAATGAATCTACCATCAATGCAGAGGGATCCAGCTCCGACAGGAATTCTTTCTGTGCGAAATCCGTTTCAAATGCCCTGAAATCGGTTTCTAAAGCTGCAAATGATGAGTTGTTGGCAAGACATATGATAGAAATGTTCCATTAGTTGATGAGGATCCTGAGAATTGTCCTTCATAACTTCAATATTGAAGATGTGCCAATACAGTGATGACGAAATAATAATCAAACTACAAAACAGTTTGATTATGGACTCTTCGAGAATGCGCTCTGGAAAATCTGAACAAGTCATCCAGGTAATGGTCTCAAGAGTCAAAGCCATTCCATATTCTCGTGATACAAATGCTGAAATATGATAAATATGTTGCATGAAGTCAGAAACCTCGTGCGAATGCGGCGTGCTGAGTCAATAATCCAAGAATTCCAAGCATTCAGAAAATAAATTATGTCCTGAAATTTGAAGTTGGTTGCTGCTATTGTGAGAAAAAGCACGTGGAAGGTATCTATCCTAAAATGAATAATGATGACCTGGACTATAGGTGGAAAGCAATAACCGAGAGGAAATTGTGTTCATGCCTCAAGAAGAGACAATCAGAAATCCAGATGCTAGGAACGTCATGATCGTGGAAAAGATGGTTGCAATATCTTTCACCTCATTCTCTTGAACGAAACTTTTTCAGCCAATTATAGCCTAGAATCACAACCATCAACGTCGGGTAGTCACATACGCCAGAGTTGGTGGTGGCCTCGTAGATTGTAGCACCTCATAATATTATGCAGCGACCTCAAAAAGAGTTTCTTTCGTATTCCATCAGGATACTTTGGTTCCTGGTTCCTAATGGCAGTATATGGTGCACGATGGTGCACTTTCAGCTTCGCATGATATCGCAAACGGGTGTTATTTTTGGAGATGGATGTGGATGTGAAGCGTTGACATATAACCGTGGCAGAGGCGGGGACCTCTCCTCCGAAAGCGGGTAGCTTATTACTTTAAGATGATGAATCAACAGTTTTTGGTGAATAGCTCAAAAGATTGATGATGTTGTCAACCTTCATATTATGTACATTATCAACTTTGTCGCTCCAAGTTGTCATTCGATATCATTAGAAGGCAGCGACCTTGAATAGATAAGTATTTTTGTGAGTAGGTGACCCTGTGTAATATTTGCTGCCGACTCGAGAGGGAAGTGGATGAACTTTTTCATCCGATATCAACCAAAAGGGTGACGCCCTTGGAGAAGAAAATATTTCTTGTGTGCAGTATGTGACCATGTCTGAAATATGTACCGCCATCTTCGAAATCGTAGAGTTGATATGATCTCGAGAAGAGGATAACGTTTGCTGCTCCAAGTTATCATTCGATATCGCTTGAGGACGACGACCTCGGAAATATACGTATTTTTGTGTCCTTGAACGATTTGCTACCAACTTTGTGATAGAAGAGTCAATGGGACCTCTAGAAGAAGAGACCTCTTTGTTGGACGAATTCATGTTCCCAATCGATATGAATATGATTATCAAGGTCGAATGCGGAATGAATACCCGAAACAGCATGTTGTAGGAGGTACTTCTTAGTATTTTCCAAGATATCCTCCAGGAATCACCACATAACTCTACCTCATATTACGTATTTGGACTCTCATAAGTATCATTGAGATGTTTTGTAAATTCATTTTCTATCTGAGTGTTCAACATAGTCCACCGAATTACGTAACTCCTCAGTATTTTCTTGATCATCCATCGAGAGTATTATACACATATCAGTATGGAGTTTTTTCAAGTATTCATTTCGTAGTCAATAGATCAACGTATGAGCTAGTTTGTATCTACAACAGACGAACCATCGAACACTGGAATGAACACTGAAACTATAGTTTTGACTGATCTTAACTTTTTTCTCTCATCTGAAGTCACATCACTCGAACAATTCTGTAATGAATACAAAAGTAGCAGTTGAAATAAACTGGGCTCCTATGTCAATTCCTTCATGATAGAAAATGGATGTGGAAAATCAAGGTGTGTTCTTCAGCAAGCCTTCTTATCCTTCCTATATTATGTAGTGAAAATCTGGAAGAACGCTTGTTCCTGTGAGATTGTTGTTATTTTTGGAATATCACACATTATGAACCAACTAACGTAACCATTTCGTTGTGAACAATCTATATTTTTTCATGAAGATAATGAACCAAACTAGTAGCCTTCCGCTTGTGGGATTGTTATGAATGACTTGGGTACGAGAGTCAGGAATATCGCATAGGACCCTATACTTCTGAAGGATTATTAGTCAATCTATAATAGATAGATAGAAAAATATGAGCATTCTATCTGAAAGCCGTTACTGTAATAGGAAGTATTCTCTCTTGATTCAGGAATTTTGATCGAAGTGATCTCGCGTCATGAAGCATATGAGACATATGTACAATTTTAGGATTGTTTTCGAATGTGATGAGTCAGTGATAGAGGTAGTTGAATGAAACTCATATATTGACCTGGGACGTCCAAGAAGATGTTATCGAAACAATACTGAGGCAGTGTTATTGATGATACGATACAATATGTACGATAATACTGATGCAATATTTGCGAATTGAAATTTAGTTAATCCAAACTCTACTGAAATCACATGAATTAACATAGTATTTGTCAAAAACTGCTTCTCCTATGGTATGGCAACTTGTTCGTGAGCATCCCAGTTTGTGAGATCTGCTGGTTCGAAATTCAAATACCGAACTCCATTAAGCGGATAAAATTCAATACTCGAAGATAATTCTCTAAATTCATATACATATTTCGTGGCATTATTTAAGAAATGTATCACTCTCATTCTGAGAGCACTATTTTTTCGTGTCATGATATTACCAATGATAATTTGATGAATTTCCGTGTCTATCTTACTGATCTCACTAACAAAAATAAATATTCACAATAATTTTGAAAAATGCTCATTCCAAGAGAGTTGGGCTCTTCATCGGGAGGAATGTTAGATTTTCAAGTGAATATGTGCTATTCAAGGAAGAACCCTTGGAGTATTGTGTATAGTCTACGATGAGGCATCTGATCGAATTGAATGTAGAGTAACGTTACGTAGAATTCCCAAATTTTTCTTGATTCAAGCACATTCCCTCAAAAATCTGCTACATGAATGTATGCGAAGAATTCATCGGCACTTCATCAAAAACTAAATGATTTGATTGAAAAAATCCGAAATGAACAAATTCATGGATTTTATCTCTGAATATCTGTACATGTACATTCCTGATTCGTGGAAGTCCAAATATAATCATCGTTTTAGACTCTACTAACAATCAAGAATCATTTCAAGAAAAGTGACTTGCCAATGAGTGTTTTGAATGGATACTGAGGAAATGTGTTCTTATGAATTATATTATTTTGATTAGTTCTCACACATGCTGTTTTCGACACTATAGGTAGGTCTGACTGGATTATCTATTAATTTTCGCGTTATCTTCGAAATCTGTCTATTCGCAGATTTTTGAAATCAGATGTATACATTATTGATCAAAAAAATGGAACTACTACACCCCAGCAGTGTACCTTTAGATTGGCTGGGCGAAGTACTCAAGTAGGTAGGTAGATAGATAGATAAATAGATAATTTATTGTCTCATTTACTATTGTACAATAGATCAGACATTTTTAGAGGTAAGCATGGGATGATAAACATATACAGGACGAATATCATCTACATAACATTTTCAGACATATATACAGGATGCATAATGATGATGTTGAGACAGAATACAAGTGCAGGACAGGAAATGGTTATTTACATAATTTTCCAGACATTTGAAATTAACAAACCATTTATATTTATAGAATACGCAATAATAAGAGGTGATGGAATACCATTTGGAAATTGCTAGAAGAGTGCATTTTCTAAGTGTTAGCAAGGATATTTTTTAACCTTCTCTCGAATATACCATACGATTCGCTATCCTTGACGATAGCCGGAAGTTTATTATAATATCGAATGCCATTATTATTGGGAGCTTTTTCTCTAGGTATCCTGATGTAATGCAACTATGAATATTATATGGAATTATATTAATCTCTCAATTTCTGTAGATTATTTGGCATATTTTCTCATATTCAGAACCTGCGATGTCCTAATAATAATATACAGGATGTACCACTAAGTCGTACCATTTCTTCGAATGAAGTGAATCGTTGGCATAAGGATTTTACAATTTTGAATTGTTAGTGAGATTAGTAAGATACTAGCGCAAATTCATCAAATCATCATTGGTGATATCATGACACGAAAAAATAGGGCTCTCAGAATGAGAGTGATACATTTCTTCAATAATGCCACAAAATAGGTATATGAATTCAGAGAATTCTCCTCGAGTATTGAATTTTATCCGCTTGATGGAGTTCGCTATTTGGATTCCTACCCCGCAGATCATACAAACTTGGATGCTGACAAATTGCCATACCATAAAAGAAGTAGTTCTTGACAAATTCTATATCCATACATGAGATTTTAGGAGAGTTATGATCAACTGAATTTGAATTCGCACATATTGCATCAATATTATCGTACATATTATATCACATTATCAATAACACTGCCTCAGTATTGTTTCGACAACATCCTCTTGGACGTCTCAGGTCAATATATTCGATCAAGTTTCATTCAACTTCTTCAATCACTGACCCATCACGTTCGAAGACAATCCTTGAATTGTACTTATCTCTCATGTGCTTCATGACACGATGAGAACCCTTCTATCGAAAGTTACGTAAAGTTACCAATAGTTACGTTATTTGGTTCAAATAATGTGTGATATTCCAAAAATACCGACAATACCACGGGAACAAGCGTCCTTTCAGATTTTCACTACATAATATAGGAAGGATAAGAAAGCTAGCTGAAGAGCACACCTTGATTTTCCTCATTCACATTATTCAAGCATGAAGGAATTGACATAGGAGCCCAGTTCATTTCAACTGCTACTTTTTTATCTTTCTTCTGTAATTTTTTTCAGTATCGTCCGAGTGATGTGACTTCAGATGAGAGAAAAAAGTTGAGATCTGTCGAATCTATAGTTTCAGTGTTCATTTAAGAAGTAGTGGAACAAATGCATATTCCATATTTTATGAAAAGATTCATTTGAGAAGTAGTGGAACAAATGCATATTCCATGAAATATTTTATGAAAAGATCGAAATATGATTTGCTCAAATCAGAAGATATTTGTTATCAGACACCATGTCGCTATTTTGCACGAAATAATATGAATCAGAGATTAGTTTTTTCGATTCATCAATGGGAGTTGTTCAATTAGATGTGAATTCATAAAATATTTCCCATGATTACATTAACATTACATCATCATCATGAAGATGAAAGCATACAAACTTGTTATTGTGATTTGAATGCATTAATTCATTTCATGTTCACAGTCATTATTTTTTGGATTTCATCTCTCATAGTAATGAGTTATTATTTCAGTGTGATATAATAATGAATTTAGTATGAATTCACCTCGAGGTGTGCAGTGTGCACAAGAAAGATAATCACCTTTAATGTATTTAGGTATGAGGTACAGTATTTGCACATTAAAAGCTTTCAAGGATCAACTCTTTCTTGGAAGATTCGGATATCTCCTTTTAGATGGCCAGCCTTTCGAACCACCGACTGACAATTTCATTAACCTACGTATAGATAAAGTGGATGGATGCTGAGTATTATCCTGGGTAATGTATTCATTTTATTTGCGCTCCCTATATGTAGGTGTTATTTTTTGTGCGTATTCTGTTGACCAGCGATATCAAGGACATATGTTCTAGATTCATTCCAGTCTGTATATTTGTTAGAACAATACCAATGAATCGTGCATCCCAAAATATCAAAAACCGGAACACCACACTCTGGCGATGGGGATGAGATTCGGGAAAGTGTCGTGCTAACGTGGGGATGACTATAATGAACTGTTGTCAAATTATGAAGTCGAGTTTGATTCACAAAGTGCCGGTCAGATTCTTAAATGGCAGTAAGTTTCGTGGGACATTTGTGAGAATTTAACCCAAGTGTAAATGATTGGCGTATTCAGAAGCCACAGTTAACTCAATACTTTATAGCTAATGCTATTACAACTCTCGAGGATAAACGTGCTATTTTGCTTAACTGCTGCAACGAAAGTAGTTACCAGCTGTTGTGCAGTTCGAGCATACCTGTGAAACCCGAAGATGAATCTTATGAGTTGGTGAAACTTTTTGATGATCATTTCGCCCCAGCAGAGTTAGTTTTCCCGGAAAGACCAGAGTTTTATAGTTCAGTGAAGTCTAAGGACGAATCAGTACAAGATTGGGCAGCGCGTGAGACAACAAGCCTCTAAATGCGAATTTGGGGAAGAACTCAATATTTTGTCACGAGATAAATTCATTATAGGATCTGAAAGAGGAACCATAATGGACCGGCTCTTTGGAGAAAAAAAAGCTGATGATGAGGTAGTCGAAATAGCTTGCAATAAGGAAGCAAGTAATGAAAATAATCAAGAAATAAGGATCAAATCTGAACGTGAGGTGTATCGTATGAGGAAAAATTCCTTCTATGGAGCATCGAGGCAGCAAAATTTCAACAATGTTGACCGATTTCCAAGAAATGTTTCTGTCAAGAACCAGTCTTCATCAATGAGCAGTTCCATGCATCGTCCCGACAGACATTTTGATGATCAAGTAGGATCAAGATGTGACGTTCGTGCTAAAAAGCACTCAGGACCATGCAGGTATCGTATTTATAATTGTAACATTTGTGAAACCAGAGGCCATCTTGCACCAATGTGCAAGCAACGAAATAATCCGAACAACTCCTCAGATGTACAGCCCAGTGACAGTAATTATTTTTCCAATATAGCATTACAACAAACTGGCAAGTTATTCACTACTCATACAGGAAAGCACATATATCCAATCGGCAAAATATCTGTGAATATCACGTATAAAAATCTTTCAGAATATATATATTTGTTTGTTATTGACAATGGAAATTCGCCTTTGTTAGGCCGAGATTACTTCAATGAATTTTCTCTAAGAATAAATATAATCGATTGCCATGAAAACATTTCAGAGAAGTTCAGTTCAGATTATCCAGCGGTATTCAAAAATGAATTGGGATTGTTCAAAAAGGCTGCATTCATTTGCAACTCAAACAAAATGTCCTACCAATATTTTTTGAAGCAAGGTCATTGCCTTTCGCCTTGAGAGAAAGAGTAGAAGAAGAAATTGAGAGACTTGAGTGTGCTTACACCAGTGGAATATTCTGATTACGGTACCCCAATAGTACCCATAATGAAGAAAAATGGGACCGTTAGGATATGCGGAGATTATTCCTTAACGTTAAATGGAGATCCAGAAATTGATAAATTTCCGTCCGTTGAGGAATTATTTGTGAAATTACATGGTGGTCAGTATTCTACCAAATAAGATCTATCAAATGCGTACCAACGAGTGATGTTAAGTATGGAATCTCGCTTAATGACAACTATTCCAACCCATAGAGGTTCATTCTGTTATAACAGACTACCATTTGGAATCCATACAGGTTCTTTTGAATTTCAAAAAATCATGTCACAAATGTTAGATGGCATAGAAGGAGTTTCATGTTTTCAGGATGATGTTCTAATCACTGGTAGATACTGGGCAGAATATATAGATGGGGTGAAATCTGTTCTGAACAAATTCTCCGAGAACGGGCTCACTTAGAAAGATCTGAATGCGATTTTTTCGAAGAAAGCGTAACTTATGTTGGATTCAAAATTGACAGAGAAGGACTACACACCTGTCGAGAGGAGGTAGATGCTGTAGCCAATGCTCTAGTTCCCCAAAACATCACCCAAGTGAAGTCTTTTCTGGGTCTTGTGGATTATTTTCATAAGTCCATACCGAATGCCTCCACACTTTCGCAGCCGCTGAATAACTTATGTTAAAAAGATACTGAGTGGAATTTCGACTCGAAGTGGATGAAATCATTCGATTAGATAAAAAAAGTTTCAGCATCTGCAGAAGTGCTTGTGCATTATAACCCAGATTTATTGGTGCAATTAGATGTAGATGCTTCAAAATACGGAGTAGGTGCGGTAATCACTCATAGCGTCCAAGGGGTGAATAGGCCCATTGCCTATTCATCTCGCACATTAAGCAAAAGTGAACAACAATACTCACATATAGAAAAAACGGCGTTAGCTATCATATTTGGTGTACAGAAGTTTTAACAATATCTATTTTTTAGACGTTTTGTTTCATCAACAGACCATAAGTCTCTTGTGCAATTTTTTGAACTGAAGAAGGAATTCCAACTCATGCTGCAAATCGTTCACAGAGATGGTCTCTGATTTTGTCAAATTTCCAATACGATATCGAGTATATCAAGTCCAAAGATAATTACGCGGATTGTTTGTCACGATTACCCCTTCATAATGATTATGAAAATAATGATGATAATGATACTTTCATTATTCATTTTGAGACGGATGATGAGAATTTTCCAATACACAGTAATGTGATACGAGAACATAGTTTGCGAGACATCAGGAAACATTGAAAAGAGGTGTTTCATTTCGTGAAAAACGGATGGCCAAAATTCAATGTAACTGATGTAGGCCATTCTGAAAATATCCTACATGGGAATTTACGTAGAAGAGACCGTATCCGAAAACCACCATTACGTTTTCAAGATCAGCTGGAGAATATTTTCAGAATGACAGGGAGGTATTGTAATGTATTCATTTTATTTGCGCTCCCTATTGTGCGTATTCTGTTGACCAGCGATATCGAGGACATATGTTCTCGATTCATTTCAGATTCATTTGTTAGAACAATACCAATGAATCGTGCGACTCGAAATATTAATAATTCTATATTTAATCAAAAACCTGAACATCACATCTCGGATACCTACCTCTCGGATCCGCCTATGTATTATAATAATAATGATAATAATAATAATAACGTTTATTCAGGATTGTACAATAGAAAATTCTCTTTTTCATATATTTATAAGTTATATAAGCCTGAGCAAACATTGAAAGAAAGCCACAAAAGCCGGAGCTGCGCGTGGTACATTCAATGTTGTAGAAAACTTGAAATTTGTGGAAAAATAAAGATAATAAAATAACAAATAATAAAGTTTATATTAATGTGGTAATGAAACGAATAATATGAATAAGGCTTACAAAATGATTTCAAATAATTATATAGGCACACAGTATACCCATACATTTCTATCTAGAGTTACCAACATATAAGTCGCCAGGAGAAGAGAAAATAACAAAGTTGTTGTGGTGAGTAGAAAATATCATGCTAGTAATTCATTGATAGTATATAGTTTCATTCCAAGTATGAATACCTTAAATTTTTTCCTCAGTAAATTTTTTGAATTTATCGTAACTACATAATTTTTCTGTTTTTTTGGAAGAAAATTGAATGATTTCAGTGCTAAATATCTGTGACCCCTTCGTCCAATTTTTTTCGTAAGAAGAGGTGTTTTTACAAAATGTTCAGTTTTTGTTCTTGTTAAGTATGGATGGTCGATACTATTTAATAAATGTTTGTGATCGTGTATATGAATTATGAGATGCAAGAACTGTATTTGTCTGACAGATAATACTTCGGATTCAGTATAAAGAGCTTCGGTTGGGTAAGTAGGTTCTTTCTTAAGGATTATTTTGAGGAAACGTTTTTGTATGGTTTCTAACTTTCGTAGGTGGATGTTTGCCGCTCCACCCCATCCTAGAATTCCATATTGAATTCTGGATTCCACGAGTGCCGCGTATATTATTTTACTGTGATGAGTATCTAATATTTTGCTGAGAAACTCAAATTTGTATAAAATAGTTCTTAGTGTTTTTGTTACGTTATTGATATGAATATCCCATTTCAGGTGGCTGTCTATTGTTATACCTAAGTACTTAATTTCATTTGCTATTTTTATGGAAGTATTATAGTTATCAATTTTCAAGGTTTTGTACTGGGGTAAATCATTTTTATATGAGGTAAATGGAACAGAGAAAGTTTTTTCTGTATTGATCGTTAGTTGTTTATGATTGAACCATGTCATGATTTGGGTCAGGTCATTTTCAGCTTTTATTTTTAGATTTGTCCAGTTTTCATCATGGTAAAAAATAGCTGTGTCATCTGCATAGCTGATGATGTCTCCAGAGCTATCCATAGTTAGCAGATTATTTATGTAAGCTGTGAATAGTATGGGTCCTAGTACAGTTCCCTGTGGGACTCCATACTCAACTTCCTTCTCTATGCTTATTTCCGTCTTTATTTGGACATATTGTTTTCTGTTTCGCAGGTAACTCTTCAATAGTTCAAGTGGGATACCACGAATTCCCATGCTTTCCAGGACAGACAATAATTGTGAATGACTAACTAAACTAACTAAAGATTTTTGCAAATACAGTGATTAAAGAAATAGGCCTGTAATTTTGTGGCTCTTGCTTACTACCTTTTTGTGAATAGGTTTGATAACAGCTATTTTGAATTCAGATGGACACTTTCCAACCTTCAGTATTTCGTTTAACAGGTGTGTCAATGGTGTTTTTATTTCATGCACTATATTTTTCAGACTTTCAGCTCTTATGTAGTCTATTCCGGGTGATTTGTTGTTCTTCAATTGGTTTATTATATCTATTATTTCTTGACTTGACACAGGATGAAAGAATATTGAAGATTGGTTAACCACATTTGGGGGAGTTTCTGTGGGTTTCACAATTTTTTCAGCCAAACTTCTTCCGACTTTGGCATAATATTCATTGAAAATATTTGCAATTTCTTTTGAATCCGTTATTATTTCTCCAGACTCATTCAAAATTTCATTTATTTCACTATTCTTTTTATTTTTCTCCAGTGATTTAAGGGTTTCCCAGAGCTGTTTTGATGATTTAGCATATTTTTTAATTTTATTTTTATAAAATTCCGTTTTCGTTTTTTGTATTAGCGTATTTAGTCTGTTTCGATAATGTTTGAATTCATTTTCGAATAATTCTGGGTTTATCCGATATTTCTTATTAAGTTAATTTTTTCTATTTATTGATGTTATTAATCCTGGCGTGGCCCATTCCTGTCTTTGTTTTTCTATATGTTTTTGTTTTACAGTTCTTGTGTTCTTCTCTATTGTGGAGCTTAAGTAATCGACAAGGAATGTGGTTGCTATCTCTACATCTTCTATTTGATAGAAATTTGACCAGTCGTAATTTTGCAATTCATTTTTTAACTTTGTATAGTCTACATATTTTTTTGAAGATGCCGAGTTAATATCACGTCGGATGTGTATGGGCATGCTTAATATCTGGCAAAAGTGATCCGTTATAGAGGTCTTGAGGATTATTGGTAAAGATTCTTCGACTGTATTTTTATGTTTACTGTTGAGGCAAATATGATCTATACAAGATCCTGAGGCACCTTGTTCCCTGGTGTTTTTTGTTATCATTGGTATAAAATTATATTCTCCCAAAATATCCAGATATTCATTAACAACATCATCATCATCTAAATTGATATTGATATTAAGGTCCCCTATTAAAATATGATAATCTTTCGAATGGTTTTTTATTTGTTCTAGGTAAGATCTTAAATGTGCTACAAAATTTTCATCTACCCCTTGTGGTGACCGATATATGGCGGTAATATATATTTGTTTATCATCATGCATTAATTTTATTTCTATGGAGGTGCATTCACCGATTTTCACTATTTTATATGTGTAATTGAATACATTTCTCAGATAGACTATCACACCATCGTTTTTGTTAATCCCTTCCCCGCTATAGAGAAGGTCATATCCGGTGATATTATTGTTAGACATATTCATCAAACGACGCCATTTTTACAGTCAACACGTTCGATTCTCGAGATAATCTCGAATATTCGTGATTGGCATCAGACTAAAGTATATACAAGTTGAGAGTTTTCATTCTTCTATCCAGCAAATTGACTGAAGAAACAATGATTGAATAATGAAGGATACAACTGAAATGTGTGTATTTTTTTATCCCATTCTCTAATCACAACCTCCTCCTATAGTTCGTCTAATAATAGCAGCTCTGGGACGAATCCAAGTTGCTCATTCGATGGTTCGTCTGTTGAAGATACAAACTAGCTTATACGTTGATCTATCGACTACAAAATAGATAACTTAGAAAAACTTCACACAAATATGTGTATAATACTTCAACAGACGAATGATAAAAAGATACTGAGGAGTTATGTGATTCAGTAGACTATAGGTAGTAAACACCCAGATAGAAAATGAATTCATAAAACATCTCAATGATATGAGAGCCCAAATACGTAATATGAGGTAGAGGTGTGTGGTGATCTCTGAAGAATATTCTGGAAAATACTAAGGAGTAGCTCCTACATGCTTTTTTGGGTATTTATTCCGCATTTGACATTGATAATCCTAATCATATGAATTTGGAACGTGAACAATTCCTCCAACAGAAAGCTTCCTTCTTCTCGAGGTCATATCGACTCTTCTATTTCAGAAATGGTAGCAGAAATCGTACAAGGACACAAAAATACTTTTCTATGATATGATATGATATGATATGATAACTTGGAGCAGCAAACTTCATCCTCTTCTCGAGATCATATCGACTTGTATATTTTAGACAGGGTCACATACTACACACAAGAAATATGTTTCTCTCCAAGGTCGTCACCTTTTCGGGTGATATAGAATCACAAAGTTTATCCACTTTTTACTCGAGGTCGTATACACTCTACTATCCCAGAGTTGACAGCAAATATCACACAAGGTCACCTACTCACAAAAATCTCTCCAAGGTCGCTGCCTTCCAATGATATCGAATGACAACTTGGATCTCATGAGCTATTCACCAAAAACTGTTAATTTATTATCTTGAAAAATAATAAGCTACCCGCTCTCGGAGGAGAGGTCACCGCCTCTGCCTTGGTACTATGTCAACGCTTCACATACACAAACAAGAACGTATTGTTGCCCGGCGTATAATCTCAGTGGAAATGAGGAATGTTTCTCTCCAAGATTAACACCCGTATGCGATATCAAGCGAAGCTGAAAATGCATAATCGTGCACCATATACTGCCATTAGGAACCAAAATATCGTAATGAATTACGAAAGAATCTCTTTTTGAGGTCGCTTCATAATATTATGTGGTGCTACACTGTTCGAGGCCACCTCTGGCGTATGTGTCGTACTACCAAACGACCTTGAGGTGAGGCGTGCATCTTCGAAGTTGCTCTCCAACACCAGTCTAATGACCTTCTGAGCCTTACAACTCCCTCTCGAGGTCACTGAACATGCTCAAGGTCACTCGACCCCAAAGTCACATACATGCTCACACCACTCCTCAAGGACGAAACCCTTAAGGCCGTTCACAAGAGCGCTTCTCAAGGTCACGGCAGGAACGGCAAAGACCTTCTACTCGAAGATTTCAGAAAGAATGTTCTGGAAAAATGGAGAGTTTGCCTTGCAGTATTGTGAGAAGTTTGAAAGTTATATAGAAAAAGGATACGCAGGAGAAGTACCACCAGAAGAACATAAGGAAGAATCGACAAGGACTTGGTACATACCTCATCCTGCAACCGAGAATGTGAACAAACCTGGAATAATTTGTTTGGTTTTCGATGCCTCTGCCGAATGCAATAGAGAATGTTTGTTTGACAACCTGCTCTCCGGACCAGATTCATCAATTTTATGGATTTTCAGGTAGCGCAAATATGACATGTGGTGATATACGTGGAATATTTCACCAATTGAAAATCCCTAAGTAAGATCGATATGCCCAGCGATTCCTGTGGAGAGGATTGAAAGCACGGAATGGTTTTTTCAATGAAAGTGATGAAGTTCGGAGCTGCATGTTCACCGGTTTTCGGTCAATTCATGAAAAATCAATCAAATCAAGGAAACTCTACGAAAAGGCAAATATTGAAGAATATCATATCAGAATATGATCCCCTAGGCCTCCTAACATATTTCGAGTAAAATCAAAGATACTCATGCAGAATGTATGGCGCTCGGAAATCAACTGGGATAATCATATTCCAGATATCAATCGAGAGAAATAGCTCAGATCGTTGAGAGGTCTCAAAAAAATAGGAAAATTCGGAATATCCAGAGGCATATTCCTACTGCAAAGCGACTCAAGTTACATAAATATTCTGATAGCAGTGACAAGGCGTTCTCTGCTGTCACATATCCTCGAATCATCAGAGATTTTTTTCATAGATGATATTAGCAAAGATCAGAGATCAGAGATCAGATCTAAATGGATTCGACTGATCCGAATGAATCCTTGGGTGAGGAAGTAGATGAAGAAATTGTTGAAAAAAGTGAAGAAAGAAGACAATATCGTAATGCCGAAAAGATTTGACGGTACAAGATATAGAAAAAGCGGAGAAGTACTGGATAGGTATATGTCAGGAGCAGAGTTTCCAGGATTCAACCAATCTCCGTGGCGCCACTGATTAATCGAAAGAATGCCTAGGTGAACTGGAAACATCTGCCATATATGATGCAATGTCTTCGGAAGGTATAGATCTCAGATTCATACCAACTGCAGCTTCACACATGGCTGGTGTCTGGGAGCGGCTGATTGGCTCTGTCAAAAAAAACATCGGAGTTGCTCAATATAATCAGTCTCTCCGAGATGAAACTCTTTCAACGCTATCAGCGGAAGCGAAGAATATTGTCAACTCTCTTCCTCTCAATTTTGATTCGGTCGCGATGCTGCTGATCCTGAAGTACTCACCCCGAACCCATTCTCAGTTGGTTATGGTAATCAGAATGGATCAATTTGTCATCACTAACTCAAGTTCAACATTGAGGACACAGTGGAAGAAATCCCTGATACTGACCGATATTTTCTGGCGCAGATTGATCAAGGAATCTAGCTCGACTGAATAAAGATCAGAACGGATAGACGACAATAAACCGATTGGAATTGGAGATATTGTTATCATAGCGGATAACATTCCAAGGAATACTTGGAAATTGCGTGTGTTTCAGAACCAGACAAAAGGATGAAGGTTGCTGAAATGAGAACAAGAACTCCTACTTTCAGGAGACCTCTTAGCAAGTTATGTCATATACAAGAGACTAGTATGAAGAAGGCCTTTCTTGACCGCGGGACGAAATGTGACGGCTTGATCATGTACACTTTGTATAGAAAAATAGTTGAATTAGATATCTGTTCGAATTTGATATATTCGATTATCTGCAACAGCTGGGTCGATCCGATATGTTTAAATTCTTAGTGATGTACAGCACTTCACTCCTGTAGTGGTGATATATCTCCTTATATCAGTCTCAGCAAGTGTATTTTCCCCAATTCTGTTTCCTTTGTGACTCAGAAGTATGAGTTGCTCTGGCATCCAGAGGATGATTCCTTCCTCATTCTTGTTGAGTAGGATGAGTATTTGTTAGGTTGACTTTCCGACACTCATATGTTATGAAAGTCAAGTCTATAATAATGGAAGAGATTACTGTACCATTGTTACCAAAAAATATTCCATATACTATTTCGAATAGGATTGGTTCACATTCATTGATGAGCGTGTGAAAATTTCACATTCCCGAATAATCTAAGAATGCATATGTTATGCCTATCGAAACTGTTATCGTTAAATGTTGCTTGAACCGTCGAAGTAGGTGACACGGAATTGTTAACCTCTATTAATGAATACTGTTAGTATCTGTCTGTAAGTTCTTCGAGGAGATAGTACATTCATTTTCCAGCTTCTTGTGTGATTACCTCTCCTCGTTTCTGATAAAGTAGTTATTGGAAATCATTCCAATATATTTGTAGCAAGGCCAGATTCTGTGATCTGCCCCAAAATATCACTGCGCTTGAAATTGAACCTTCAGATACCTGAAAGAAGAATTCTCAATTTGTTAGTGACACCTTGTTCCTGGAAAATTTCGAAATTCAAATATATTCAATGAGAATAGAACTTCTACTTATCGTGGTGGACGTTTCGGGAAAGAATCTGATCCCGTTCTCAACACAATTGAAACACTTTCAACGTACAGTTGGTTCTTGACACTGAAAAGTGACGAAGGAATTCTGATCACAAGGTTTTTTTATCAAATGATATATTCGATTTTCCATTTTCATATTCAACTTCCAGAAGTAAGTGCCGAGTTCTATCTATATACACTGAACAAGAAGCAATATTTTTCGCCGTTCAAGAGGATGCAAGCAGACTCTTTGATTTTTCGTTTTTGGTTTTTCTCTTCTTCCCCATGATCTTAATATTACTCCAATCGGCCTCATGTTGTCCATTCTCAGTAGATGATATTTCCATCATTTGGCCACATAACTGTATAGAAATAGATGATTTTCTGAATTATATAAACAATATTGAATCCACAATCGAATTCACTATAGGAATCGAATCTGATAATCAGTTACCATTTTCAAAAGTCCACATTAGATTAGATTAGAATCAGATGACATTTTGACCACAACAATCATCGGAATTTGTATTTACGGTATACCATGTGTTTGTGGAAAATATTATACAGTGTATTCTCCTGACCGGAGACATTGATATTGCTTCTTGTCCAGTTGATATAGATAGAACTTGGCACCCACTTCTGAAAATTGAATATGAAAATGGAAAATTCAATATCGATTCATGAAAACATCTTGTTACCAAAATTCCTCCGTCTGCCAAATTGTCACTTTCCAGTGTCAAAAACCAACTGCACGTTGACAGTGTTCCAATTGTGTTGAGAACGGGAGCAGATTTGTTCCCGGAACGTCCACCAAGATAAGTAGAGGTTTTATTCTTATTGAATATATTTGCATTTCCAAGTTTTTCAAAAATGAGGTGTTACTCACGAATAGAGGATTTCCCTTCTAGGTATCTAAAGGTTCGATTCCGAGTGCAGTGAAATTTTGGGACAGATCACAAAATCTGTCGTTGCTACAAATATATTGGTATAATTTTTGATAATTTCTACTTTTTTTTCAGAAAAGAGGAGAGGAAATCCCACAGAGAGCTGAAAGAAAATTATCACTACATAGTAATACATATATTTTTTTCATATACAGTGTGAACGACTTAGGTATCCATGACGTTCGATCAACTGTCCGAATGGTCTATGAAAAAACAAACCGAAAAGCCATCTATATCGGGTATTCCATGGGGACAACTGGATTCTTAATCTACTCATCAATTCATCCGAATGAAGCAAAGAAGTTTACTAAAGGGATGATTGCCCTCGCTCCAGCTATCAATTTCCGTGGTTGCAAATCGATATTACGATACACATTTTATGTTTGGCCTGTTCTCAAAGTAAGCAAATCTTCTCACTATCAACATGGTTTCAACAAACGGTATCAGAAGATACCCGATAGGTAGAGTTCAGTTTCATATTGTGAATACATTTTTAGAGAATAATCTATTCACTATGGAATGGTGAAATATTACCAGGATACTCAGCTCTCTTGAAACCGTTATTGATTTCGTCTCCAGGAATATATACGATACAGACTTTTGTGAACCTGATTTTTGGAGATGATTATGCTCAAATGGATCCTGTGAGTATTCTTTTTTATCCTCCGATTATGTGATTTTTTAGAGAGGCGTTGAGAAATCTCTCGGGAACCATCGAACTGAATAGGTCTTTCCATTTTTTTTCTCCCACCTGTTCCTCATCTACTCCTTGTTATTCTCCTTCTACCAGGTGAAAGTGAGGGGTACAGAACTCACGCAAATAAACAATGAATTCAGACCTATAATTGTGTGAACTGCGTTTGTTGATTACTTCTACAAGTCTAGAATGTCCTCACCTGACTCTCTAGGTACTCTTGGCGCAGTATATAGTTCCCAAATAAAGTCCTTATTCATTACAGAAACGTGGGCATCCAGTGAGTATATCTATGAGAGAGAGCATATGCGATGGTTAACCATCCGCAGATGGAATGAATGTTTGAACCAGATGAGCTACAGGTAGTTGTCGAGGTCATCTTAGGAGCTTATCTTTCGTTTTGAAACTACCTCTTCTACAAGCCTCCTCAGAAAGTCCTCCATAGACATCAGAGCTTCTTGTCTCTTACTATATTTTCAAGAACTATCAATTGTCCTGCATATGTCCTGCTATGGAGGACGTAACCATCTTCCTTGTATTTTCATCATCACTCCTGGTCCTTCACAAATTTATCTGGGCCAGTCTGTCTGATTTTTCATTTCCAGAAGAATCTCAATGTCCTGGGGCCCACATGTAGATCAGAATGGGTTTAATAAAAATAGAACGTGGAGTTCATCGTGACAAAATTCATACGCTTCTTCAACCATGGAATTATCATTCATTTATGGAATTCAACTCCATAGAAAAAATGTCCTATTGATAGTCATGCTTCACCAGCAAAATTTTTATCAACATATGTCTTGGAATTCACTCACAAAGATTGATGTATTCCGGAATAGGTAGTCAAGGCTTCATTCAATGAGAGATCGGAGATTTCATGCCTCATAGTCATGGTAGATTTTTCCAGATATATTATAAACGTCATCAGGAAGGAATTCGAGGAATCCATAGTGTTTCTGATTCTTTCACTGTTATTATGATAGTTCAGTTACTATATTTTGGCACCGATCAAAAAAAAAATATCTTCCTGAATGGCGCAATTCTCGAAGATTCTTCTGATGGCATGAGATATTGAGCGATGCTTCGTTTCAAACGTGTCTCAATTCCCTATATGACACACATCTATAATCTACAAAAGTTCTCCTTCTTTCAGGATATTCAAATATTACCGTCTTCCAATAATTCATCAGTTCATTGAGAAGTCATTCATCACAGATAATTTTGTGAAGATTGTATATCATCCTGAATGGAAGTTGGTGTCAAAATAAAGTTCCTAAACTAGCAAAAACTGCAGCGAAGAAGAAGCTCACTCACACATAGTATTCATATTGAATATACATTGGTTGTGATATGATATTCCATGCTCAATTGTATTGTTGATGATGGATATCCAAATTAACTTCCTATCCTATATGTATACAGTTGAGAATCCAGCGTTACCAAGTGTGGTGTTGGTAGTTGGATTATCTTCAACTACATAGTTTTCTTCATAATTCCCAAGAATTATACCCATCCTAACAATTCTTCTTTTCATTTCGATCGAGACAAATTGTCTGATTTTCTTCAAACCCTCACTGACCTCATATTTCGATATCATATTTTTAGTTGCGATATCCACATTTCGTGACACAGTTGATCGATACTGCAGGTGTAGAAGTTTACAGCCATTACCTCCAAATATTTGGTTCTGGGATTTTCCGTAATTACGACTATGGTGAAGAGATCAACTTACAGAAATATGGAACAACTACTCCTCCAGAATATGATCTGAAAAATATTGCGGTGCCGATGTCTTTATTCGTTGGAAAGAATGATTGGTTAACCACTCCTGAGGTAATTTTTCTTTACTTTTTCTCTGATACGTGAACTGCTATGAATTATATTGATTTCATCAGATTATCTATCACTACAACTGATATATCTGCTGAAGTTATCACTGATTCATGTCTCCCAAATATGCTTCAGTCAGCCTCTATGAATTGGAATTATTGATGAACTGAAAGTAGGTACTCAGAGATGGATTTGATAGAATCATATTATCATTTGACTCTCAAAAAATTGAATCCTTCAACAAGAGTTAATATAGTGAATTTCTTCGGATTGCGATGAATAAAATGTCCATTGATGATGTTTTTTTATCGATGCACCTGTGAATATTGAATTCCATCAGCAGTACCTCATGAAACTGCTCATCAAAATCAACCCTTTCTCATTTGAGGATATATTTTTCCGAATTGATTCTAGATATCGTGACGTAAGTGATAGATGAAGGAATAGATCATATCATGATTGATTTCCTAGTGAATACCATGATATTCTGGCTATAGTACAGAAACATGCTGAATAAAACAGCGCTGGTAAAATCAGTATGGTCAGAACAGAGCTGAACGAAGCTGCGCTCGGTCAATAGCGTCGGTCAGAACAGCGCTGGAAGAAACATCGTTTCGAAATATCACTCTAAGAAATAAGTGTGGCATCTCAGAAATAGTCTTGGATAATAGTGTTATATTATTGTTATAGCATGAAAATTAGGCCCTATGTGAATAATGGTGAGTCAGATCTAACGACGACATAATACAATCCTGAATCAACATCATCTGAATCGGAAGAGGATGAGAGAAGCGCATCGTATATTCGCGATCAGAACTGATGAAGACCAAGGCCACAGTTCAATAAATAAACAGTTGGACGACTCCCTGTCGGGCGTTTGAAATTCTCAGCTCAAAAGCGTACCGCCTTCACGTATCCTCATGGCGAATTCGCTGTAGATACGGGGTAACGGAAAAGCATTCGCGCGACAGCTGATGTACCGTGACGATCCAAAAATTTGAGTGGATTGGATATTTACTATGATTTTAATATTTCGAGATCGGAATGAACCGTTTATTATAATATATTGAAAGACATTGACAAAAATCACAAATCACAAAAATCACAAATTTCAATGTGAAATAAATACGAACTCTGCAATACAAATTGATGAAGTAGTCCAAAGGAAACTTGTCACATGGATGACTGAAAGATATTTTTTCGAAATGTTTTTCCAGTGTGTTTCCAATGTCAACTTGGGAAACCAGTTCCTCAAATTCACTTGTGAAAATATCCTCTAGCGCAATAACGAACTCGACGATATTTCTGGAGGGCACAACTAAACCCCCTGATGTTGTGCTACTATATGATTTGAGATCGCAGAACGCGGTTTCCCTCTGATTCAAAGTGTTTGAGTTACTTGAATCATGGTAAATTCCACAAGAATGTTGTAAAAGACATTTCCTCAAAAAATAGCCGGTTACATATACTAATGAGTTGCCCTCATGAGTTTCTAGATCTCGATAATCGCTTGTGTATACTTTGAGCGGAGTATACGTAGGTTTGAGAATTATATCTCGATCAACATTTTCGACGATATTTTTTGAAGCGATACTCAATAAAACTTCATTTATGTCTTCCATACAATTAGTACCGTCGGTTTGATCGAAATATCTCAATGCACACATTTATTTAACCGAACGACTGAATTGTATGGGAGTTTGAATCACCACAAGTGTTCCTGATTTGTCCAAAAAAAGTTTCTAAATCTTGATTGAGATTTCGAGCGAATAAAAACTTATACCCGTTGGTTTTTTGATTTTCTGAATGAAATAAGAATCTATACTCTATACTGTGATTCAACAGACGTTCATATGAAATGCCTTGCTTCATCTTTTGGACAACGGAAAAAGGATGAGCCACCTCCACGTCTTGACGTGCAATTTCCCACAGGACCATACACACCACAGGCAATATTATAAAATAAAAAACGAGCACTGACAAATTATGATACGTAGGTATTTTCTCGCACTCTATATTTATAGCCTACGGCACGTTAAACTAGAGCGCAGAACTTTTCGTTAGCCACTGCGTAGCGGTCTGGCTACCGAACGGTGTCCGAGGGGCCTGAGGGGAAGGTAACTGGTAAGCGAGCACGTAGGCCAGAGTCGGTCTACTGTTAGTATTCTCTATAATGTGACAAGGCATACTTTTCAATCTGTGAGGAGGTTCATCAGAGACTTCATTGCTAGAAACACATTACATCTCCAATGACATGAGGAATCACCAATACATTCTAACAAAGTTGGGTAATTCTCTGGAAACTCGGCATGACCCCTTTCGTCAGTTCTTACACAGTATATTATCCCTATACGAGACAGTAGGGTCACTTGGCGTCGGGACCTTTGATCTTCGTGGCAGACGTTTGATTTTTTTTCCCAATGCGCATCGACTGCGCGTCGACAGAACTTGTTGTTCTGTGGCCGAACGTCAACTGAAGCGTAATATACGAGGCGCAATTTTAGTCCACAAACACACCACAGTTCTATGAAAACTTTATCATGACTAACGAAAAAGAACATATAATGTTATAGATGGAACAAAACAATATAAACTGAAAAGTACAAATTCTACATATTTTTGAGAATAACCAATTTTGGCTTCATTTTGTTAGTTGAAATTGGTTTCAATTCTCTGTTTGCAAATTTTATAGTATAATATATATATAGTATAATATAGTATAATTATAGTATATAATATATAATATATATAGTATAATATATAATATAATGAAAGTAAATATTCTTTTGGAAAATCTTCACATGGGTGTGAGAAGCTTATGGATGAACATTTTTCTTTTAGTCTATGTCCGACCTTTCCAACAATACACTCATCAAAATTTGACACGAATTCAGTTTCTAGAGAGACAAGATAATTCAAAAATTCATCAGGAGGCATTTTCAAGTTACCAAACATGTCTCTTTTCTTATTTTCATATGCTTTGAATTGAGAATATATATTAGTTTGATCTAGTGTACTTTTAGAAGACCCATAATCAATGCATATTTCACATGAATGTTTCTTTTCCAAGCATTTCTTATCAGGTACCCAGCCACATAGGTAAGACAATTGCCTTCGGCGGTGGTCAAGTCTGAATAATCAAAGGAGAGTACGACTTTTCAGTGTTTAGAAGAATTCCATAATTTTTCAAAGGTACTGTTGAAATTGTGGACAATATTTCATCAAAATCTTCCAAACAGTTTGAACCTTCCGAGCTTTGTAGGTACTGAAGACCAAATAACTTCTTGAATGCTCTCGAAAACTGTATAGATTCGTTCCCGAAACGTCCAAAGTTAAGTAAAAATTCGATATTTTTTCAATATATATATTTTTTTCGTCTCCAAACTTTCTTCAAGACAGAGTTTCGCTGAAAAATTATGAGATTTTTCTTTTAGGCTCCCTGATAGAGGATTTTTTTAGCGTAGGGACATTTTTGGGAAAATCATCTGATTTGTCCTACTACACGTATATTGAAATGATACCCATATTTTTATCCTAGAGAAACGAGGAGAGGAAATTCCAAATAATCTAGAAAAATACCTATAGGTAGATAACTAGGTAGGTAGAAACTAACCATTCAAGGTACTCGTAGGGAAAGAATCATTCTTCAGACGATTTTTCTGCAAACTTGAAAATTGTTTGTCTTCAAAGTGTAGACTGCATAGCCTCAGTTTGCTGAAACATTCAGCCGAAGAAAACTTGCTGTACTGATGATCTTCAACAAACTTGCAGTACTCTTCCCATTTGGCACACCTTGAACACAAAAAAATGTCTCATTGCATCATCGCAGTTATTGAACCAATTACATATACACAATCAATCAGGTTTTATTATTCACTCATGTCTAATAGATGAGCATTTCTTAAGGAAAAATCTGATGGCTATAAAACGAATGAATAAAAAAATTCGCAGTTATCTGTTGCGGCCGTAGAAAAAGTATAGTGTACAACTCGTACGAAATGCTGAATGAATTGACTATCATTCCGTTCTCGTTAAACAATTACACTATTTTGCTTAGTTTACTGTCATTATCATTATATATTATCAACCATAGACATTACCTATTCAAAAATTGAGGCAGCAAAACAAACATGGCGGAATTTCAGAATCAGATGCTTACCTTTCTTCCTCTTTGGAGAATCGAAATAAACTTATTCCAGGATATCTACTAACACTTTCGCAACCGGGAGCATGACAATGGTATGACATAGTTGAAATAAACAATAATTGCACTATTCACAGATCAAACTAATACTGCACCAATACAATTCCAACAACAAAAGAACGAAATTCACAATTGCAATAACTTTATCACTCCTTCAATATTCACTCAATACTAATGCAATTCTATATCGTGTATTCCTTTCATTCAAAATCAGGTACCTACAATATAATCGACAATGGATCAATGGATTACCAGAAACAGGCCATTTGAATCAAATTATGATATGATCATTGGAACTAGGTAACTAGGTATAACCATAACGAAAACCCCAAATGGATTATTGGGTTTTGAAAAACAGGTAAATTCATGTTGAATGCTTATTTCCATATTAATTTTTCAAGTTAAGTATCTTTATTATTATTTGATTATATATGATCAATTTGTGATTACAAACACAGAATATCTATTTGATTTGGAGCGATTAGGACTTTCTTAGGATTCATGCATGAATCAATGTTTCATTCCTCAATATCACGATTCACGACTCACGATATTTTTGGGACACAATGTAAACATGGTGCTGAGCCTCTCTGTACATTCGTCTGGCCCGACTGAGCTACTGCGCATCGACCGCGAGTTTCAATGCAGAAGTGGGGACGCTTGCCAAATTTCTGTGGAAGTGAACTTACTGTCTCGTATAGGGATAATATACTGTGGTTCTTGGGTCATTTGAGAAAATTATACACTCAAGCCGAAATATTCATGAAATGGTTCGAAAATTGCTTCAGCTAAATATAAAATTCAATATCAGCAATGAGTAGTATAATTTGACTGAGAATTTGAGTCTCTAAGTTAGGTTAGAATTATCATCCAATGAATATATTCCTAAGAAACTATGTTTTGCCCAGCGCCGTTTCGACAGTGTTTTGACCACAGCATGAGAATCATACAGCAGCGTGACACTCCTCGAATCCTCAAGTACGCGCATAACATCCCGCGCAGCTAGACGCAATGTGGAGGGGATGCAGAGACACCATAGAAACACACATTCGAGTAGTGAGGACGATCAGGCACGTATTCAGTGAGATTTCGCTGAGATTCCAGGATGAAAACGATATGCTGACTTGGAAGCTTTGAAATGAATCCGTTGTTCTGATAATACGTGACAAAACTATTCAGATTCAGACGATACATATTTCTATTGTTTTTGAAGGCTTGTGAACCACACGAAGGAGGTGTTTACGCATAATAAACAAAACTCTTGTGTTTTTTACCTCTCTCACAAATGGGATCTCGTAACGTGGTAGAGGAACAGAGTAACTCAAATTAGAAGAAATAAAACGATATCTCATCCAAAAATGATCTGAAAATATGACATGAAATTGACAACCAAGTTTTCCTCCCCATTTTGCATTCGATGAACAGATGATGAAGCGGATTTCGGTACATAACCGCGATAATACACGAGGAATATCATGAAATTATTCAATCTCATACAGGGTCAACTTTTCTGGTTATAGTATCCACCTTGAGTTTTTTTTATGACGGCTTCATTGGATTTCAGTGCTATTGAAAAGAGCGGAACAAATATTCGAAAATCATGTGGAACTCACCATAAATTCATCCGATGAAACCCGTTGAATAAATATTTGATGAACAGGAAATATGGAAATATTAAAATATCAACAGTTTCCAATCTTCATAACATTTTATCCGAGTAGGATTCGCAGAATATTGGATATGAAGTGAACTGGCTGATTTAGGTGATGATCAGAGGTGTGAAGTAGAATTCAGAGCTTGTGCTATGATTCTTTGTGGGTATTCGAGTGAAGCAATTTTATAACTATGAAAAATCCACCATTTTTCTCGTGCTTCCTCGGTGGTCATGTGGAGCACATTATGTGAATGAAAACTTGTCGATTATTCTTTGTCTTGTTGCATTCCTGATATTTGAAATGTAAATCAATGGAATTCTCAGATTTTTCTGTTATCTTCAACAATGAATATATTGAGTTGTATTTTTTTGACTATTTTCAATGGCACTTATATCCAATATTCCTCCCAAAAAGAACAGAACTGAGGTTGGGTACTGTTTCTGGAAAATAGTCCACCCTGTATGAAATCTAATATTCTCATGATATTACTTGTGTGAACAAAAGTTCACCTCAGTACTCATCGAAAGTAGTTCTACTTCAATCTGACCAACCCTATATCTCTACTATAGTTCACAAGATTCCAATGATGAGAGAAATTTCATATCACTGACTCGGAAATTTCATTTTGATAAACAACAATCAATATTTGTAAGTATTCTCGGCACTGTCAAGTTTTTGCGTCTTTGATTGAATCATCATGAATAATTATAAATATATATATACATAATTATGTTTTAATGATATATATATATATATATATGTATTTCCCCGTGCAGGAAAATGAACTAGCATCCATCAGCGTATTTATCTCTTTCGATACTACCTACCCATCGAAATTTCTTAATCCCGTCCTGGCTATCTCAACACGGGCGGACAAAAACATGCGCTCTTGCCACGTTCCGGGATGTTCAAGGTCAGTGAAAACGCACTGAATGAAATGCATGGGCTGCAGGGTACAGTGATGCTGCTGATCAATCTTTATGCTGTGGTTATGACCAAGCCCAGTGTTTTCTTTCAGCGCCGTTCAGCCTAGCGCTGTTTCGCCTAGCGCGGTTTCGTACCTAAATAATTCGATTCTGTTATAGAGTGCTGAACAACTTCACGCGGAAATCCAGCCATCAGTCCGTTGTGGATACCATGAAATTCCGTACAATAAGTGGAGCCATATTGATTTCTTGGTGGCCAAGGACCTACCAAATCTTTTATATAAGGATCTATTCAACGTTATCAGATATCACGATGATGGGAATTGTGTGAAGATAAAGTGATTCTTCTAGAACAAGCAGTGTGATCGTCGTTGCCACTGATACTTTGTGATATCTCTATATCTCATCAATAATAATCTTCAAATAAAGGAGATGATATTTATTCCCCCTGATCATGACATTGCTGATACTATACCTGTTCCACAATATTCAATTAGGAAAATTTCGACAAAATATATCAGAACCGTAATAATTCGAGAACAATTGTAAGCTCTCAACTCACAAATGGTAGAATACCATTGATTCCAGGAACGGTCATTCCAATTTTGACAGTGCTCTTATTTATTTCAACAATGGCTATTTGTTCATTCACAAATTGATTTTGAAGTTCAGTTCACTATAAAATAGCCGATTTCAAGGTATTACACTGTTGACTCGAAATTATATCTACTGACATAACTTCTATCACTCTCTATTGTTTCATCAACATTCATGAATCTCACAGAAATATTCTCGAGATAGGTAATGAACGTCTGTGAATGCATAGTTCTTGATTTCCACCTATTCCATACATTGGTAGATTGTAGATTGTAGGAGGGTCGTAAATGCTTGGCAGCCTCATGATCACTACTTCCAATTAGATTTTTCGTGTATGAACATCAGTCTATTTGAGGCCAGGTATTCCGTGAATTCTTGCTAAAATTATCAGTTTCCTGGAAGCCAAGTCGCTCTCTTATTTGACAAGTTTTTTGAGATGATATCTTGTCAGTGTCCAGTTACCAATTTCAAGTATTCTTTATCCAATTCGAGAAGCTCAGTTCGCTTCCTCATTGCCTCAAATACTTTCGTGACCTGGCACCCAGATCAAAGTGAACTAGTTATTTTTTGTAACTCGTCTCAAGGGATTGTTTGCAGTGAGTCAGCTTAGAATCGCAAATAAATGACTACAGAGCTCTCAATGTTGATTGGCTATCTGATAGCACAGCATAAGAATTATACAGCAGCGTCACACTCCTCGAAAGCAAGATGTCCCTCACCAAAAAACTTTCTCTGATTCGGGCCATCCTCACGTACGTTCCTCTTGCATGGGGACAGACATGCAAAACAACGGAAGAAGATACAGGCGCAAGAGAACCTTGCCCTCGGGTGGGCTCTCGACTCGCCATATAACGTCTTCAACGCGACCACCTTCAATGACCTGAAGATCACTCCAGTCACCACGAAGATGAACGAGAAGGCAGGAAAGTGGTTTCCACTTATCGCAAATCATCCGAACAGAGGACTCGGGAGCTAGTTGGCTACGACCCTAGGTTCAAAGAGAGGTTTAAACGACCAAAGGCGCAACTCTTGGAGGACTGATTGGATACAGTAAGGCAACTCTAGACATGGTAGGTTCCATCAGGGCAGCAATGAAAAATGCAGATAAAATTGCAACACACACACACACACACACGCACCGGGCTACCCCCTAAAAAGCCCCAGAAAGACACTCTCGCACGACACCACTAGTGCTTACTAGTGGCGCCTTTGGGAAACCAGGCAAGCAACACGAAAAGCCGTAGCCACACACACAGACAACAACTGCCTCACAGTTGTTGCTTGTTCCAAAACCATTCGTCCCATACACAAAGACAAGGCGCTCTAAAAGCCCCAGTGCACCATTACCAGAAAGCGCGACCGTTAAGGACGAAAAGATCTGCTCTCACTTCAAAGAATCCTTATGGATGGGACTCACACTAGGGAAAAAAACCGGGGGGGGGGGGGGCACTCCTCGAATTCTCATGTACGCAGATAACATCTCGCGCAGCCGGAAGCCATGTGGTGGGGATGCAGAGACACCATAGGAACACGCATTCGAGTATTGAGGACGATCAGGCACGTATTCAGTGAGATCTCGCTGAAATTTAAGTTGAGAATGAACAATGCTCCATTGATCCGTTTTGCTAATGATACGTGCCAAAACGATTCAGATCCAGACGATACATATCAACATTGATTTCGAAGGCTCATAACCATACTGAGGAGGTGTTTATACATGCTGAACTTCTTTGTATAATACATATAATTTTCTTACCTCTCTTACCAGTGGGAACTCGTGAAGTGGTAGAGAGACAGATTTACTCAAATTAGAGAAAATAAAATGAAATTTCATGAAAAAATCATCTAAAAATGTGACAAAAAATTGAAAATCAACCGCAACAATACACAAGGAATATCATGAAATTATTTCATTCCATACAGGGTCAACTATTTTCCAGTCATAATAAGCAGATTCAGTTTTTCTTGTGACGGCTATTCTGAAGAGCGGAACCTTGAAGAAATAATAAATAGGGAAAAATAGGATTCGCAGAATGTTGGATATGGAGTGAACTGCCTAATACAAATGATGATCAGAGGTGTCAAGTAGAATTCAGAACTTGTGTTATGATTTTTCGTGGGTATTCAAAAAATGCAATTTCATGAAAAACCCGACAATCTGCTCGTGTTTTCTCGGTGGTCTTGTGGAGCACATTATGTGAATAAACTTGATCACAATTACACGCCCATGTCGATTATTCTTTGTTTTGTCGCATTTATGATACCTATGAAAATCAATGTGATTCTTGAATTCTCCTGTCATCTCCGATAATGTATATGTTGGCTGATATTTTCCCGCTCTCTTCAATGGCACTGATATCCAAAATGTCCACAATGAGAAAAGCTGATATTGGGCACTGTATCTGGAAAGTAGTCCACCCTGTATGAAATCTGATATTGTCATGATATTCCTTGCGAACAAAAGTTCACCTCAGTACCTGTTCATCAAATGCAGTTGGTTTTCAATGTTTTGTTAATATTTTGAGAGCATTTTTCCTTATAACACTTGGTCAAAATATCACAACCAGAAACTTCACTCTAATCTGGCCAACCCTGTATCTATTTTTTAACAAGATTTCAATAGTTGGAGGGGTTAGAAGACGAAAATTTCATTCTAATGAACAACAATCAACATCTGTGGATATTCATGGCACTCTCAAATTTTTGCGTCTTTGATTGAATTTTATGTATGAATCATTATAAATATATTCATATCATCATGTCAATCAATGAATTGTTGTGCTCACCCAAATGACCCTTATATTATCGAAATAACAAACAACTCCTCTGGAGTCTTACCCCGATCCCTCATACATTGGTAACATCAAATTCTATCATCATCATAAGGTTGGAGTTTCGAACGCTCACTGTTACTGTCTCAGCTTTCACCAGATATGATATACAGCGTGTCTTTCCTCTCTTTTCCCTCTTTCCTATTTTCTCTCAGTATCTTCATCTTTCTCAACGACTCGTTTCTTCTTCTCTCAGCCTCTGTTATTTGTTGCATCCATTTCTTCCATAGTATCCCCTCATTTTTCTCCTTTTTGTTGTTTCTCGCTTCCTGTATCTCCTTTGTTATTCTGCCTGAATCCATTCCCATCATGTGTTCATACCAATTCAGTTGTCTCTTCGTTATTTTGTTGATTATTTATTCCAACTTTGATGTCTCTCTCATTATTTCTTTCCTAATTCTGTGTAGCTTCGTTCTTCCATCTATTTCCCTTCTCCATCTATTTCTCATCTCCATTGCATTCATTTTATTCTCGTCTCATTCGATGAATATTATATCTTGTTTGGTTTCCTCGCTCTATTTGCTGATTGTAGTTATATTTTTTCATCATCCGTGATGATACTTCCGAGGTATTCATATGGTGTTATGGTGTTACTCTCTCTTTCTGATTCATTACCATTATCTCCCTTTCTTCTGTATTGATTTCCGTCTTCAATCGCTCTATTCGATCTGCCCATACATTGATCAGTCCTTGCATTTTTTTCTCCAGCATCAGCTATCAGAATACAATATCATCTGCGTACATTAAAACGTATATTCAAACTGGCTATAGGCTGTGATATCCTATCATTGTCTGTAACTGTTCGTTATTCTCCTAGTTCTCCTCGTCAATTCATTCATAACTATTATGAATATATTATGAGTGAGCTGTGACTATCTCCTTGTTTGATGCCTTTCTTCCATTCGAATTTTTCCGATCTTCCTCCTGATATTTGTACTCTTCCTTCCACCGTTTCGTACAAATTTTCATCGATTCGTATTGGTGTATTCGTTGATTCAATTTCCTCAAGGCATTTTCCAATTATTGTTCTTTGTATTGAATCAAAGTCTGCTCTGAATTCGATGAACGACAACAAGAGTTCCTTTCCATTCTCCATCCTCCTCTCTATCAAGTTCATCTGTCTTTCCGGTCTGAAGGCGGCTTGTTCTTCCCCTTTCTTCACGAATTGCCTCAGTTTTTTCTCTATTTGCCAGTCTTCTGGTATTTCCTTCTGGTATTTCCTTTGATGGAGTTGCTAGGATAATCATTATCTGAAACAGTGTCGCCAAAGCATCAAAAATAAGTTATATTCTCGAAATTAATGCTAAACACACAAGAAGTACTAGCGGATCGAACATATTCGATGAGAGCATATTCTCATCGATCATAATCCTAATCTCTGAACTAGCTCCTAGAATTACAAGCAGGATAAAAGAAAAAATGAAAAAGCTAACTACAAAAATCGAAAAAATGAAAACCAACTTCAACGATATGTTGGATAAACTGTTTTTTCTCGAAAAAATATCGCAAACCAACAAAAAAGAAATTGTGGTGTTGTGTAATGAGAGATTGGGAAACCTGGAACAAAATGCAAGGTGAAATTCTATGAGAATCAGGTGTTGAGGAAGAAGGTGATGAAACCATTTTGTCCAAGGTACTG
The DNA here is from genome assembly GCA_963576655.1 of Gastrophysa polygoni. Lineage (NCBI taxonomy): Eukaryota > Metazoa > Arthropoda > Insecta > Coleoptera > Chrysomelidae > Gastrophysa > Gastrophysa polygoni. Next base: position 21,366,373 of record OY755082.1, read on the forward strand.
AATATTAAAAATGATGCTATGAACATGAAATGGGGACAATTGGAAATAAACAATGCATTCAGAGCAGGCAGGCGCGACGAAAAGCAGTACAAGCCAAGACATATTGTGGTCTCCTTTGTTACGTCCATAAAGAGATATGAAGTGTACACAACTAGAAGTGAGCTGAAGAGGACAGGAATATTTATAATGGAAGACCTTACATCTCATGCATATGGATTACTAATGCAAGCAAAGAAATTTGGTTCAAATGTGGTATGGTCCGAAACGGCAAAATATTTTCGAAATATGAATACGCTGTAAGAATTGTTAAAAACCAAAGTGATTCACTGTAGGTAAAAACTTTTTGCTTTTTTCATACATTGTTGGAAAGAAAGGTTATTGTAAGAAATGTTCATTATTTACATAGACTGGAGTTCTTTATTATTTTTGAATTTATAATGGTGGGTCTACATCACACCATTCTGGAACGTGCATAATTCTTATAAAGTTTTTTTTTCTTTCTCTTTTCTCTCATATTCCTCATAACTGATAGTTATCGCTCCCATTCAACAAAATTATACTTTGTTTTTTGTTTTTTTTTTTCTTTTCTGAAGTTGGGCTCACACTATCATGTCATACTCACCTATTGCTTTATATACAATGCTCAATATATATCACCAAAGCTGTAGAGGTCTTGATAGTGAATGACACGATTTATACAAGGGATCTTTTGAGAATGAATTTGATGTAATTAATGCAGTGGAAACATGGTTACAAGAAGGAGTGAACGATGGAGAAATTGTATCTACTGAATACTACAATTCAATGAGAGCTGATAGAGACCTTGCGTTCACAGGTAAAACGACGACAGGAGGAGTATTAATGGCAATTAAGAATGAATTCCGGATATTACAACTTGTTGAAAAGAGTACGTATTTTGAAGCAATAATCACACAAGTAAAAGTTAGTGTTGAGAAGTTTACTTTTTGTTGTCTATACAGGGTGAGTCAAAAATGTGTACCGAGCTTTCTGGGGGTGATAGAACATTGAAAAATAAGTGTAGTTTGATGATTAAACTCATGGCCCAAAATGCATATTAAGGAAGATATATCCTTCCGAAGTTGATAAAATTAGAATAATTTATCCGCATAACTTCTGAACGATGAGAGCCACTCGACTGAAATTTTGTGCATGAATGTTTGTTGTCAAAATACATTTTTTCGTCACACTTCCACATTTCTGATATTGTTATAAAAGGTGTTTTCAGAGGCTGAGTCATGATTTTTTGTAGAAAACTTTTTTCCCTGTATTATTTTCGGTGAAAAAACAGGAGCATTCGATGGAACGATGGAAACATGAAAAAGGTACTCTTATTCGAATACAAAAAATTGAACCGTTCGTGAGATATTTGAATTTTTGTAGTTACATGATATCAGCAGATTGATTTTATTCATCGCGAGATTCATCGGTAACAATATTTTAGTAGGCCATGATGAATAATTTTGTTCTCAATTTTGACGTTCATGTCATCAACATTCGAGTAAACATTGTTGTAGTCGATTTGTTCGTGTGGTTTTTCTGTGTCATTTATCACTGCGATTCGTTCTCTGAACAAACTGATATGCTTCTAATGCTTGGCGAGTGCTTCGGAAATGCAAATGCTGCTGAAATATCGTTATACCGATGAATCTCGCAATGAATATAATCAATCTGCTGATATCATGTAACTACAAAAACTCAAATATCTCACGAACGGCTCAATTTTTTGTATTTGAATAAGAGTACCTCTTTCATGTATTTTCTTCCGCTCCATTGAATGCTCCTGTTTTTTCACCGAAAATAATACAGGAAAAAAAGTTTTCTACAAAAAATCATGACTCTGAAAACACCCTTTATAACAATATCAGAAATGTGGAAGTGTGACGAAAAAGTGTATACATACATACATACATTCATGCACAAAATTTCGATTAGGTGGCTTTCATCGTTCAGAAGTTATGCGGAGAAATTATTTTAATTTTATCAACTTTGGAAGGATATATCTCCCTTGATATGCTTTTTGGGCCATGAGTTTAATCATCAAACTACACTTATTTTTCAATGGTCTATCACCCTCAGAAAGCTCGGTACACATTTTTGACTCATCCTGTATATTCCGCCAAGGAGTAAGTTGCTAGTATATCAATCAGCGTTAGATTCTTCACAAGATAACATAGGGGATATGGATAGGGCTTATATATTTGGGGACTTCAATTCACCAGAAATTACTGGAATACATACCCAATTCAGTGCTTCCAATGATAAACTCAATATTTTAACTGAGTTTATGGCTTTCAATAATTGTGAAATAGTGAACGACGTAAAGAATCCCCGTAAGACGTAAAATGCGAACTTTAGACTTAGTAGTCAGTTCAACCGATAATGTAAATGATTGTACAGTTTCGAGGGACTGCCAACCCATAGTTAAAGAGGATGCAGATCACACAACTCTGAACATTAATATTAGATTCAATACTTCTAAAGAACCTCACATCAATTTTTCTAGAGAAATTAGGTATAATTTTGAAAAGGCAAACTTTCTTCTGCTTAGTGAAAGAATGAGACACACAAATCGGAATGGGATCTTATATCAAACTGATGTAAACCATGTCTCAGATATATTTCACAATATATGGAATGAAATAGTGCAGGAGTGCGTGCCACAGTATACAATGAACAAAAATAATAATTAATATCCCATATGGTTCACCAAACAAATTGAAGACTTGTTGAAAGAAAAACAAAAATACAGAAGGTTGATTTCCGTGAGTAGCTGTTACAAAAATAAATTCATAGATATTAGAAAGCAAGTAAAAGAAAGTATTAGATCACAGGAACGTAAATATCTACTCAAGTTGGAAGAGGATATCACTATCAACGTAAACAATTTTTGGAACTACACTAGAAGTGGAAGAAATAATGCTTTGAATTTGGGAAATTATACTTATGGAGATGAGCTCGAACAGTTTGATAAATCTGATGAAGCATTTGCGAAATTTTTTGCATCTATTCATGACTCAAATGAAGCAACATATGACTTGAATAATTTAGATTACAATATCAGTATGAATGAAACGTGTAATATCAATCTTGTAACTGAGGTACAATTCAATGAAGCTGTGAAAAAACTTGAACCTAAAAAAACTGCTGAACTAGATGGAATGCCTCCATATATTCTCAAAGGATGCTATGAATGGTTGAAGAAACCACTTCTACATACATCCAATTTGATTATTACAACTAATACATTTCCATTAATATGGGACACATCCATTACTACTCCAATTCACAAAGCAGGGAGCAAAATGAACATAGAGAACTATATGCCAATATCTATAATGTGCGCTATATAAACAAATAATATATGCAGTTCTTTATAATCACGTAGATAAATATATAGTACCTCAGCAGCATGGTACAAATTTATTTATATTCATTAATAAAGCTAATAATCAGATACGCTATATAACGACTTTGAAGAAGCTTTTGATAAAGTCAATCATGATGTTCTCCTGAATAAACTGAATAAAGTTGGAATATCAAAAAACCTTCTCATACTAATTGCAAGCTATTTAAAAAATAGGAGTTTTATTGTACGACATAATGGTAACGCGTCTGGAAAATATCATGCGAACTTCGGTGTCCCACAGGGCTCCAATTTGGGTTTTTTACTGTTTGTACTCTTTATGAACGACTCGCCTACTGTTCCCAAATATTCTGAATGTTTACTTTTCGCGGACGATTTCAAGGTATTTGAAAGGGTACAAACAGTAAGGGATTGTGTAATGTTACAGAAGGATATAAATAATATCATAGAATGGAGCTTTACAAACGAATTATATTTCAACATTTCCAAGTGTTATACAATGAAAATAATACGTGTCAAAGAACCAGTTCATTTCGAATACATGATGAATACCACTATACTCAGAAGATGTTTTGAAGTTGAAGAACTGGGTGTTACATAACATACATACATACATACTGTCACCACCTTTTGCATTTTTCTAAAGACTTATCCAGAATAAGTACCCAAAATCAGCAAAATGGTGCTGTCAAGGAACGGCAGCCAATGTGTCTGGAGAGCTGGGACGTGGGTTGGTCAGATGTTATTATTATCAGTTTTTTTTTTATATATTTTGAAAGGGGCGCCACTTAAATTTGATGTAGAGAAAAATAAGAAATCAAAACAGTATGGAATTTGGTCAAATGTAGTTTATTTACTGTAGGCTTCTTAGTGAAAAGACATGGTGATTCATAGCAAAAACATGATAAATATGCCACCTCTTTGTGACAGTATATCCCAAAAGGAAAATGATTAAATATGCAATTTACCAAGTGAAACAACTACTAGTAGTATTCATAAGCTTACTGAGACACCGGTTACCGCGTGCAGCTGCATACGTTTACAAAGACCTCTGTGAATCACATTCGTTGCTAACTATGTACTTTATTTTATTCCTGTATATAAACCACACTGGCCTAAACCTAAATGCTTAGCTATACTTTATCCACACGTTACTTCACTATGAATAAATGTGATAGGCACTACCATTGGTGGAATCAATAAATCATCATTATGCCCAAAAAAATAAAAAAAAACCTTTTTTTTTGGATGGAGCTCACCCGATTCGTTGAGTACTCTGACCCAGCACCTCAGAACTCCAGGAACTCCTGACATAGGTCACCAGCTTGAAGTAGGTCCCCAGGAGATGTTATCTGCGACAGCCCATACTTGACTGGTTACTGAAGGGTGCTCGAGACCCACGCGGTCAGCAGGGACAAAGGACCACTTGGAGTGGAGGGTTGCGTCAAAGACGAAGCGAAATCTGGGAAATCAGGTTGCACAACACGTTGTGGTCGAGAAAACCAGCATCGGAGTTCAGTGGGACAGCAGGACGTATTTTCTAATGACCGACGGCCATCTCCAAAAAAAAATCACGTGGGAGCCGGCAGATCTATAATAGAAATCGACCCTGTTTCATGCCAAGAAAATACCATAAGTCTTCGAAAGACTCACCTTCCACGGAGGATCGGCTTCACACCCGAAAAATAACTTTATTAGGCGTTTTACCACCTCGCAGGGCAAAATCGCAAATGTCCTTTTCGTCGACATGATGGCGTCGATCAAGCAAACGGAAAAAGAACAATCCCTTCCAGAAAGATCTCCTCGTCGAAAAAACGAAATCACCTCATAAGGCAACCTATTTGAAAAAAACAAACACAGCCAACTATTTACACGGCGCACCAACGCTTCCCATGCGTGAGCAACGGGTTAAGCTATTAAGCCAATCACAGGCTTTCGAAGCTTTCAAACCCTAGCCAATGAGAAAATTGAATTTACCCCACGTGGTTCGATGACCCTTGCCTCGTGACACACGATTCTGTGATGACATGACCTTACACCGAGAGTGCAAACGAACGGCACTAAAAGGAACGAACAGGGAATCTTGACGTGACCTGTGACATGACATTGACATGAAACAATTTGACTTTTGAGTTTGGACAACTTGTAAATCCTCAGATTGACAGCCAATGAAAATAAATCAACAAATACGAATTAGAAAATAACTTTCCAAAGAAACGGATTTGGGTAAAATTAAAGAAAGCCATAGCACCTGCAAGACTCACTGGTAAGTAGAATTCTTCCTGAAGCTCAAATACTTTCTCTGTGAATCCACCTACTCCTTTGTTTTTCTTTTCAGATTGTTCCTGGAGTTCAAGGATTGCTAAGAGATGACTACCTCCGTAAAGAATACATGGACTGCCTTCAAGTAAGTTATGAACATGACTTTGTGTAAAAACATATATGTTTACTTTAATTTCAGGAATAAATGTTCCCAAAAACATCAGCAGTGGACCAACCAACCCAACAGGCACAAGGACTGGATGTAATACCCACAATTACCATGCAATGTAATTCACATCTTGAAAGTTTCTGTAATAAACTGTAAACTAGAAGCCTAGCTGTTTACTTTGGATGAACTTGACAACAGTCTGAGCACAAAAAGAGGAAATTGTACTATTCTGACATTTGAATCGAAATAAAGGTAAATTTTCATGTTACAATCACCCCCCTCCTAGGAAAAATAAAAATTGTAACATGGATACAATTTTTATTTATTCTGATTTGAGAATAAACTACTTTGACCATTTTCTAATGATTTGCGGCTTATCCTAACTTTCTATGGTAGAGAGCTCTCCTAACTAACTTATACTATCTTAATTAAGACGGATGCCTACAGTACTGTATTAGGACCATACAACTATGTAGCATGGAAATTTACACAGGGAGGAACTACTTCTATGATTATATACAAAAAATTTACAATTTAATCTTCAGATCCAGATTCGTGTCCATCTGACGACGAGATATCTGACAATGAACCATAGTATGGTTTTAAATTCTGAATATGCCACTCTCCGGCGTGACTACCGTCTTCGTTTTTCAAGACATAAACTAATTTACTCTTTTTTTTAATAACTGTACATAGTACATATCGTGGCGCTAATTTTTGACTAAAACTGTTTGCTGCATTAGACAAAACTATATTCCGTTTCCAGACTTTATCGCCTATAAAAAATTCTTTCTCTCTCCGTCTGAGATTATAATACTTAGAATTCTTAGCATAAGCTAAATTTAACTTTTTCTCAACTTCTTTATAAATATCTTTAAGATTACCCAAACTTTCTTTCCATACATCCCTATTACCACACTCAAAATCAGATGAGGTCATATTACCATAATAATTTCCATTACATGGAACAATTCGTCCAAAATTCAAAAAAGCGGGACTATAACCCGTGACTTCATGTACCGCCGTTCTAATGGCATACCCGATTTTTCCTAATTCTTTATCCCATTCTTTGTGAGAATTTCCTATGTAGCTTCTTATAGCTGTGCAAATTGTTCGATTTGATCTTTCAACAAAATTTGCCTGAGGATGGTAATATGGAGTATACGAAATTTTTGATCCATAATCTGAGACTAATTTTTTTATTGAATTACTTATCAATTGTCTGCCATTATCGCAGATGATACGTTGGGGAACCCCGTAAACCAAAAAAACGTCATTTTCTAGGAATTTTAAGATCGATTGAGACGTAGCATTTCTTAACGGACATATTACTGGGTACTTTGTAAACCAGTCACTGACAACGAGAATATACTGAAAACCGTTTTTACTTCTGGGTAAAGGTCCCATTAAGTCAAGTGCAATAACCTGCCATGGAAAACATACCTTTTTTTCCATACCCATTAATCCATACTTTGCATAGTTAGGTGATTTTTGTGAAGCACAGACTCTACACGACTTCACATACCGACATATGTCCCGTCGCATTCTAGGCCAATAGTATGATAGCTGGACCCTAGCGACTGTCTTTGAATAACCAGCATGAGAAGCTGTGGCTAAGTCATGATTTATACGAATAATTTTTCGTCTCTGGGGTTTAGGTACGAGTAATTTCCAATCTGAAATATTAGTCTCTATGGGAACTTTAGAAGGAGCAAATTTATATACGTAACCCCGTTTAACGGTCCACTGAGGGAAAGACTCTGGAGACTCCAAAATTTGTCTACGCATTTTCTCATAAAAACTATCTAAGTTGTCTAAATCCAAATCTAAGACATTACTATCAATATTATCAGTCGTAGCTACAAGACATGATGAGGATGGCTCTTCAGGTGCAGGATCCACAGGACTACGAGACAGTGCATCTGGCACTACGTTGAATTTGCCTTTTCTATGAACTATTTCGAAGTGGAATTGACTTAATTTTACACTCCACCGCGCAAGACGACCTGACGGGTCTTTCATTTTGAATAACCACTTCAAGGAAGCATGATCCGTGATCAATGTAAAATTAACTCCCTCAATGTAAGGTCTAAATTTTTCACAGGCGAAAATACATGCGAGACACTCCTTCTCTGTAGTGGTGTAGTTTCTTTCACACCGAGAAAGGCTCCTAGAGGCAAAAGCAATTACTTTCTCTACTCCGTCATGTGTCTGAGTAAGTATGCAGCCTAATCCAACATCGGACGCATCACACTGTATGCAAAATGGCAGTTTGAAATTTGGGCTCGATAAAATTGGTGCAGATATTAGGGCTTCCTTAATTACTTTAAATGCTGTTTCAGCTTCTGTTGACCAATTGACTTTCTGACCTTTCTTTTTGTCGTGGAGGAGAGAATTAATCGGCGCCATTATAGTTGAAAATTCTGGGATGAACCTGCGGTACCATCCACACATACCGGCAAATCTTTTAATTTCTGTGGTGGTTTTAGGTGTTGGAAAATTTACTATAGCGGAAACTTTGTCGGGGTTTGTCCGTAAACCGAAACTATCAACTATATACCCAAGGTATTTTAAAGAAGGTTTCAAAAAGACACATTTGTCAAAATTAATGGTTAAATTTGCGTCTCGCAGACGACAAGCTACTTCCTTTAGCAATTTTATATGTTCTTCAAAAGTTGATGAAATTATGATGAGATCATCTATGTAAACAAAAACATGTGGCTCCAATTCTGGGCCAAATACAGCATCCATCAGCCTTTGTTGGCATTGGGCAGCGTTAGCTAGGCCAAATGGCAGAACGTTGAAATGAAAAAGTCCCCTCCCTGGGATTGAAAAAGCAGTTTTTTCCTTCGAACTATCGTCGAGAGGAATCTGCCAAAATGCCGACTTAAGGTCGATTGATGATATAAAACGAGCATTTCTCAACATAGATAGTATCCGATCTACATAAGGTAGCGGGTAGCTATCCTTCTTCGTTAAAGAATTTAACTTGCGTCCGTCAAAGCAAAACCTAAATTCACCGTTAGCCTTTTTTACTAACAACACTGGTGAAGACCATTCGCTATTCGAAGGTTCCACTATATTAAGTTCAAGCATATGATTAAGTTCCTTGTTTAAATGTTCCAACATGTAGGGCGACATTAAATATTGACGCTGTTTAACTGCCCTAGCATCTCCGGTATCTATAGTATACACCATTTTACTGGTACGCCCTAATTTCCCTGCATATCCCGCAAGTGTCTTGAATTCAGCTATCACACCATCGACTGTCTGAATATCTTCAAGTGATAAGTTCTCAACAGTGTAAGTTTGGTTGATGGTACTAGCATACTCAACTTCAACAGATCCGATTTGGACGAGGTTGATATCACTATTACCAAGAACCTCCCATGTATTATCCTTAAAATTCAAAGTCAATCCAAACGATTTGCAAAAATCACTACCCAAAATGATAGAACAGTCCAAAGATGGCACTATCAAAAATGAAAATAATTTACATGTATCTTCAATAAAAATTGGTAATTCAACTATACCTGAAATATGTTGTTTTGCACCATCTGCTGTAGTGACAAACTTGTAAGGTGACATACTCACTGAAATTTCAAAAAAATTCTCAATATCAGGAAACTCACGTCCTAGAATTGAATGATTGGCACCAGAGTCCAAGAGTGCAATGAATGCTCTATCAAAAATATTAACATTAATGTAAGGTCGGTTGTCTAAGTCCTTGCTTGTAAAAATGGGAGCTGTTACTAAAGTTTTTAAATCTAGGAAATAATTTTTAACAAAATTCAAAACAGATTCTTGCTCACAAGATAATCTGTGGTTCAACTGAACTGTGGCCTCAAATTTTCGGAGCGGTGTTCGGCCACCGGAAACTGCCCCTACTGTTCGTTTCCCGAACATTTAGTACATTCTGAGCTTATGACTCCAGGATTACCGCACTTGAAACAAAATTTTGCTCTTTTGAGCGTACAAAAATGAAATGTGTGATTAGGCCCTTTACAATTCCAGCAAACAACAGTTTTGCTTCCACTAGCATTAGTAACTGAAGTATTCACCGTAGAAGTTTGATTGTTTGAATTATTAATATCATTTCTCCTATTATTTGAATTCCTATAAAAACGTCTATTTCCACCCCTGGTATTTTGAAATCTGTTATTATACCTACCTTGTGTACTGGAATTACCTGACGTTCCAGGTTCATTTTCAAAATTTAGAACGTTTACTTGAGGTTTCTTAGGAAATGACTTGACTTGTGTATCTTTCAAAACTGACTCTAAAATCTTTGCATCATGTAACAATTCATCAACAGTATTGTATTCATTTAGTGCCAAACGTGCCATGTAGTCTGGTTTCAAATTTTTCCGCACCCATTTAACTCTAGTTACTATTGCAGGGGGAGAACTCAATCTGTTAAACAGAGATTCCATGATGGCCCCAAAAATGATAACTGATTCATCATCAGACTGTTTCCGATTCTTTATGGTTTCCCATAAATCCTCATCATAGTCCTTATCAAGGAAATCTGTCTCTAATCTCTTAACAAGTGAATCCCAATCATGAACATTACCTGAATCCTTTACATGGCGAAGCCATAACAATGCTTTACCAGAAAATAAATCTACTGCAGATTCGAACAATTGCAATTTGGTTACATGTCTTGCTTCAGACAACTCAGTGACTCTTTCAAGGAAAGCTTTGACACCTATTCCTTTTTTGGTTCCATCAAACTTGAGATCCCACTTATAGATAGAAGCTACTTTAGGACTGCCCTGTGTACCCGTAGGTGGTTGTTGCGCAAAGGTTGAAGAAAAATTGACATGAGTATTTAAAGGTTCAACAGGTTCGGTAACACGCTCATCGAGTTCCGCCTCTAAAGTTAAAATGGTTGCTAAAGCTTCATTTTTGAATAATACCTCAGCATCAACTGCTGGAACAATCGGCATCCTTTTAATTCTTTCTAGTATATGATTGAATCTAGATTTCAACCGTTGATATAGAGAATCTTCTGCTGATCCTTCAAAATCAGGAATAGCATTTTTTAAATTTTCCAAAGTCTGCTCAATTGCAATGCACTCAGTAGCAAAAGTATACTCAGGATCAGGAATGATAACCGTATTACTTTTCATAAGTTTACCTAAAATTTTTCTTTTATCATTCATGTCCCTTTGAGTAACCACACCACGTATACGCAGTTCGTAATTCATTTCATCTATAAGCAGATGTCTCACCTTCATACTGCTCGTCATTTCGGGAAGTTTTATTGGACTGTTCAAATTTACAAGAATTTCATAAATTTAACTTTACAACAAAATATTCTAATATTTTAGAAGTTTTACCACCTTACTATTATCACCTTGTATAGTGATTATCTACTTCATTAAATCATGGAAATATCAAAAGTACTCACAAGGTACTTAGTGATGAATACACCCTGTAGAGTGTTTCTATCTAACGTGAAAAAATCGGAAATTATTTACTAAATGAAATTATTCCGTAAATATTTCATACCAAGCAACTATCACCCTGTTTGGTGCTTCATAAATGTAAATTCCTCAAAAAAATTTTTATAAATGTCTGTTGACACAAGAAAAAAGTTTTTTTTTTTTTTTTTTAAATAGTCATACATTTCAGGTAACTCAACTTATGAGAACTTGCAATGTCAGTACGTCAAATCCTGCAAAGTCTGTAATTTTTCCATATAAAGGAAGTTGCAATCACCTAATTATGCTCAAAAGCCAATGATGGTCACAATACCATACCAAAAGGAAAGTGAATGTAACATTTCAATATACCTTTCTTAAGACCACCAAGTATTTCAAATACTTAAAAAAACCCAAATTAGTGTTCCTGTTGGTCCACTGCTCACAGAATATGGTGAACTCAAATTTCACCTTCCAACACGTGACCCCAAAAATTCCAAATGGTATCAGAGAATGTTATGTATTACTTCCAAAATGTATACCTATGAAATGATTCACCAATAGTGTACAACACATGAAAACTTTCAAAAAATTTCAAAAAAACTGGCCCCACGTTGGGCGCCAATTCTTGTCACCACCTTTTGCATTTTTCTAAAGACTTATCCAGAATAAGTACCCAAAATCAGCAAAATGGTGCTGTCAAGGAACGGCAGCCAATGTGTCTGGAGAGCTGGGACGTGGGTTGGTCAGATGTTATTATTATCAGTTTTTTTTTTATATATTTTGAAAGGGGCGCCACTTAAATTTGATGTAGAGAAAAATAAGAAATCAAAACAGTATGGAATTTGGTCAAATGTAGTTTATTTACTGTAGGCTTCTTAGTGAAAAGACATGGTGATTCATAGCAAAAACATGATAAATATGCCACCTCTTTGTGACAGTATATCCCAAAAGGAAAATGATTAAATATGCAATTTACCAAGTGAAACAACTACTAGTAGTATTCATAAGCTTACTGAGACACCGGTTACCGCGTGCAGCTGCATACGTTTACAAAGACCTCTGTGAATCACATTCGTTGCTAACTATGTACTTTATTTTATTCCTGTATATAAACCACACTGGCCTAAACCTAAATGCTTAGCTATACTTTATCCACACGTTACTTCACTATGAATAAATGTGATAGGCACTACCATTGGTGGAATCAATAAATCATCATTATGCCCAAAAAAATAAAAAAAAACCTTTTTTTTTGGATGGAGCTCACCCGATTCGTTGAGTACTCTGACCCAGCACCTCAGAACTCCAGGAACTCCTGACATAGGTCACCAGCTTGAAGTAGGTCCCCAGGAGATGTTATCTGCGACAGCCCATACTTGACTGGTTACTGAAGGGTGCTCGAGACCCACGCGGTCAGCAGGGACAAAGGACCACTTGGAGTGGAGGGTTGCGTCAGAGACGAAGCGAAATCTGGGAAATCAGGTTGCACAACACGTTGTGGTCGAGAAAACCAGCATCGGAGTTCAGTGGGACAGCAGGACGTATTTTCTAATGACCGACGGCCATCTCCAAAAAAAAATCACGTGGGAGCCGGCAGATCTATAATAGAAATCGACCCTGTTTCATGCCAAGAAAATACCATAAGTCTTCGAAAGACTCACCTTCCACGGAGGATCGGCTTCACACCCGAAAAATAACTTTATTAGGCGTTTTACCACCTCGCAGGGCAAAATCGCAAATGTCCTTTTCGTCGACATGATGGCGTCGATCAAGCAAACGGAAAAAGAACAATCCCTTCCAGAAAGATCTCCTCGTCGAAAAAACGAAATCACCTCATAAGGCAACCTATTTGAAAAAAACAAACACAGCCAACTATTTACACGGCGCACCAACGCTTCCCATGCGTGAGCAACGGGTTAAGCTATTAAGCCAATCACAGGCTTTCGAAGCTTTCAAACCCTAGCCAATGAGAAAATTGAATTTACCCCACGTGGTTCGATGACCCTTGCCTCGTGACACACGATTCTGTGATGACATGACCTTACACCGAGAGTGCAAACGAACGGCACTAAAAGGAACGAACAGGGAATCTTGACGTGACCTGTGACATGACATTGACATGAAACAATTTGACTTTTGAGTTTGGACAACTTGTAAATCCTCAGATTGACAGCCAATGAAAATAAATCAACAAATACGAATTAGAAAATAACTTTCCAAAGAAACGGATTTGGGTAAAATTAAAGAAAGCCATAGCACCTGCAAGACTCACTGGTAAGTAGAATTCTTCCTGAAGCTCAAATACTTTCTCTGTGAATCCACCTACTCCTTTGTTTTTCTTTTCAGATTGTTCCTGGAGTTCAAGGATTGCTAAGAGATGACTACCTCCGTAAAGAATACATGGACTGCCTTCAAGTAAGTTATGAACATGACTTTGTGTAAAAACATATATGTTTACTTTAATTTCAGGAATAAATGTTCCCAAAAACATCAGCAGTGGACCAACCAACCCAACAGGCACAAGGACTGGATGTAATACCCACAATTACCATGCAATGTAATTCACATCTTGAAAGTTTCTGTAATAAACTGTAAACTAGAAGCCTAGCTGTTTACTTTGGATGAACTTGACAACAGTCTGAGCACAAAAAGAGGAAATTGTACTATTCTGACATTTGAATCGAAATAAAGGTAAATTTTCATGTTACAATACATACTACATACTAATCACTCGTCATGTGCAGCTCATTTGAAGAATATATGTGAAGCTGCCAATCGCATGTTGGGATTCTTAATGAGACAGAGTACGAACTTTACCAATTCGAAAACTGTGAAATTTTTATATTACACCTTAGTAAGATCCAAACTGGATTATGCTCCTCCAATCTGGTACAGTGAATATCAAACAACTCTAAATGAACTCGAGATAATTCAAAACAAATTCCTCAGGTATTTATATTTTAAAAATACCATACAAAGCCAGACGTCTCTATTATCAGAAGTACACGACGGAGAAGTGAATTTGAAGTTATATCATTGAATAATAGGCGCCAAATTAGCTTGATTCTATTCCTTTACGATATAATCAACAATAATGTAGATGTACCAGATATACTAGCTTCAATACGATTCAAGGTTCCTCCTCGTAGAGCTCGAACATCAGCAATGTTTAATATTCCATTTTTGTCTTCAAATACAAGAACCTCTCTTGTAGCCATGTTGAAACTAGCCAATGAATTCAATCTGTTAATCGATTTGAATTGGACACTATCCGGGTATACATTTAGAAGAATCATTCTTGATCACCTCTTGATCTCTTCAGTGTAATAGAAGTATTGTATATTATATTGTATGTGTATAATATGTGCGTTACTTTGATTCATGTTCTTTATTGTATATACTTCATTCATGTAATTGAACCAGTAGGTTTGTATGGATAGGAGATTAATTAGCAAATAAATTATCTTCTCATGCTGTCTTATGGATTCTGCGATGTCAGGATACTCCTCAGTATCATACTCCAGTAGCTCATCTAATTGAGACGCTATCGAATTCTGTGGCACCTTTTGGACACAATAAATTTTACATCATCTTGCCGCTCTGGTTGAGGTGGAGATTATTTTCTACTACCTACTTCAAATTATCGGTATCGAATTGTTGAACGATGGGGTGAGTTATTTCTGATGGTAGATGTTTTTTGGAATATGTAGAACAATTAAATCGTGTTTTCCAGTGATTCTGATACAACCTACAAGATCAGGAGAGGTGATCGTTTCGATCTTGGAGAACCTCAGTGAGATATTGAAATTTGACATGATGAAGTAGGCACAAGGGTCGACTAACGAGAATTTAATTCTTCTTCAACAATGAATCACCTTGTATAATTACCGACTCTGCATTCCTTGAACGCCTAGCGCCACATGGCGGAATATGGAGGGGTCACTACGCCAAACTGATCATAGTGCTCCCAAGGGATAGGAAACTCACCCTGCAAGTGCGCAGATTCCATTGCAGATTGCTATTCTCTGGAGTGACTATGGATTTTCTGCTTCGCACCTTTATGTCGAGGTGGCCCGATTATTGCTAAATGAGAGGAATCTATTTTCGTAGAAAATTAATCGGTCCAACCATCTTTAATCTGCCATCCCTTCTAATTGAAAGGCAATTGAAAGAAATAATGAAATTCATTCAGGTCCTGTGTCAAAATTTTGGCATCGAATTTATATTGGAGAGCCTACATATATATAAAGACGAAGCTCTCCTATACATTTCATGTATACATTCCTATACATATAAATAGATAGGTATAAATGTTGATGAATTTATTTTGGAAGTATTTGTCGAATGACCTTATGAACCAAATGAGTTGCATCTGGTACTTCTGTTAAATCCTTTGTTCTCTGTTGAAATGGATGCTTTTTTCGGTTTGTTTCCGATTTTCCTCATTTCGAAATATTTGATATATTTCAAGATATGTATTTGTATGTGATCAATGTAGGGAATTTTCGGAAATATGGTTGATTGAAATTGTATTTCACCATGGAGTATTCCGCCCAAAAACTACCACGCCCTTCAAGCTCTCCATTCCTCTGAACAAAATATGTCAATAGAACATCTTATCATCCTCTTGATTCCGTACTCACTTCTTTCCCGAAATCTCATAGGTCAGGAGTAAAAATAAATAAAAGTCTATCGCCCACGAAGAAACAAAACAGACACTGATGTCAAAAAACGTACCTAAGAGTAGCATGTATTCATGACAGTATGAGTTGAGATGGAGAATTATTGAATCCATCAGACATTGTGCAAATCATAGATAATGAGATTATTTCGATAGAAAAAAAAATCGAAAGGTAATATCGATAATGCATTATCTGAATTATAATTGATGAGCTGGATATGTCGATGGATTTGCCCACCCACATCGAAAAATATCAATTTTATCACATGAACGAAAGTTATCTGGAAAATGCTCAAAACATGTGTTGCTTCATGAAGTACGGATTTCAGACTGTAACATATTGATAATAAATACAGGAGTGTAGCTGAACGGAGGATTTCTTTCCAAATATTGGTCATGAAAATAGCATTATATTGTTCTGATAAGGACAGTTGATTCATGAAAACTAACATCTGCCCTCTCAAAACTTTCAGAATGATTCGAAGAGATACAACCGATATTGATTCGATCGTACAGAGAATATCGAGTGCAACATCTGCTGAAACTCTATTTGTTGCACTCAACATGATTGCAGCTCTTGACCTCATCTTCAGCTGTAAACATCACTGTAACAAGTATGCAACTTTTGCACCAGGTACACGAATGAATATTTGTTCATTTCAGGAATTCATTCAAATCATCATAGATAGGTTTACATGGTTGAAAATACAAATGATACCGAAACAATACCGAAACAAGAGCTACAGCTACCTCAGTCTCAAATTGTTTAATTCTCTACCCAATCAATTGAAAAACGATCAAATGACTACATCACTAGGTTACCTCACACACAAATACATTAAATAGTGTATTTCTTATATTTCTGTGTTTATACATATAGTTATCAGCCTTCTCAATTGTGCCCTTTATTATATATGTATTTTTTTTTCGGAAACAAACTGTCCTATATATATATATATATATATATATATATATATATATATATATATATATATATATATATATATATATATATATATATATATATATATATATATATTTATGAAACTAGTATTCTTGGGGATAGCAGCAGGTAATAAGGAGTACTCTTTTAAGTTATTCCAAGCTTTCGGAAATGTTTATTTCCTTCTCAGGGAAGCTACAAAGACAGATTTGGAACCAGTGTGAGAATATTATTTGTAAGTGACTTATCTGAAAAGTACTTACATCTTAGTTGAGAATGCATTACATTGATGTAAAGTCTAAAAATATTTGAAAGACGCCACACTGACATAACAACAGAAATTTAGTCTGGTCAAAATTCAAAACACATTGAAATAAATTGTTAAAAATTATAAATTCTAGGAAATACTGAGATTGCAAATGTCGGTTAGAGATCACATTATTGAAATTCAAAATTGGAGGAACTTGAGGTTATAACCGTCATTCTTCTTCTTGTCATTATAATGAGGGCTAGTTGTCAATTGGAATTCCTGAATCACAGGTAGTAGACATGATGGTGCTTAGCCAGCCTTCGAGATAATCACAAGAAGAGGAACGGAATAGGGCAAGGTTGATTTTTTAAAACCTCCATGGCAAACAACCAATTAATCACAAGATGGTATCATCTACTGTGGTATTGTGATGTGAATCTAATGATAAGAGGTATGAGTAGATGATGCTCATATGTTGAATGTCCGTTCTTTTGTTCATACAATTTTCAGCTTCAGCGATAAAAGACATTTCAAGAAAGGATCTTTTGGCTGAATTTGATTCAGTGGCTAATACTCTCACCGAATTGAAGTCCATGTTATGATCCAGTCTATCGGAATGATCTGCAAGGGCACATCTTTCAGGATGTAATCTACAATTGCTCCTGTGGGATGTGATTCTATCCTACATGTCCTATGTATTGTTTGTCACAATCTCCACAGGGGATACTGTAGATCACATTTGTGAGGGCTGTTGTAGGAATTTTATCTTTTGGTTTTGTGTAAATCGTTTTGAGTGGAAGAACTGTTTTATTTGCTTTTATATTTGGTATAATATGGAAATTTCTAGTTAGTTTGGGTGTGATTTCTCTTATGTATGGTATTGAGGCATAGAATGAGTTGGGTAGGGGTATGTCATTGACGTTTATATTCGGATTTTGGTTTATATTAGCTAATAATGTTTGAGGAGTCTGGAAAAGGATTTTATCAACTAGATCAGGAAGATACGAATTTTGAATGAAGAGTTCCTGTAATATTTTCAAATTCTTTTTCTGAAAGGATATATCTGAGATTTCTATGACTCGATTCTTCATTTGCTTCATCAAGTTCACTTTCATCGAGTGTCGATGGTAGGAATGGTAGTTGATGTATCTACCTGAGCTGCACGGTTTTCTGTACCAATTCATTAATACTGCTGCTCTTCTGAACTTGGTATCCAGGAACGGTACAGAATACTCTGTATCTTCCTTTTCAATCGTGAATTGGATATAGGGGTCGTAGCTGTTAAAGGTTTCTAAAATCTCATCTATACCTCATTCAAGCAATTCATTCATTCATATGTCGAGTTGAATAAAGACCCCACAACCTCTATTCAACGAAAAACAACTCCCTAGTTGAGCTACTTTTTGATCCTGAACAAATTGATGAGAATACGAGAAAAAGACTTAGGTGCTATAATGGTGTGTCCCCAAAATTTTACACCCTCCCAAAAATTCATAAGCCAACTTTGTCAGTCAGACCTATAGTAGCCTCAATAGGAGCTCCCACGTCCCAAATTGCCTCTTTTCCCACCGAAATATTAACTAATGCCTATGATTTCTCCAACTCATATTACATTGAAGACTCCTTCGATATTTCAGAAGAATTCAATAAAATTAAACTTCCTCCTAACTTTGTCCTGGCTAGCTTGGAAGTGGTTTCTCTTTTTAGTAATGTCTATCTTGAGACATGCCTCATGTCATAGATGAGAATTGGTCTGATATAAAGAATTTTTGCAATATTTCAAAAACTAATTTTCTCACTTTGATCACTTTCTTATTTGACAGCACATATTTTTCTTTCGATAAAAAATTTTACAAACAAACCTTTGGAAACCCAATGGGTGCATCTATTTCCCCAATATCAGCTAATTATGTTATGGACGAGAATCTCAAATACAGTTATCCCAGTTTCATCTTTTGACTTATATTTCATTAAAAAATATGTCGATGACATCATCCTAGCCCTACCTGAAGGAGGTATAGATGAGATTTCAGAAACTTTCAACAGCTACGACCCCTATATCCAATTCACGATTGAAAAGGAAGATACAGAGTATTCTGTACCGTTCCTGGATACCAAGTTCAGAAGAGCAGCAGTATTAATGAATTGGTACAGAAAACCGTGCAGCTCAGGTAGATACCTCAACTACCATTCCTACCATCCACACTCGATGAAAGTGAACTTGATAAAGCAAATGAAGAATCGAGTCATCAAAATCTCAGATATATCCTTCCAGAAAAGGAATTTGAAAATATTACAGGAACTCTTTATTTAAAATTCGTATCCCCCTGATCTAGTTGATAAAATCCTTTTCCAGACTCCTCAAACATTATTAGCTAATATAAACCAAAATCCGAATATAAACGTCAATGACATACCCCTACCCAACTCATTCTATGCCTCAATACCATACATAAGAGAAATCACACCCAAACTAACTAGAATTTTCCAAATTATACCAAATATAAAAGCGAATAAAACAGTTCTTCCACTCAAAACGATTTACACAAAAACAAAAGATAAAATTCCTACAACAGCCCTCACAAATGTGATCTACAATCAAAAAGATCATTGTCTGATAGAATCACATCCCACAGGAGCGATTGTAGATTACATCCTGAAAGATTTGCCCTTGCAGATCATTCCAATAGACTGGATCATAACATGGACTTCAATTCGGTGAGAGTATCAGCCATTGAATCAAATTCAGCCAAAAGATCCTTTATTGAAATGTCTTTCATTGCTGAAGCTGAAAATTGTATGAACAAAAGAACGGACATTCAACATATGAGCATCATCTACTCATACCTCTTATCATTAGATTCACATCACAAAACCACAGTAGATGATACCATCTTGTGATTAATTGGTTGTTTGCCATGGAGGTTTTCAAAAATCAACCTTGCCCTATTCCGTTCCTCTTCTTGTGATTATCTCGAAGGCTGGCTAAGCCATCATGTCTACTACCTGTGATTCAGGAATTCCAATTGACAACTAGCCCTCGTTATAATCACAAGAAGAACAATGACCGTTATAACCTCAAGTTCCTCCAATTTTGAATTTCAACAATGTGATCTCTGACCGACATTTGCAATCTCGGTATTTCCTAGAATTTATAATTTTTAACAATTCATTTCAATGTTTTGAATTTTGACCAGACTAAATTTCTGTCGTTGTCAGTGTGGCGTCCTTCAAATATTTTTAGACTTTACATCAATGTAATGCCTTCTCAACTAAGATATAAGCATTTCTCAGATAAGTCACTTACAAATAATATTCTCACACTGGTTTCAATTCTGTCTTTGTATCTTCCCTGAAGATGGAAATAAACATTTCCGAAAGCTTGGAATAACTTGAAAGAGTACTCCTTATTACCCGCTGCTATCCCCAAGAATACTAGTTTTATCTCTAACTGGTCAGCAAAGACTTCTCTTATATATATATATATATATATATATATATATATATGTTGTATTTCATTATATTTTTTGTTACGTGATTTTCAAATTCCTGATTGTAATTCTCACAGGCACACACAAACTGGAAACAGTTTACGTGACTTTTTTGTTTATTAACTTTTACCTTTTTCACTATGTCTAAATTTTATATTGTACCTGAAGTTAATGAATATTATTATTATATTATATATTATTATTATTTGTTGACCACTCAAAATTAATTTCAAGAAAGTTCCTCGTTCATCGCGATGTTTTGACTATGTTTGTATGTCATTGATCCTGACAGAGATGAGAATTACTCTTGCATGAACACGGCTGGCTAGAAAAGTCACGAAGCTTTGACATGAGTCTAGCGTCTAGCGGTGATACATGAAGAGTAACAACAACAGCATGATGATAACGTGACCAGTTTGAATGAGTTTCTGACTGGGGCTGTAGAATTTAATATTTTTTGAAAAGTAAGGTATCTTACTATTCAGGTATTAGTAACCTCAACTTGACCAAAACATAAATTCATATTTATTCTAAATATAATTTTAGACCTTTGTTATACACTCTGCGAGGTAGCTCAGCGCTCAGGTACGCAGAGAGGATGATACAACGAAGGATATTGCTTCGTTACGATTCAAAAAAAAAACTTCGCAAGAAATACAAAATGTCTTCGTTCGATCATTTCGAATTATGCTCACAGCTATATCTACATCAACATCTTCGCCTCGTGAATTCAACGTTACACAAGTTTCATTTTCAATATGTTTCATGTCGTGAAATAATACTCGATACATTGTGGGTCCAATAATTGAGTAGTTGTCCACCATATACCAAAACTATTCACCAATATATTCCCATAAACAAACCATCTACATGATTATGCAATTTCGAAAACATTATTGTATTAAATGTAACCCCTATACATATATTGATCACACTGAAGCTCTGAGATTATATGCAAAATTCAGAAGAAATAATTACAACAGGGCTCATATACAGGGTGGGTCACGGTCGATGGCACCTTAGACGTTTACGGAGAAAATTTGGTGACTCAAGTGATTGCTCTTGATCTATCGATCTAAAATATTTCCAGCAATGCAACATTGCCGCTCATACCAGAAAGTAGCAGCATCTTTGTTATTTCAGATGGGACATCCTGTATATTAACACATTTTCGAACTCATCGTCCCTTTCTGATTCATACTCTCCTATACCTATCTCTAACGGTTTTTGAGATATTCGCATATTTTTTATCCAAAACATAGCTCGAATTGAATGTTTATTTCTGCGGTATTTGGATTCTTGTATATTGTCTGCATATCTGCAGACTGAGTAGTGGAGCTTCGAGAGAGTCCAAGACATTGAGATTGTATAGAAATATACAACTCAAATCTATGAAAAAATTGTACATATCTGTATGAATATATCTAAGGTTTTTTGTTCAATTGATAACTATGATATACATGATATATCAACGATATCTACGTGATCGGATCACACACATCGAGAAGAACAGACAAGAATAAAGTATCACCATCCAATGAAACCTGTACATGATCTGGTTATCCCATCCCATCAACATCAATGTGAATCTAACCGAGAAATTGATCTCAATTAGTTCACACTAAGTGCATTATTTGAATCCTTGCCCAGACTAGTCCCACCTAAATATTAGAGGGATAACTAGAGAAATATTTCCTGAATGAGGTCCTGTCCGGTGACGTCATTCATCGATCTAGTTGTCTGGAAACGGGGTCACAATCCATCCTCTAACCCTCGCCGCAACCGCTTCATTTCGTTCCTATGAGCATATCCCAAGCCTACCCCACAATAGCTTGTATGGAAATCTTATTTTCCAGAAACTTGTGCCCATTGGTGGCCCTTCTTGTGGATCCATTATGATGATTGGGGAAAATGAAATACTAAAGTTCGAGGCGACAGGGGAAATGATATTTTACTTCTTGAGGATGATCTATGCAAATTTAATGGTTGGTGCGTTCTCAATCTCATGGACCTGAATATTTCCAAATGTCACTGTCAATCTTTCTTCAGAATCAATAAGCCTGTTAACCATGATAACAACATCAATAATCTATCTTTTCTAAGGACATCAGTTCTAAAAGACTTAAGGATTATGTTAGATACTGAACTGAACTTCCAAGCTCATAATGAGTACATTAAATCGAAATCATTCAAGATGTTGGGCTTCATCAACAAAATTTCTCATGATTTCAGCTTGGAAACGCTGAACGAATCGGCTTTTTACAGTGCGGTCATTGGGTCGAGCCAAATACAGGAGACTGCATTGTTTGCGTTTTAGCCCGATCAGTCATCATTCCATCCATTTTTTCCATCTCTTCTCCTCCAAATACATACTTGCCAGACTGTACGATTCCACGAATTTGTTATGATATCACACAAAATGGGTTGAATACTTTGAACTCGTTCAACACATACGATATAATATACACTTCTACCGAAGTATAATTGTTTCTTATGATTCCCATTCTATGAGTTATAGTCCTATCACTTCAATGATATTCATTTCAATAAAATCAACCCAACCTTAGAACTTTTCAACAGAGAGATCAGCAGTTTTGGCAACGCCGTACTATCAAGTTGTACGAGATCTACGTCCTGTGAATGAACCTATACATTGCAAGGTTGCCTCAAGCCCGTTGTCTTGTTAGTGGTATAATTAGTCTTTTCACTTTTTTTTGTGAGTTTTGAACATCATTTTTGAGAAAATTATGGTACAGAGTTGATCATCTGTACCCAAAATTAACTTTTCATCTATTCATCTATTAGCTTATGTGATAGTGTATTGCTTCAATAGAGGAGTCCGAAAGTTCCAGTTGAAACCCCTGCTCTGCCTCGTCGATGTTTGGAAATTTCGTTCATTCACCTCTTCAATTGATTTACCGTTCATGAAAGAATGCTGGACTTGTTTATTTCAATTGAAAAAACACTGAAAAACAGAATGATGAATCGCTTTCCAACATGACTTTCTACCTATTCGATAAATGATTCAACAATTACACACTATGAAAAATAACTGTCATGGACTGATTTTATACAACTCCTAATGTGAGGAATTGAAACCTATACCAGAAACAAGAGATTCATAATTCATCTAATGGAATACTTGCGACGAACCTGATTTTTTGAGATAACAATTTGTTTTCTATTTTTGCTTCTTAGGGATGTTTCACCAACTTCTCAGGATTCACATTGTTTTTAATATTATTGTTATGTATATATTCCTTTACATATGCTTATATACTGTTCTGTCCCTTCAATAAACAACGTGTCTTTGGATAATAGGATAATCGATACAGGCATTTGTTGGAATTGTCTTCAGTTATATGGGCTGGTTCTCACTTGAAATAGATAGTATACATTGTATTGTTCAAATTTTGGTTTCGGTATCATCAACGTTTTTTCTCATTTTGAGAGGTTCCCATTTTCGATTTGATTGTATAATGTAGCTGAGAAAATACATGAATATATCAATAAATCATAAAAATATGTAAATATAATGTGCAAATGAAAGTGCCCACTCTTGATACCGGCGTATTTATATGTAATGCAGTCTCAATTTGTATTTTTTATCATTCCTTCATTGGTGACGCATGCAAAAACATTGCTTGGTATTTTCGATCAGTTATTCATTTCGGGGAATGAATGCAAAACTAATAATCGAAAAGTGTCGGCGGTGAGCAAGTCACTGGCCATGAGAAGGCGAGCAAACATACACTCTTGCCAAATAGCCACCACTGTGCATTTGTCTTTCTCGCACTCGTTGTATACATCCGAACAATGTCTGATCGGCTATCAGATCGTTTTATCAATGAAACATTTGGTCTCCTCTGTGTTTTAATGTCTTTGGGTCAAGCTGTTTTCAGCTATAGGGTAGAGTGGAGGAATACCGGCCGTGGAGGTAATCCCGGTCATCAAATATCTCCCACCCTCATAGATATTTTGGCGCGATTCGTGTCCATCGATCAAGCATGTAAACAAACTGAACGCCTATTGTTGTTGAGGCATGGAAACAGTTAGCTGTATGATTAGTATAGAGCATAGTGATAGAATCGGTGCTCATGATAACTCCATAGGTGGGCTGAAAAATGAAATGGAACAACTGAGTCGGAAAAATATTTCACTAGAGAGTACAGTAGACAACTTGAAACTCATCCATCTGATAATCTATATCTCAAATCGAGAGAAGAATCTGATAATATTTGGCATTCAAGAGTTCAACGTCGATTACCACGACCAGCAAATGATCGAGGGAATTCTAAAAATATTTGGTGAGAAATTCAATAATCAATCTCCTGCATACAGAATTATACAAATTCGTAGGTCAGGTAACTCAACTCGGGACAAAAACAGACCAATCAAAACTTATTCCGATAATTCCTTGTTTCCAAATATTCAGAAGTTTGGAAAATTACAGAGGCATATCCTTTTAGGACGACAAGAATGTTGCTCAGAGACAATATTTAGCAAGAGTGCGAAAAGATTCGCAAGAGATGAAAGTGGTGAGAGAAATCTGAAGATGAAATATGTCAATGGAATACCAACTATTATCAATAACAAAAATGCACCATCAACTGCTCCTACACTAGTGCTACCATTCTCCCAGTTCCACTCGCGATTTCTCAAAATGATGGTAACATTTCCTCAGTTCCTCATACTATGTCTCGAAATGATGCCCGAACTACTCCAAAAAACTACAGAAGATTTGTCACGTGAATACTCGTTCTCTGATATGCTCATTCGATGATTTCTCTGATTCCATTATGGAACATAATTTCCATATCATTGCAATTTCTGAAACATGGCTAACTCCAGATTTTCCATCACACTTGATATATTTGAATGATTATGTACCGCTTCGTGTTGATAGGCCAACCAGAAGAAGAGGAGTATGCATATATGTGCATCATAATATCAAAGCAAAGATTATAAATACGGAGTTCACGATCAAATTGGAACTAATGTGGGTATCTTCCAATATTGAGAACACTGAAATTGCTTTTGGGGTCTTATATCGCCCTCCTCTTGCTCCTCTCACGTGTCTCAATGAATTGGAAGAAACCTTATCCAGTATATCACTTTGATATGATGAATCATTATGCTCGGATATTTCAATATAAATCCTATGATGCCACATCAGAAATCTTGCCGTGATCTATGCAATATAACAGAATACTTCAGGTCGGCACAGATCGAAATAACCAACGACATAGCATGTAATAGTGATAACCCTATGGTTACCTACCTGGTTATGGTTATATTGTGAATCATAATTTGATGATACTCAAACTCAAGTATCATGGCCTCGCATCGGAAATTATTCTTTGGTTTGTGAGCTACTTGAGTGATCGTGTACAGTGTGTGAAAATAGATGATGAAATATGAAGTGAAAGGGAAGTCATTTGTGGGGTACCGCAAGTCAGTATTTTGGGTGCGCTATCGTTCACTGTATTCACAGCAGATTCAGTGAAAATTTCATTACCAACTTGTTTTTTCCACATGTATTCCGATGATGTTCAAATATATGAACACTGTGATCTGTCAGGAGTGGACAATTTCATAGGTGAATTGAATGATGATCTTGAACTTACTTGTGAAAACTCTAATGTTCATGGTCTAACTATCAATCAATCCAAAACAGTTGCTATGTGCCTGGGCACCAAAATTATGGAGGCCAAAGCCAAATCCTCACAAACTTCTGAAATAATGATGATACTGTTATCAATTATCAATTGATGAAACGTTAACCTTTGAAAAACATGTATTAGGAAGACTAAAAGCATGCTATTTCAAATTCAAAACTTTGTGGAGATATAAATACAGGATACAAAGTGGAATCTTGTGAATACGTTAATTATGAGTGTTCACTACAGTTTTTTGAATGATTGTTTCAAACAGAAGATACAAGTATCACAGAACAATTGCTTGAGATATTGAAACAATGATATAAAACGACGTGATCATATATCTCCTCACTATGTCGGCATGAATATTCTGAAAATCGAACAAAGGTTTGCTTTTTTATATGGCTCAATTGTTCACAATGTTCTCAATAATAAAGTGCCCAGTTATTTATATGGCTTATAACATGAAAGACCTCTCACTGCTGTCAATCTGAGGAAAACAGATAATATGTTAATGCCGAGACATGAAACATCCCAATTCCAGAAATGTTATTCATATATTGCTCATATAATGTTCTAGATGTACGTCTTGTTTGTTGGACACCTTGTGGGACCGTATCAGGTATATATATATATATATATATATATATATTTGTTATCATTGTATGTTTCTCATGATTGTGTTATGTAGTATTGAGATTTTCCTATGCAGAATCAAAAAATGGTTTTGCCAATATTATCGCCTTTCTGGAGTTTTTTTGATTATCATTCTGTAATGGTATTACTTCAATGAACGTTATTATTATTATCATTATTATTATCATTATTATTCCACGAAGAAGCACGTGTTCTTATAAAAGAGTGTGTGTTAGAGGCTGTATATCTCAGAATCGGTAAGTAGTAAATATAATGAATGTATGTACAAATGAGCTGAATTATGTTGTCTTTCGCTCAGTTTTCTCGAAAACCAGGTGGCTAAAAGGCATCTTTCTATAGTGTCCTGGTATTCATGTTATGGTTTTGTGGGTAAGTCCGGCCATCTTTGCGAGGATAATCTCGGCATGACCGGTTTTACCTCATGGAATATCATTTTGAATTCACTTCCGTTTCTAGATTATGCCGCGGAAGTATATCCGAAAAACTGATAGAGCTTCTTAGTGTTTCGAGACTCTCCGGCAGATTTTACTGCTATAGAAAATGGGCGCGTTATTTGCGAAGTTTCAAGAAGCTTCGCCATTACGAGAGCAACTCTTCAGAATCGACGTAGAAATGACAGATCAACTAAGTCGAGAACATGAGAATAATTTGAAAATTCCGATCAAGGATCAGGAAGGATGGGCGGGTCCTGACTGGTTAGAGAGCTTTTTACGACATCACCCTCGAATCGTACTGAGGAAACCAGAACAAACATGAATCGTGTGACAGCTTCCAAAAAAGATGAAATTGGATTTCTATTTTGCAAACCTCACCTCTCTAATGGACAAATTTTCCCCTGCAAGAATATTCAACGCACCACAACAGTTCAACGTCCAGGCAAAATCTATGCTCAAAAAGACCAAAAAAGAGTTGGATTTTCGACTAGTTGGGAGAAGGGAAAAACCACTACTGTTATATATTCACTTAGCGCATCTGGGATATATGTTCCTCCGATGCCCCAATAACAGATAGATAACCGGAGATTTACTTATTGAATGGTTGAAGCACTTCGAACATTGTGTCAAAACTTCAAGAGAAGATGCAGTGCTGTTATTATTTGATAATCACGCCAGTCATTGCTCGTTTACGTCATTATGTTTATACCTTTTGCAGAGGAATCATTTTGCTGACAATTCCTCCACATACATCGCACCGGGTTTAACTACTCGACGTCACTTTTTATGGTCCTTTGAAGACGGCATATGATTTGGAATGCGATAAATCTCAGGAATAACCCAGGTGAGAAAATTAGGACCGATATCGTTGCCCATCGATTCAACAAAGCTTTCGGAAGAGTTGCAACTGTCGAAAAATCCACTTAAAGTGACAGGAATATTTTCTGTCAACCCGGATGTTTTTATTGCAGAAGATTTTGCTGCAGGTGAAAACTTGAACCCTGCAAAGTCAGATAAGGCAATTTCTAGTGATGAACAAATAGAAGAGAATAGAACAGAAGGAAGGGAAGAAGAAATAAGGGAACAAAGAATAGAGACAAACAAGAAAGGAATGGAAATGAAGCAGAATACATCATTCAGAGAAATAATACCAATTCCTGGATGCTGTAGAGCTAATAATGAACAGCAAGAAGAAAAGGGGGAAGAAACCAACACTCCCAAATTATTCACGTCTACTCTGATGGAGGAATTTCTGGAGGAAAAAGAAAATGTGAAACAGAAAAAGATGCAGAAGTCGAATCAAGATCTGTAGAAGAAAAGAAAATAAATGAGGGTTGTTCATTGCTTAACCCTCGATTATTCAAAATAATCAATGATTGTACTGACTCCTGAATAATACCAGAACCAATAGAACCGCCCTATCATTTGAAATATACACGAAAAAGAATGATGTCGCTAGCTCGTCTTTTAACCGAAATAATATATACAACACTCTCAGTATGTACCCTATGTCCCAATACCAACTCAAAATGATAGTAACTTCGTTACAATATCAACTCATCGCCCAACCGGAGCCTCGTCGATCCACACATTTCTGTCAACCTCTTCAGTATTTTGATGCATCACCACAAATATGAATGGAAGAGAATGTGATATCTTTCATCCTGTAAAATACTTCATTTTGTTAATATTTCGGGTGGGATGTCATTGACGGAAACTCTTTATGTGTGCATTCCAAAAAAGATCACGACTCGTCGTTGCTGATACAATTTCTGCATATGTTGCCTGAAAATTTCATATTCAGAGTACAAACATCCAGAATGCCTTGTTTCGAGAGCCCTCGAGCAATATCATCGATTATGAAAGACATTTCACGTTCGACAAGAGAATATTGGAATATTCAGTGATTCTGGATTCAATCGCTGTATAAACAACAAAGAATGTCACACATCATCTGGCTTCTGCTTTTTTGCATCATTTCATTCTATATTGGAATGGTATGTGATGTGAATATTGGATAAGAACAAAATATGATCACATAGGGGATTTCTGGCAGCTACAAATAGCTATGTGAACATAATAAGAACATTGGTCGTCTTCCACGATGAGAGATTATTCCCTGTTTGTAGTTGGGTAAACCAGTTATTCACTCAATTCAGGAACTCACAAATTTTCCCATACCTCTCCAATCCAGGAAATGAATTGGACTCGTTTCAGACCATGTATTTGTATTCCTGTTCCTCATTATGACGTGTTTTTTCAGATGGGTATTCCTGTACCACAGTTTATGACACTATTTTATTTGGGATTGAACGATTCTTCCTAGGAGTAAAGATAGCGTGGGTAACATGAATGGATATTGGTTCTGAGTCTGACAAATTGCTAGTCTGTGATGTCTCACGAATATGAGGATGATTATGGCACGTTTCCACTATCAGGAAGAAATGCGATGAATTTTCCAAATGATCAGGTCACAATCCAATCGGAGAAATTTACAACTGACCCAGGCTCGTCAGAAGAAATCACACTCACTTCTAATGATTGATCTGTATGGAAGGAAATATCTGATGGATGTTTTATATATTCCAGATAAATCGTCGGTTCCTTCTTTAGAAAATTTTCTATGGCTACCATGAGATATGACTTCCTGATATTCTATTGAATAGTAATTGTAACAATGTCTTATTGTCATGGCCACCAATGAGGAATAACCTCATAGTGCAATTGATACAAAATATGGAACAATCAGTAGTTTAGGCAGTCGTCAAATAATGTTCACTCACCTATCGAACGAGCGCATTCATTTACCTGCGAGAGTCCTCTGTTCACGGCTCTGGTACAGGTTCACACTAAACTTTCTTGCCGGTTAAAATATTTCATAGTCTTGAACTTCTTGACGCTATATGTTAGCCGGTAATACTCGTGAAAATAAGTATTATTCCGAGTGATATTACTGTACTGCAACAAATTTGAATGAGTCATAGGATACAGACTTATAAGGATATTTTCAGATCAGTGTTGAATTTTGCTCGACTATATCAGTCGACTAAGTACTTCCGAATAAAGGCATGTGAATGAACTATTCTAGCATCATATCAATGAACAAGTTGTTAATTGAGTGGGTACTGATGCGTTTCAGATTCACTTCACAGTGAGAGTATGTATGTATGAGAGAAAATTAATCAATACTTCAGGTTCGGAAGCCTTGAAAAATTTTTCAAATATCTATTATCGGTGAGTTATTCATCTTTATCTATTTCATAACTATTGATATATGGAGTGCATTTGGTATCGTTCACCTTGGACACGTCGATCAATTAAATTTTTTGGGGTTGGATATTTAGGTTTTTGGTTGGTATTCTTCAGTCATATAAGAAATATTCGAGTTAGAACAAAGTTGACAGTTTTATATTTCGTTTCATCTGATAGGGATTATCATCCAATGATAACGGGTTTGATAGGTTAATGTCACAAGGCTTCGGAGATATTGAGGACTCTGCTACAAATATATGCCCCCTGAATTTGACAGAGAAGTCAAGTTGACTCGCCAGAACATACCTCTCCCTACACTTACTGAGTATATTTGTAGCAGAATTGTCACTATCTCCTAACTCTTGAGGAGAATCCTCAACCAAATATGGAACATAATAGAGCGGTGTACGTTTGAAAAAAAAGTCAACCGTGTTTTCACTCAATTATTTATCGCCCTATTCATACATGTATTTCTGATATGACTAATAGAATGCGTTATCAAAAAAGATTGAAAGCAGACGTTCTCAAGTTATGAAAACGTTTCGATTGCATAGTTGATAGCTCAGTATCAACATAAAAAAATCAGGCAAATTATTCGACCCATTGAAATGATGATCAAAATAAACAATGATTATCCAAAAAGTGAGGATTGATTCATCTTTCAATCTTCTTGATTTCTCGCTGTTCAATTGAGGCAGATCAGAACATGTCCCAATGAAAACACATTTCCTTTCAATAATTGCATGCAAGAATGGAAATAAATAGAAAACATAACCATTAGAATAGTATTTTTTTTTAGTATCTATCTCATCGTTACTCATTTATTCATCACTGCATACTTTGCCTGTTAATATGCTGATACTGTTCTATCGTTAATATGCTTTCATCAGAAAGCCCCCAGAACTCAAGAATTTCTGAATGTGGATATAAAAAAAAAACCCTTATCAATAGGCTACCACTTCAGCTATCGATGAATGTATAGGGCTTCCATTTGAATGAAACGGCTTTCATTGTTTTCAAACACTTGTGAATGGTAGTCGGATGTGATCATCCATATCATTGTTGTGAAATTTTCATAATGTGCAGGTGAATCACAAAAATAGTCTACATATCAATTTGCATATACCCAGCAGACAATTTGAACTATATCACTTTTTTTTATTTTTCTCATTCATTTATGAAGATGACATAAATCCGACCCGAATCCGAAATGTCGATTTTATGTTATATTTTTAACAGGGGGGTCTAACGAAAACTTAACACCTCGATTTTCTGGCGTCAAAGGGAAAATGTAGACAATCGCTCGTCGATTTCTGATTCGAGGGAAGAAACGTTCTCCCCGTTCTTCATCCCATAACTTCAACCCCCTGACGGGGTTGAGCAGAACCACCTGATTTTAAATAGTGATGGGGTGTGTTATGAAACCTCATTTTGAAGATCTTATTGAGTACTATCTGACTCTGAAATTTTGGTTTTGAATTTCCATCGATAACAAAATATCAACTAAAATAGTGGAAGACTACTCACTCCTGTGATTAGTTCATTAAATGCTGGAAATGGGCACCATTCATTTCCATGCAGTGTAATAGGCTTTGCTCAAGACGTTCACATACATAACTCATTTTTTTTGTGCGTGTGATGTGATTTGACGGCATTCATTGATGATCCGAATTCGCAAATCATCCAGGCTGGGTGAATCTTAGATTTTAGGTGACCCTATTGACAAAAGTCCAGTGGAGCCAGATCAGGTGATCTGGGTAGCCTCTCAATATGTCCCCTCCTTCCAATCTAGGCCTTAGGAAAATATTCATCTGAGAACTGACACACAGGTTGAACAAAATGAGGTGGTGCACTATCTTGTTGAAAAATGATCGTTCCATGAATTTCGGGAGAGAAAGAAGGTGTTGGAATTTTTCTTGAAAGTTTGGAGGTTGTGAGCTTCAGGAAAGACTTCACTAGGCAAAGAATTCCACAAATTTGCAGTTTCTATTGATGAATGCTTTGGTATAGCGATGTTCGACAGGTCTCGAGCCTGACAGTGTTTTCGTTGAGCACCGACCGTGGAAGTATCTATAATGAAGGCAGAGATCGCCGACCTTTCTACGATGTTCTAGAGAGGTCAATGATTTAATAAGTGTTATATCATCGACTAGGTGAATAGCTCTCTTCTGAATTGAATCTAAGAGCTTCAGCGTATGTTCGGGGGCTGAGCTCCAAACATGTGGACAGTACTACAGGACAGGTCGTATTTGTGCTTTGTAGATTATAAGCAGTTGGTGGGATGTGAAGTAGCTCTTGCACGAGGGCTGGGTAAATAGAGTTCTCTTATAGTTCTGAATGAGTTTAGCAAGTGAGATTACCTGGTATAAAAGATGGCGATCATGTGATATAAATACTCGCCCAAACATTTGACTTCTGGGAATATGCACTTCACGGAATGATCTTAGATTTTCATCTGTGATCAATACCGACATTTATGCCTGTTCATAATGCAGTTGAAGTGAAATAATGACCACTTATCTGGGAAATAGATACGGAACATATTTTTTCCAGCTTTTTCTGGGATTTCCTCTCCTCGTTTCTGAAAAATGAAGTAGAAGTTATCGAAAATCATTTCAATATATTTGTAGTAAGGACAGATTTTGTTATCTGCCCCTAAATGTCACTGCTCTTGAAATTGAACTTACAGATACCTGAAAGAGATTTTCTATATTTGTCAGTGACACCTTGTTTTTGGAGAATTTGGAAATACAAATATATACAATGAGAATAAAACTTCTACTCATCTTGGTGGACGTTTCGAGAACAAATCTGCTCCAATTCTCAATACAATTGAAACATTTCCATGGTGAAAATTTTTGTTCAACGTGCAATTGGTTTTCGACACTGAAGAGTGACAAGATGAGTAGAAGTTTCATTCTTATTGAATATATTCGTATTTCCAAATTCTTCAAATCTGTCCATACTACGAATATATTGAGATAATTGTCGATAACTTCAACTTTATTTTACGGAAACGTGAAGAGAAATTCCCAGAAACAGCTGAAAAATGAATATACCACCTCCTCGAAAAACTGACAGAGGGTATCGAACATGTAGTTTTGATTATTAGTAATAATTTCACTAATCGCTTCGCAGAACTGGAGTCGACGATCGAAATCATTCTCATTCAGTTCCTTAACCAATCGTGTCTTGAAAGGACGGATTTTTGGTCGTTTAAGGATTCTGATGATTGTTCTGCGTGAACACCAGATACATCGGACAATTTCCTAGTACTCAGGGTCGGATCCATTGCTACGTGACGTGAGACAGCCACTTCCTTCGCTTGGTCTCTTTCACAGACCCTCTTTTTATTTCCGACTGAACCAGTAGCGTCAAATTTGGCAACCAGTAGCACAACGTAAGAAGCGGATGATTTTTTTCGTCTCGTTCTTTGTCGTTCGTTGAATAAAGCCGCTGTTACTCACGCAGAGTTGGAATTCTTGAAAATAATTTCATTATTCTCACCCTTTCCCCTTCGGAATACAACATTTCAATTCTTCTACAAATTAACAACCGCTTCGACACAGTTGCAACGTTCTTTTGAGAATTCACGCTTGACCAAGAAACAAAACTATGTTTCGTCCACTATTTTGGACGAGAAATCAACGAATAAATAAATACTTCTGGAATGCGTCTGATCAGAGTGATATCCTCGAGGCAAATTCCACATTCGCTACTCATACATCAGCGTTCCTAATTCACTGTATGGGAGTGAATCCAGCATCGAATGAACTAATCATAAAAATCAGAAGTCTTCCACTATCAATGATGAGGTATCGCAATACCCTCATTCCAATTCAAAATCAGTAGGTTGTTGTCACCCCCGTTAGGGAGTTACGTGGATAGAAAAAGCGGAAAATTCGTTCATCTTTGAATCAGAAATCGACGGGTCCGAGCGATTTAGATAAGTTTTCGTTGGACCACGATATGATATAATTCAGTGGCCAGTGTCTGGTGTGGAAGTGAACTGAAATCATATCCTGTTGTTCTGTAGATGTTGATTCTCGTTATGTTGAACATCGAATGATATGGGTATATATTTTATCCAAATTATGTTTCACCTCCTGACCCAATAATAAATTTTCATTCCTGACAAGAGAAAGGAAGGGACTGAAGTTGTGGAAAATGCACCAAAAATCTTGATACTGATTTTTCACTCCACAGATAAATATAGAGATGACTGAACGTGATGGTCTGTACGTTGATTGAGGACGTGATAATCTAATTTTCTGACATTTTTTGAAATTCTCTCTCCTCTTTTGTGGACGTTTCGGGAATGAATCTGAACTCAATTTGGCAATTCTTTGCTGTCTTGGTATTTTTTTTTGTCAGGAAACAACGGAAACAGATGTTTGTATTAGAAACGTCCTCGAATGAGGAGAGAAAACCCCACAAAGTCATAGAAAATGAATATATATAAAATATAAGCGGTTACCTAGTGATTCTCATGAAGAATAGTGGTACCTACTGTCAATCCCGAATGATTTCTCATCTCCTAATATCATAGCAAGATGAAAGATGTTGATATATCGCCTCAAAGGCAATCGGGAGGAATTTCACTTCTAGCTCATTTCCTCCCCTCACAAAGGATGATAATACATTGGCTATAACACCTCATGAGAAAGCCAACACCTTCGCCAAAATGTTTGCAGACAATTCTACCTTGGATAACCGTATGCCAGAAATTGTCTTCCGGCAACGCACAATCAGACACATTCTGCTTAGCCTCAACGTCAAGAAGGCTATGGGGCCTGACGGAATACCGCCTATTGTTCTCAGAAAATGTGCCCCAGAACTAACACCAGTTCTTTCCAGGTTGTTCACCCTTCCGTACGAACTCGGCTTATTTCCTTCTAACTGGAAGAAAGCTAGGGTCCAACCGATTCCAAAGAAGGGCAAGAAAACCCTCTCTAACAACTATAGACTGATTGCACTACTATCTCTAAAGTAATGGGAAAATCAATCAACATCGAGCTCATCCGATATCTAGAGAGCTCAAGAATCGTGAACGACCGGCGATATGGTTTTCGTCACCAGAGGTCAACTGGAGATCTGCTTGCCTATGTGACACATAAGTGGCAGATGTCAATAGAGAAACATTGGGAATCTCTGGCTGTAGCCTTGGATATCTCCAAAGCATTTGACCAAGTTTGGCACCAAGGCCTCCTAGCGAAACTTCCGTCATATGGTTTGCCGCCCCAACTGTGTCTTTCACTATAGAGTTTTCTTGCAGATAGATCACTCTACGTGGTGGTAGATGAGGTCTCGTCTGATACAATGACGATCAATGCTGGTGTTCCACAAGGCTCTATCTTGGCACCAACTTTGTTTTTGCTCCACATCAATGATTTGTTGAATGTGACCTCCAGCCCAGTTCATAGCTTCGCGGATGATAGTACACTCCATTCCGCCTTTTCCTCTAGAGCCCCTATATCATCCAACGAGGCCAGAGGTGCAAGGCGAAGACAGGTTGATGCTTTAAATGAGGATCTGAGAAGAATTCTGAAATGGGGATCTGAGAATCTAGTACAGTTCAATGCAACTAAAACTCAAGCTCGTATGTTCACCAAGAAGGCTGATCACACAATGCCGAATTTGATGATGTCGGGTACCACTGTTCCCATGAGGTCGTCAATATCCATGCTGGGTGTCACCACCAACAGTGCTCTCTCATGTGAGATCCATTGCGAAAACTGCTTCACAAAAACTCGGTTTCCTTTTCCGTGCGAAGAGATACTTCACATCCCAGAAACTGCTTATGATCTACAAAGCACAAATTCGACCTGTCCTGGAGTACTGTTCACATGTTTGGAGCTCAGCCCCCAAACATACGCTTGAGCTCTTAGATTCAATTAGAGCTATTCGCCTAGTCGATGACACAACAATCACCAAATCATTGACCTCTCTAGATCATCGTAGAAAGGTCGGCGATCTTTGCCTTTTTTATAGGTACTTTCACGGTCGGTGCTCAACGGAAATATCATCTATTATGCCACCACGCGCGATTCCTAGTAGACAAACCAGACGAGCTCAAGCTGGTCACCCCTACACTGTCAGGCTCGAGACCTGTCGAACATCGCTATACCAGGCATCATTCATCAATAGAACGGCAAAGTTGTGGAATTCTTTGCCTATAGAAGTCTTTTCTGATGCTTACAACCTCCAAACTTTCAAGAAAAATTCCAACACCTTACTTCTCTCCCAAAATTCCACCGCTGGCTAGCACGATGTTCCTCGAACATCATAGGTTTCTCTTCCGTGTTGTCCACAGATAAAAAAAAATAATATATTCGTAGCAGTTTCATGATGTCTTCACTAGAAATATTGATAGAAGTTTCCAAGGCCCAGTCCTCGCTCCCTCTTCGGCTAGTAATATTTCGAATGATCGGAATGAATTATCTCAACTGAAAAACCTGTGGAGATTGAAAAGTTATCAGTTGAGACAGTCTTCGTTCGAGTGAATTGAAGCAATTGGATTTGTTACACCTCGCATTACTGAATCAGATAAACGCATTCTATAACTGCAATATATCATTCAGCAATAACTACAGCAATCATCAGAATCACACTATTGAAGATTTCCATGGAACTTATTGCTCTCTTAGAAATAAATTCCTCATAATGGATGGATTCCCTGGCAATTAACAAAAGACAACTGGAAATACCATTATGCCTGTGGCCTGCAAGTGAAGGATATATTCATGGAGCAGTGTGGTAGTGACTACCAGATGAGTTTATGATGCTCCTTCATCCTCAACGACTACAGTAAAAAAAATGGATGAGTTAATTCGACTAATGAGTTGATTTTAGTATTATTGGAGATGAGAAAATGGTGAACTTCACCAAGAAAACTGATACGTAGAGAGGCAGGTGTATCAAAGTGGGCAATTTCACAGTTCAAAAGAAATAAATAGTATACGTTGGCCATAGCAATAGCAACCGCTCTTTGGAAACTTCACCATAATGAAATTGGAAAGCGTTATCAATTCACTTGCTGAACCTAACGATGACGCCGTGAAATGAATACCTATACGGCTGTTTCATATCCGTGGCTAGGCATTGGGAACTCGGTTATCGTAAGAGATACAGGGTTGGTTGAATTGGAGCAAAGTTGCTCATCGTAAGGTAGCAGAAAACGTTGTGTGGTTTTATGAAACCACGATGATGAAACGTTTTCCCGGATCGCAGGCATTCGACTGAGAGTTTTTGGAAAATTATTCGAATTATCGGATCGAAATTGTGTTCTCGATCCTCTATCCAATAATTGGAAAATGGGGAATGACAATGTGAAATCGATAGTAGACAAGATATCCAACTATGAATTCCAATTTCAAACTGCGTTAGTTCACAGAATACATGATATTTCACAATTTTGAGTGTAGATTTGCAGATTTTTCCTCGTGAAACAATACCAATCACATCGATTCATTGTTCAAAACACAAAAATACCGCGGAACGCTTAGAATATGAATGACACACGGTTAACTGATGTGAGCCAGGGGCGCCGCCATATTGGCCTTGGCTCAGGGCCTATTCTATCTCACCAGGCCGTGGTCTATACCCTCTATCAGGATCTTGATGTCACACTAGTAGGTAGAGTTTTCACATCGATTCGTATTGGTGCAGTCCTGTTTGGAATGCGAAATGAGGAGAGATCCTCAATGAATCCCTGAATTTTGGTGAAAAGCGAGATCCAATAGGATGGATCGTTACTGAGTTGTGGTGGCCCTGTGAAGGAATTCCATTGTATTGAAAATGACGACATTGTCCTATGGAATGATATTTTTCGCCAATTTGAAATCAGTGAATAATAACTTTCAGACATGAACGCTATGTCAAGTCTTCGAGATATTGTATAAGTGTTATTATCAATTTATAGACGATAGAATTCCGTTTGAAAATGTCATTGACTTCATACATATCCACAGTTCATCAGTTCAGCGTGGGAGGCGTCAGAACTTTAGATTTCTTTATATCATAAATTCAATACTCATGATTTCATTCGAATTTGAATGTGATTACCACTCGTGGATTACGCAAAATATCACAGTTAATATAGACACTATGAGGTTGAATCTATCAAGCCAACCATCGTCAACAAACCAACGAATATCAATTCAAAAAACTAGAACTAAACTCAAAAGTATTATTATTAAATTCTGATATTATCTATCTCAATGCTCAGAGCATATTGAAAAATCACGATAGAATCCAGGAAGAATTAACACGCTATAATCCAAAGCTGATATTATTAAGTGAAACAAGAACCACAAACGAAATCGAAGATGCAGAGATACTAATTGGAAATTATAAATGTGTTCGATGTGATTCAACAAGCAGACACACAGGCGGTGTTCTACTGTATGTGAAAAATAATATTAGTTACAAATTTTACAAGACATTCGTGTTAGAGGGAAATTATTGGTGCCGAGTACTGAAAATTAATTTCGTATTTTCATTTTGGCTGATCGGATGTTTATACCACTCACCGTCGAGCTCGCATGCAAAATTCCTGGAAGACTTCGAAGATATTTATGATAATGTGTCCTCTAAAAATCATCGTGCAATATTAGTAGGTGACTTCAATTTGAATTTTCTAGTTGATACCTTTTATACTAATAAGATGAAACTTTCATTGGCAACTTATGGTATAACACAATATGCGTAACGGAACCAACACGGGTTACTGATACCAGTGAGTTGATTATGTTTTGTCAAATCAAAATAATATTGTAACAAATGTTCACGACTGTCCTGAAATTTCAGATCACTCTGTACTATCTATCAATATGCACAATACAAATGATTCAGTTTAGTCATCATATGAAAAAACATTACAGAAATCTGAACTCCAACAATTTGATTATGTGTCATTATGTGTCCCTGGAATTCAAATACCATCGATGTGAATATGTTATACGAAGAGCTTATACAAAATTGTGAAACTGTTATCAATAATATTGCCCCTGTCGAAACATGTAGATATAAATCATACTTACCATGGTTTGACAATGAAGTTTATGATAAAATGAGAGATTGTGATACAGCCTATGAATATTTTGAATCTTGCCAACAAGTAGATAAACAGAACCAATGGCAAATTTTCAAAAAACAAAGAAACAATGTTGTGAATCTCTTGAAATCGAAAAAAACAGCATAACTATTATGAAAAAAAAGACAGATAAAAAAATAATCCCAAATAAATGTGGAGAACTTTGAAAAAGTTAGTTGATACTGAGATGAACGAGGCGCCAAAATCTATCCAATTATAACTGATGATGAGCAAACAATCATAAGAGAAGATTCAGTTATAGCAAATAGATTCAACAAATATTTCGTGGAGAGCATGAATGATATCATTGCAAGTATAGACACTTCAGAAGTATGGTCGAATATAAACAATAACATGTATCAAAAAATCAACAGTTTCAAAGCATTGTCATTGAAAGAATTGTAGCAGATTGTTCATACCCTGGATTCTAAGCTTTCACTTGATGAAAATCTGAATGGCAAAATGTTGAAAGAAATCTTTCGAACAATTGGTAATGTCATACTCAATTCAATAAATACAACACTTCATACAGGTAAAGTTCCAAACTCATTGAAAGTTAGCACAATCGTTCCAATTCAAAAAATTGCAGGTACTATAAAGGCTTGTGAATTCAGACCTATGCCGTTTACGAACAATTATTAGAACATATCTCGTGCAATGATATTTTGATTGATAATCAATCCGGTTTTCGAAAAAAATACTCCTGCGAAACATCACTACAATTAACACTGTGTGAATTCAAAAATGAATTGGATAATAATGAGTATGTCGTCAGTGTTTTCTTATATTTGAAGCGAGCTTTTGTAACCATAGACCGTAAAATCTTAATGTCAAAATCAACTTAATACGGTATTCGTGGAAAAGTTTATGATTGGCTAAAGAATTACCTAAATGATCGTAAACAGAAAGTTCGTTTCAACAACTTGTGTTCATCAGAAATGAATATCAATGTAGGAGTCCCGCAACTCAGCGTCTCAGGTCCTTTGCTTTTCATCCTTTATACAAATGACATTGAACTATTTGTTAATTGTGAATTTATCAACCTTTTTGCCGATGATACGTTGATAGCATTTAGTGATACAAGCTTGGAAAAAGCAATTCAAAAAATGAATACAGTGTTGGTAGATATTTTCGATTACTTCAACATCAATAAACTTAAATCAAATGTTGCGAAAACAAAAGAAATGATAATAACAACTAAATATGAATATAACTCGATTAACATTGCTGATATGAAATTACTTATTGACAATGAAAGGATTGAAATCGTTCAAACTGTTAAATACTTGGAATTTCAGTTGGATAATTCATTATCATTCGATAGCCATTTCGAATATATTTACAGAACGATATAACAAAAAAAATGTAATTTTTTACTCGGATTGCCAAAAACTCAACAGCTGATACTAAAATCACCATATATAATACAATTATTCAACCTCATTTCGACTACTGTGCCACTACTGTGTTAGATTTGAATGAAACCAATCAACTGCAGAAATTGCATAATCGCGGTATGAGGGTGATTCTGAAAACAAGTCGTGATACTCCTATTGTTCTAATACATAATACACTACAATGGTATTCAGTCAAACTGAGACTATATCATTTCACAATGATTCTTGTCTTCAAAATAATTAATAATTTGGGTACCACGTATTTCCATCCCTATATAGTTTTGCACAGAGATGTTCATAACCACTTCACAGTAATTCACTGATCAAATTCAAGACAACATTGAAAACCATATACAGAATCAGTGACACCACAGTATTTATTTTTCTAATCTTTTCTGTGTTTATCATCTCATATCACCTATCTGCAACATCATCTTGTGAATGTTTTCGTTTTTTTTTATATTTTTATATTTTCATCTATGTAATTTTTATATTTGTACTTTTATATATATTTTGTGTATTATTACGATCATTATGTAATTACTTGTGCGATTCATGATGTTGCTGTGATTTAATGTAATGATGTTTTAATTTCGTTTTATATCAGGACTCCTATATTGAATAAAGATATATCTATCTATCTATCTATCTATTCTGTGAATTAGTGACTCGAATTCAGTCAGTGGTTCAAAATAACGACAAATTGGAGTCAATTCCTTTTGTACTACGACATTTCCCACATCATCACTTTTCAATTAGTGAATATTGATTCATCTCTCAGCAAATTCTGTTGGGAACAAATTTTATCTCTTGAATTATTGAATAAATGCATCGGCAGAGACCATTTCCACTGTCTCTTCTATTTACGGCTCTTATGAAGTATTCCTTCTTCATCTTGAAAGAAATATACGGTAAACATCAAAGTAACGATGACATCCAACATATTGTAATCAGCATTGAGAAAGGAATATTGAGATGATATAAAGTTGAATAACTTCTGCAACTTCGATGTGAGCTTTCCATCAACTTGATTGAAGTTGTCTTGATAGAGATATGAGCTCTCACCGTGGATCCAGAAGTTGGTTGCTCACTCTTATATCTGACCATTTCCAGGAAGTCACTCAAGCTCTTATCGATCTCGAAGGTATGATCAGAGAAACTCTGAAACTATAATCTTCAAAGGTATACGATAAGGACGAATTTTTAATGCTGATAGGTTGCCACTGTCTCTTAATTTGAGTCGATTTCTACTACCCTGAAGAAGAATCGAAGTCATCTGTTTACAATTCATGTTTTTTGCCACGGAACCAGGAAGCTGAACATTTTTGTGATGAATAGTGATTTAATAAAACGATGTCTCATGAAAAAGACAGTAAATGATTCTAAAACTTCAAAGAAATTGCTTCAGAAATAGCCTCACCGGCCCTACACTAAGATTTCAAATATATGTATCACCGAAAGAATATATCTCAAAGCTTTTGGAGCACCTGTTGATGTAGATCAATTAATT
This sequence comes from Gastrophysa polygoni, assembly GCA_963576655.1. NCBI lineage: Eukaryota > Metazoa > Arthropoda > Insecta > Coleoptera > Chrysomelidae > Gastrophysa > Gastrophysa polygoni. Next base: position 21,408,987 of record OY755082.1, read on the forward strand.
ACTTCCAACACGGACGGGAAGCCAAAGTTCAAGCTATTATGGAAGAAGCCACGGCCGAATTAGGGCGGATACTAACTTCTCGACTGTTACCATTGAAGAAGTCATAAAAAAATATCACTTCACCTCATTTCGGAAACGAACTGAAATCTCGCGAATAAATATGATACCTTGCGTATTCACGGTAGGTACAACTGAGACAGAAGGTGATGAGGATACTATAATTATACAGCGTTGGGATAAAGTATGGAACCAAGTAAATATCTTTCGAACGAAAAGAATGATATTTATGAAAATTTGCAGGTAAGTGCGATGGAACAAAATACATCTGATATGAGTTCATTCTTTTGTTGATTATTTCAATTCCGGTTTGACCGGAAATACCATACACTTCTTTGATTCAAATGGGGCACCCTATATTTCTTCACAGATTTTGCAAGAGCTTCTTTTTGTAATCCATACATACTGAGTTTAGCGTGAAAAAATTCAAGAACGAGAAATATAGCACTTCAATCAACTTCCTTCGAGTTTTTTGCATCAGAGCAAAAACTAATTTCGATGAACTAATTGATGTCGTTTGTATGCATACTGATGAATAAACTTACAATTCACAAATTGTACAATTCAGAATGATTCAATCGAGTGAAAAAGAGCGTATTGAAATCTTAATGATGATCAGTTATGGTGATCGTGAAATTTATTTCTGTCAATTAGAAGTTGACACTTGAAGAACAAAAGAGTACTCGTTCATTCATTTCTATGCATACAAACAACATCAGTTTACATGAATAGTTTTCCGCTCTAATGCAAGAAAGTCAAGGGAGGTTCATTAAAGTGCTATATTCCTCTTTCTCAAAATTTTCTCCACACCAAACTCAGTAGGTATGAATTCAAGATAACAAGAAGTTGGTGGCCTTTACAGTTTAATCGGAAGTATATTATCAACAGGACAATGTACGTCAGACGCATTTTGTTCCATTGCACTCACCTGCAAATTTTCATAAATGTCGTTCTTTTCCTTCAAAATATATTTATTTGGTTCCATACTATATCCTGACCCTGTATCCACAGTTGGAATTTGATTTCGATCAACAGATGATCACCCAATGTTTTCGTTCGAGCAATACAACACCTAAAGACCATGTCCCATTCTTTTGAATCTGAGAGAATTCAAGACTAAGATAAACTCATTGAGATATCGAGAGAACATCAAGAATTGTTTTGTTGCATTTCTGTGGCTGGATGATCTCTGTGAATCCTGACATGCTGAAAGAAGCAACATTATTAGGAAAACATGAAGCCTGACCATCCATTCGTGAATGATTACAACAAAATCAACAACGTCAAGCAAAATCTGAAAACCATCGACGAACTCCTGAAATACGATTTGATGGACATAATATGGGCTAGAAAGTCCACTCACAGGCGAAAATTTGAAGTGGGCATCACAAAAGCGGCGGCCGCTTACCCATGAATTCCTGCTTTTACGACGGTCACTTGTGTGCAACTTTCATGTTGCAGTGTTTCGTGCGGGGGCAAATGGAAATGTACTCAGGTGGTTGGTTTATATTTATACCGACTCAAATTTCTCACTTCAATGAAACAATACGTATTCACAATGGAATGATATGTATGAGATGAACAATATAATTGTGGAAAATAATAATATCCTACATTGAGAAAAAAAGATCTATCAGACACTTCGAAAGATGGAGCCAACAATACTCTCGAAGGTTTTGTGAAATTGTCAACTCCATATTGATATGAAATGCAACTCTGAAAGCTCGTATGATAGTTCTAAAAATATTTTGTTCAAATATTTTTGAAAATATTCGATTGATATCTTGTTTTCTTGTACTCTTCGACTAAGATACAGCTCTGATATTTTCATATTTCATTTCATCCATCAATTATTCCTCCATTGGAGGTTTTGCAGAATGTGCCATTGATTTCTGTATGGATTCATCTGAAATTATTACTGCATCAAGATATTTCATCAACATATATTCTTGTCAAGAATATGTGCTCATGAGTTTTGGTCGATCTTTGCGATTGAATACACAAATTCCATACACAAATTCTATCAGCCTCAGCAAATGAAATCCTCATCTGAGTGTTTATTTTTATCAAAAATACCAAAAATATACGAATCTATTCACCTTCAGTCCCTTTTTCTTCCGTATCTGTTAAATCAGACACATCATTGCTACTCCTCGTTGTTTTTCTCATGGAGAATCTTCTGAAATATTTGACACGTCAAGTATTTTGTCAATGGATTCAAATAGATGAATTTCAAAAATAGAATAAGATATGAAGGGTGTTTCGTGTGATGTGCACATCTTGAAAAATCACCTCCAGCAATCTTGAAAACATCTTCAGCTTCATCAGCTTTATTATTTCAATTCAAAAGCTACATATTCACTCGTGTCCTCCGAATCCCTATGTTTTTTTAAGGTGCTGTAGACGGCCCACAGCTAGTGAAATTCACGATGAATATAGTTACCTTTGGTTGTTGACATATCCAATGAAGGAACTGCATCAGATGTCAGTTGCGTTCAAATCATTTCGGATAATACAGCCCTCAGCAAAGTTCGAACTGCAATTTTCCATCCTGCTGTTGAGGTAGGTTCATGGAAGATTCATCATCATTACATTAAACATTACATTATAAATGGGGTATACACACCTATCGAATTTCCAACTGAAACCACCTTCATCTTATCATCAGTACTCAAAGTCAACTCACATGCTTTATTTTCGAATTAAAATTATAGCCTATCGTCTTCCCTCTACAACTCTACGTGTATTACTGCTAGGCGCTATTTCAATATGGAGAATCGGTAATTTGAATAATCATTTGAAAAACGTAGGAGGTACTTAGAAAAACATATTGTGTCAGGTAGCTGGTTTGAGTTGGTACTATCAAATGATGAAATGGAATGTTTTTGCTAAACATGCCCATTGAGTATGAAAAGTCACACAATTTTTAAAAATTTGTGATGATCCAATAGTTGTAGACGGATTGTATATCATCCTTACCATCAAAATCATGTAGAATATCTCTCAGATCATCTAGAGGAGATTGTGATTGACTTTTTTCGAAAATCAAATTTTTAAAATTCGCTGCTCGATTGGTATTTTGAAAAATGAAATATAGGAACAGTGAAAAAATTTGACATTCCTGCTTCTCTATTGATACGTGAATATCAATTTCATTTTCACCGTGAAAAAAAGTATTTTTTCTCGAAATGACATCGAGGGTGGCTTTTTAATGATACTTGACAGGCGTTGAAGTTGTATTTTCACTGCCCGGACAGAAAAAGTTCGTAATCCATGAATCTGCTGTATGTGAGTTAATATATAGTTCTTGACTTATCCGGTAATAGATTCAATTCCACATCTCCCACCAGGTCACCTATTTCAGGTGGTATTGATGGCATTAACTCATCCTCAGTTTCAAAAGAGAGAAAATCCCACTTGAAAAACTGAAATAACAAATACTTCCACATGTTGTTATTTCCTCTCAATGGAACATCCTGGTTATTGTCTCATATTCAACAAGAGTCATTTCTGCTGATTTCAAAAATATATACGAATGCTTTATTCCATCTGGTAACCTCTTTTCGAGATACAAGCGTTCTAATATTCTGAAAAATATAAAATAATGAGTGCACTAAGACATAGTTAGCCTTTCGCAAGAGGCGATCGGGAATGACAGGATTTGACGCCATTTAAAAGCCTATATTTCGAAAACGGATAGATGAAATGAAGCATATGTGTATATCTTTGAAATCAGAAGAAATATCTATCTAGATATGAGGTGATAAACAAGGTATTCCATTGGACCAAATTAACAACATATCAAATCATTACATTCGCTTCAAATAATTTTGAATTTTTCATAAGAATTTCTGATGAGTTAGAAGAAAAACGATTAAACACACTTTTTGATAGCTTCCGAAATGAGCCCTTCAGGTGGAGTAGAAAAATAAACGGAGCAATCCTGTACATGATATACAGAGTGCCACAAAAATAAACCTACAAACTTCGAGAAGATATATAAAATCAACCTTTCTTCAGTTAAAATATGCCGTTTGAATATATAGGTATGAATGGTGAATTGTTCACAATAATTGTACGGAATGGTAAAAAATTCGTTTCGAATAATTCTGTTATTTGGGTATGATTTGAGATATTTCATCATCATCATTTATCTACATTTGTGAATATAATATTTACTGGGCGTAACATTTTTTTTCTGATGTCCCCTTCAATCCATCGAAGTTTGTCAGTTTGTTTTTGGGACACCCTGTTAATTCTTTCACCAAGATGCTCTCATCATGGATTTTTTCTGCTGGATTATCCAATGATGCACTTCATCAATCTCAGCTATGAGAAGTGTGCATAATATAACGGGACTTCAAGAGTATTTCATGGATTAACTCTATTCCTGAGTTTATTGGTCTAGTACGTATATACAGTTCATACAACTATACCTCTTCCAATTGTACCTCAGTGCAAGAAGTCACTTATTATTCCAAATGACTATCATTTGGAATTTTTTGAGTTCCAAATGACTATCATTTGGAACTCAAAAAGTATCAAAGTTGTCCCTTGAATTCAATCCTCCTGCAGTTACTAAATATACAGATTATAGTAGTATCCAGACTACTTCAGATTATTTTTGGAATGAAAATGATAAGTTTGATTTCGAAACGATGGAGTTTGGAATTGAAATGAGGTTCTCCGGAAATAATATGACGAGTTTCGGAATTGAATTGATAGGTTTGCACTGCAAATGATACTTTTTCAATTGATTTCGCTAATTTTGAATACAATCAACGCATTTTGAGATAGAATTAATGAATTTCAATCAATTTGATGAATTTCAATGGACTCATTCAAACTACAATTGATACAACAATTACTACTAATACTATCGTTACAACTGTTACTACATGCATACAGACAACATCAATAATTTATCTTAATAGCTTTTTGCTCTAATGCAAAAAACTCAGAGGCGGTTGATTGGAGTGCTATATTCCTTGTCTTCACAAATTTTTTCAAACCAAACACACAAGCTCTTTCAAAATCTGTGAAAATATAAAGAGTGTCCCATTTGAATTGAAGAAGTTGATGTGATTTCCGGTTGAACCGGAAGTATATTATTACCGAAAAAATGTACATCAGATGCCTTTTGTTCCTTCGCACTCAACTGCAAATTTTCATGAATATCGTTCTTTTCGTAACGAGTACGTGTGAGGTTGTTTGATGGTTATGACCAGTTAACTCTCGTCCTCCGAATTGGAATCGGGCAGCCGCAGGGTGCGCGAGCCGGCGGCGTCGTGACGCTGCCGTGTCAAACGTGGAGTCGAAGCCAGGGCGTCGCCAACACCGCACTTCCATAACCGAACAAGTGGACGTCGACGCCAACGATACGGACATCCGGTTCGTCCGTAGAATCGCGATTCATTATATAATAAGTCGAACAGACATAACGGAAGCCAATTGTCGGAGTTCCAATCAAGGAGAGATCATCAATCGCGTTGGACAACATGGAAAACGGTGAGTTTTTTAGGATGCATTTCCTAGCATTCATGTTTGTATTGATGATTGGATGAATACGACATTTATTTCGATGATATCAATTGAATCAACTGAATGATCGATCACTTCTTGACAAAGAAGTATTCAGTTCACGGTCCCACTATTGAGAAACTGTATTTCCACACATGCTACGTGAACTCTATAAAATCCACGAACTGGATACCCATGTCAGTGGTTCTAACGTATGGGTATAAGACTAATGATCTCATATCACCTGTGAGTTGAATCAGTCATCTCGATCCAGTTACCAGCATGAATCTCTACCAATTTCTACCAGGCTGAAACTCAGGAAACTAGTATAATTATGTATACACATCAGCAAATTCCGTGAATAAAAACTAGACAAGTTCAGGCTGGTAACCCATGCATTGTAAGGATCGAAACATGCCGACCTACTTTCTCACTACCAAGCATCATTTATCAATAGAATCGCAAAGTTATGGAATGATTTTGAGTGTATTTCCTGATGCTCACGACCTCCAAATTTCCGAGGAAAATTCCAATATCCTTCCTCCTTTATCAATACTCCACCACTGACTGGCACCATGTTCCTCGGAAATGATAGTATTTCCATTCGTATTGTCGAAAGATGAAGAAGAAATCGAATGAGAGCTATATCACCACAATATCACTCATCCAGTAACGAATATCGAAAGAGAACATTTTCACCAAAAGTTTCGTGCATTGAAGAGAGGCCTTTGATACTGAGGAATTTCCCCATCCCTGAGAGAAGGAAGAAATAAGAGAGGAAAGTAGTGGGGACTCAATACTGAAGTCGTCAGTACTGAAGACTTTTCATCTCGTGTTATTTCGTTGGCGCCGCCATCTTGGGAAAACTACGCCGAATTTGTTTTTCCTATCCCCGGTTCATTCAACGATGAGGAATATAAGTACACTGAATAAGAGGAAATTACTATACTACCATGTTTGTACAACTTATTAGCGCAATTTACTAGAACACGTGTCATCAGGCGAGCAACACTCATTTTTGCAGAACAAATAGAATATGCAGCATATTTCTTGATATTTCCTTCGATATGATTCAATAATTGAATGAACTAACGTATCTACTTCGAATAACTTTTCCAAAAATGCCTAATGCGATGGAACTTGAGATTTCTGATGGGTTCGTTGGAGGAAACAAAACCTCATCGATATCAACCATTGATTATTTTACGAGACCCATCATCGCTGCAATGAAGATATTCGATTCATTTATTAAAGCTCTCTCAGATTGAGTGCGATAAAGATTCCATTTATATTCTGTACCTTGTATGAACTGGAAAAAAGGGAAAGAGCATTAAAACAATATGAAGAGAAGATATACCGGCAAATCAAAATTAGCTGAACATATCCATATGGCCGATTAGAGTAATATCAGGATCATAAGAAAAGAAGACAACAACCAGAATCTGCTTACATTTTTCTGAACGAAGACAATAATATTATTTCTTGTTCAGTTGATAAATAGATTGAACTTGGCATTCACCTCTCAAAAGTGGATATAGAGATGGCAAATTCAATATCGATTGATAAAAAACACCTCATAACCAAAATTGCTCCGTTTGCCAAATTGTCACTTTCCAGTATCAAAACAACTGAAATTCCGCAAAGAGAAGAAAATATTCAAATTGTGGTAAAAACGGGAGCAGAGTCGTTCCCGAAAAGTCCGCTAAGGTGAGTGGAGGTTTCGTTTTTTTTTTATTGAAGATATATTTGTATTACCATTTTTTTTTGTAAGAAAACAAGATGTCACTCACAAATACAGAATTTCTTTTCTGGGCATCTAAAGATTCAATGTCTAGCGCAGTGACGAATCTGTCCTTATATATATAAATATATTGAAATAGATTTGATAACTTCAATTATATTCCTCAGAAACGACGAGAGAGATCGCCACAATATATTGAAATAGATATAATAACTCCAAATATATTTTTCATAAACGACGAGAGAAATAGCCACTTCAGAAACTGAAAAATAAATGTACCACCCCTCGAATAACTCACAGACACTATATATGAATACTCAGTCTATGCCTGGTATATTTCCTTCTCGAATAGTGATAGCTTCATTCAATCTAACCCTTTCCATTTCAGTCTTTCGACCACCCGAAACACTCCTCTTGTCTGTCATATTGGACGGAAACATCATACTGAAATGATTTTGTGAAACTTCCACTTTCATCCTTCATGTGGAAAGAGGGAAATAGGAATGGAATACTTTTCAAACTATTATTGTTGATTATCATTTATGATCTATGATAAATTTTCAGAGCGAAGAGAAATGATCTCTTTCTACATTAATTTTAAGAAAGCGGAAAAATACAATATGGCCATCGAATGAAGAAAGAACTGGTCTATTATTTGAATCAGGTTTGTCAGCCTCTTTGGCTAGCATTTTTCTGAAGTTTTTGTACTTCGACTGAAATATGTGTGAACGCATGTCTCCAGAACGTCCATCGAGGGTATTCCACTTCAAAATGTTCTTTCTGTGTAATGTTCTCTTGAATTTCTGAAATCGCAATCTCCTGGTTCCCTGATTCCTCTCGATTTTCTTGGCTGAGATCACTTGTTTATCATCAGGAAAATTACTGGATTTGAATTTCATTCAAGGTCATACAGAATATCTTTCCATTATACTATTCTCTTTTATCTCCACCTCGGAAAAAATATGATTTCTAATTGTTGCATAGTTCATTCACATACTCCATTCAGTACCGTGAATAATTTCATTCCATCATAAACAGTGATGTTGTGTAATTCGATAGCCGTCGTTGGATTTCAAGTCCGACAACTACAGAGAAGCAACTCGAAGAAAAATCGCACAAACCGGCAATGATACCACCAGAAGAAGCGCGTCGAGTCTGAAACTTCTAAACTGTAGCTGGACAGCTCTCAATGTGAAAGAGAACATGTCCTGATTCTTGTATTATTGGTTAACAAAAATCAGCAGGATTGCCAAAGCGAACGATCGACTGATATCCGTTGTGAAGTACGGGAGTCACGTGATGATAGCTCGAACCTCAAACAGGGGCTACACAAGACGGATGTCAGGTGGGCAGCTACCAGAGTTCCTGTCCTGTGCTATTTCAAGATCGATCTAAATCAAGCAAGCTGTTGTACTACATGATGTTTACGCCCTATAGTGTGCATTCATTCATACTGGCCAGCACAAAAACAATACCAAGACAAAAACTCCTGGTCCCACCGATCGAGGGACGATATCTAGAGATAGGTCATTGCATTATTTGTTTCATAATATCGCAGGGAAAAAACAATAGGGTCGTAATAATTATTACGGACGAAAGCTCGAATAATATGCATCGATCTTCATCACAGGTCAATTGGATTCATTCTTTGCTGTTATTGTACAAGATTATTACACGCTTTACGATATGCCCAATATTAATATCATTGTTCAATTTGTATCAACTGATCATAAGTTGATGTATTCACAAAATGAATATAATTATGTGATATTACATACAATATTCTATGAATATTCCTGAATTATAATCAATTATATCAATATAATAATATCAATTATAATCCGAAGATTTCTCACTATAGAATTTCGAATTCAATATTCACACCGGCTCTTGAAGTTGCCGAAGATGCAGCGTGTCGAATACTATGAGTTGAAATATTTGAAATATTCACTTCAATTTTGCTCAGGGTATTTTAACCTATCTACTCGATATTTCAGAAGAAGATTCATGATATGGTTTCTTCTAGGTGAGAAAGAGATTATCTCCGGTAAGGGGTCGCAGTGTTTTTGTTTTTTGTATATTAGATTTCAGAGTATCCACTACACATAGGCTATGTTGGGCTCCTTGAATTTAGGAGAGATCAAAAGGAGTTGTGGTTCTTTGGGCACAGATGTTCTTATTTCTCTTGTTATACGTATTTCTATGCCTTTATTGTCTATCTCATGAATGTTAGTGATATCAATCTTGGATATAGTTTGTATTATTCGATAAGTCGATATCAAAGCTATAAGAGTAACTAATTTGTATTAAAATCTCTCATATTGAACTTCCTAAACAAATTCTCTAGACATGTTGAAACAATATCTGGATTCCAGGTGGACTCATATTTTGGTTGAGGAAGCTTCATATTATAGGCACCTCTGGAATACCTCCTCGATAAATTAGTGATAGATTTGATCTATGAAAATTCAATGACGGAAAAGGAAATTCCGATATTGAATTTCTGAAAAGAATTTCAACACCTTTGATAACTCTCTTTGAATGGATTGTCATCGTTTCTTATACAAAACGACCACAATATACTACCACATTATAGGTTTCCCTTTCGTGTTGTCAATATAGATGAAAAAACTTCACCCACTAGGTAAATGAAATTGCACAAATGCGTGAAAATATTCTCGATGCTAATTCAATGTGGATGCATCCACTTTCAAACACTATTGATCAGCATATTCGGATATTCGTGAATGAGAATAGTTCAATTTTCCAATCTATCCTCGTTACGTCTTGAGATTTTGAGTTTTCCATATCGAACACTCCCCATCTCGTGTATGCTAGTAACGACTGTGATATTGTCAATTCTCAGCGAAATATTCATGTTCTCATATTTCCATGCGGAAGCTCTGAGTGCCTGAGATACTTCTATTAGTTCTGAATAGTTTGTTTGGAAATCTTTCTCTGATGGTTCTCGAAAATCGTGTATTGTTTAATCTGCACAGTTTGTCCCCAACCAATCTCTGGAGCCTCAGAGTGAATTTTGCTACTGAAAACTGGTTTTTCACTATTACACCAATTGAACTCATCGTTCACCAATTCTAGAATTATCATACTCTCATTATAGCCTTGATTGATACCCAATACTCTGAAATGCTTGCAACCAACCATATTTCACTGCAGGAATGCTAGTAGAAACACTACTAGCATTACTAGCATTACTAGTAGTGTTTCTACTAGCATTCCTATCAGCCTTGCCAAGTCCCTAATACTACTTTTTTTCATGTTGAGAATCTTCGATCTTCTGATAACATAATCCTCTCTTTCTCTTGCCAAGCCCATCATCTCCATGTTCATACTGTGTAATGTGAATCCTGAATATGGTATTTTTGTGTTTGAAATCAATTCGCTTCTTTCACTTCTTTCATTCGCTCCATTCCACCATCGAGATAAAATCATCGAGAATCATCATGCTGAACAGGTAATGCTTCTCTCTCTGAGATACCTCAAAACTGGTCTGAAAGTATTCGTCAATATATATGGCCTTATATCGAGGCCAAACGGTAGAAAATGGAATTCATAATTTCTGTTGGGTGGTGAATATGCATCTTTCAAGTCGATACTTGCGAAAAAACTTTCTGAGAGATACCGTGGAAACTGAAATGTGGGCCAAAATATGAAGTCTTTTCAAATTCATCATGAATACTATGATGAAAATTCACCTCTTATCGATTCACATTTTGATATAATTGAATTAACAAGTCTAGTAATTGCCTGTTTAAATTCTTTGATTTTTGATTCAACTATATTCACAGCAGGTGCATAGGTCTGCTGATGTAGAGAGTCGAAGATCATTGATATTACCGTTTTTCCATCCTAAAACTTCCTAACTACCCGCTATTTCTTCCAAAAGGTCAAAGAATGTTTCAGTAAGCCTGCATATTTCTCCTTATCAACTTTTTTTTCAGAATTTGTGAATTTTCTTGTTCTGTTGCCCTCCTGGATTCGAGTTGTTCTCGGCATATCGTTCCCGCTTCCTGGATATTTCCTGAGGGCGGCGGTAGATTAGATAACTCTGAAAAATCGTGATTCGTATGTTAAAAATCTGTTAGAGTTTCGCAATTCTCTTCGGCTAACAGATTCATTGAATTCCTTTCCAAAGACAATATTCAGCTCTTCGGGATTTGCAATGATTCCAGACATTATTGTACCATTAGCAGTAATGCAACTCCCCAAGTTATTTCGACGATTTGTGAGGAAACGGTCAATTCACCTCGCGATAAAATTATTCATATCTCGGTCATAGCCGGAACTTTCAAAGATTCGCAGTTCTCTATAATAGGATATTTTTTTGAGCATAGGATCAATAACCTGTTAATCAATATCTATCGTCAAATGAGAGTCCTATCGTATGGATACTTAATGTACGGCGGCTCCGAAGCATACATCAGAATCTGGATTAACTCTTAAGAATTCCGGAAAAACGAGGGTCATTTTCGATACTAAAGTAGTGACATGAGTAGTTCAATTCACTTGACTTGCTGCAAGTGAGATTCAGAGTTTAGACATATAAAAGTCTCTTATTCCACTATACTCCTGTATGATATTCAGTGCAAAGAAGAGACATGATGTCAATGTTTCTTCCACATTTTAATTCACCTTCCCTTCCACTTGGTGAATCAATAACCGATCGGAAATTTTTCTCATTCTCTTGAATTTCTGTCAGCTCGTTCAACAAGATATCTGATTGTTTTTTAGTGTTATTCTTTTCGCGTTTGATATTTCTCATAACATCCACGGTACTTTCTGAACCTTAAGTTTCTTATATTTCTTACACTTTCGGTATTTCTACTGCGAAGATTTTTTGCGCTGACCAGTATGAATCAATGCATACTACAGGGTGTGATAGTCGTTTAGGACAACGGCGAAGAATAATCAATTCATGTCTCAAATGTCTTAGATCATCAGGATCTACGAAGGCGTATAGAGGCCACCAACCTATTTTCTCGTCGAATTCCGGGTTGTATTTCGGGAATTGTAAGTCGAAATTCCGACTGATTGCTAATGCTGACTAAACCTTATGAGGATGATATACTACGGAATTTCGAATCATATAAAGATCTACGAAGAAGTTCACAACGGCATGAGTATATCTATCTTGAGGAAATTCGAGGAGAGTTGGTAATATAGAGTGGGTTCATCATGAAGTCTATATTTTGGGTATTGAAAAAGGGACGGATGATACTCACTACATGACCTGGTGCCTAGGGCGGCCAAGACTGCGAATCCGCCTCTGAGCTTTCCTCCTTTCAAGAATTCGATTCGCAAGATGATGTTACGATACTGATTTCAATGTTTCTAAATTTCGCTCACTTCATCAGCTCCATTCAGTATTCACCAATAGGTATCAAATACTGTCTGTAGGTAAGCAAAGTCAGATTTTTTTGAGATCTTCTCTTCTCTTTCATGAATGGCATATTTGTCAAGATATTGCTCGTGACGCCGAAATGATTCCAGTCATTCATGTTGAGTGACATTCTTATGGTGTGCATAAAATTTGTATTCGATGAATTCCACAGAAATGCTGTTAAGTCATCATCAGTGGAAAGTGAGGTCAATAACTCCTCAGGTGGGTACCTATAGGTGAATGAAAACATGGAAACATCTTCATTCGAGCGAACATTGTTAATTTACGAGGACACGAAATATTGAAAAGGTTCAACAATCGGAAAATCCAACCTAGGCCTGGATTATTCTATGGATTACATATTCAGCGATCAGTCGAAAATAGTCAAGTTGAGGAGCTGGAAATGAGGCATCGTACATGTGTGTTGCTCATCATCTAAAATGAGTTCGATGTAATGGTGGTATGAAGTCTACTATCACTTTGTGAGGTCACATCACTCAGATCCAACAAGTCGTGGATGTAGAGCAAAAGCAAACACAGTCTTGTGTTATACCAGAATCGATAGTCATTGAATTAGATGAGACCACATCTACAACCACTGACAATGATTCATCTGCGAGAAAACTCGATAGTGAGAAACATATCTGGCATTGCCTATTTTTCAGGAAGATATGTGTAAGATAGAGATATTTCAACTTGGATATTCAGAACCTGAGATATAGAAAGTAAGTGACAAACTGTTATTTCAATTACAATGCAAAAAGCAATTTTCGAAAGAATCTATAGACATAAATATGGATTTGTTTCTCATACCTACCTACTTTACTAGGTGGCTATATGTTTTGTTTTTTGATATCTTCATATCGACGGATCAATTATTTTGTTCCTTACATGAATGTCACATATTGATTTAGACCCCACTGCCTCGAAATTCAATGTTGGTTGTACTCCTGTTCTGAGATGAAGTGATCGATCTTCTATACACCAGGTTACTCACAACAATTATATCTTCAAATCGTTTTCGTATTCTTTCTTCTGAGTTAACAGAATTTTGGATAGCCGAATGTTCGTAATTGATATGCGTTCCTATCCATGGAACTCATAGAAAAGAACAGCTCTGAGACTTATTTCTGAGTAGATGAGTAGATATATACTTTTGTGATTGCACGATGACTATTTGTTGATCAAGCTGTCAACCGTTCTAATAGGTTCTCAGTGATCACACAGAATGTTCGGTATTTTGAAAAACTCATTCGTGGGCTACTTTTATGAATGATTTTCTCGCTCTGATGTTCTCACATCTGTTTATGTACCTACCAGTGAGTGATTCACTATAGTAGTGGGATGAGTAATCCTATTCGAACCATCTGATGAGTTTCATTTTCTTTCTGATATACAGGGTGAGACGAAAATGTGTACCGAGCTTTCTGGGGGTGATAGTACATTGAAAAATAAGTATAGTATGAACAATAAACTCATGGCCCATAATGCATATTGAGAGAGATATATCCTTCCGAAGTTGATAAAATTGGGATAATTTCTTCGCATAACTTCTAAACACTGAAAACCACCAGATTGAAACTTTCTGCATGAATGTATATTGTCAAAATACATTCTTTCATTACACTTCTACATTCATTTTTCAGTTTTTGATGGGATTTTCTCTCGTAGTTTCTAAAAAATAGAGTAGAAGTTATTAAAAATTATTGCAATATATTTGTAGTAAGGACAGATTTAGGATCTGTCCCAAAATGTCACTGCGCTTGAAATTAAACCTTTAGATACCTAAAAGAGAAATTCTCTATTGGTCAGTGACACCTTGTTTTTGGAAAAAATTTTGGAAATACAAATATATTTAATAATAATAAAACCTCTACTTATCTTGGTGGACGTTTCGGGGACGAATCTGCTCCCGTTCTCAACACAATTGAAATATTTTTCTTCGTAAACTTTTTTCGATGTTTCCGATTTTGACACTGAAAAGTGACAATTTGGCTGACGGAGGAATTCTGGTTACAAGGTGTCTTCATTATTTGATATCGAATTTTCCATTTTCATATTCAAGTTTCAGAAGTGGATGCCAAGTTCTATCTATATCAACTGAACAAGAAGCAATATTATTGTCTCCGTTCAGGAGAATGCAAGCAGACTCTTTGATTTTCCGTTTTTGGTTGTTGTCTTCTTTTCCTATGATCTTAATATTACTCCAATCGGCCATATGTTGTCCATTCTCAGTAAGGATATGCTCAGCTAATTTTGACTTGTCAGTATATCTTCTCTTTATATTGTTCTTATGCTCTTTCATCCTTACTGATAGAGGCCTGCTGGTTTCACCGGTATAATATTTTCCACAAATACATTCCTCATATTGTTATAAAGGGTGTTTCTAGAAGTTGAGTCATGAATTTTTCGGGGACATCTTCTTTCCTTGTTTTCGTTTTGGTAAAAAAATTGAAACATTTGATGGTACATTCAAAAGGTACTCTTATCCGAACACATAAAGTTGAACCGTTTTCGAGATATTTGAGGTTTTGTAGTGACATTATTTCATTTATTCATCGCGAGATTCATCGGTGACGATATTTTAGCAGGCCATGAACAATTCTATTCTTCATTTAGACGTTCATGTCATCAACTTTGTTGTAATTAATTTCCTCGTGTGGTTTTTCTGCTTAGTTATATTAGTACTGCGATTTTCAACTGAGATTTTGACAAATGGCAGGTTATGCGTTCTCTGAACAAACTGATATGCTTTTAATCCTTGGCGAGTGCTTCGGAAATGCAAATGCTGCCGTAAGACGTTACGCAGAGATGTTCCCCGCTCGACGCGTTCCAAATTCGAGAACAGATTGTGCACTGATTGTGACTGCGTGAAACAGGATGTTTAAAAATGAAAAATACAAATGGTGACCGACCAAGAAGTGCGAGAACTGTAGCAGTTGAAGAAGAAGTATTGAATACTGTGGAACAGGATCCAGAGATAAGTACTAGGAAATTAGCAAGACGAATAGACACAACACAAGCGAATGTTGCCAGGATTCTCAAAGAGCAACAGCTACACCCTCATCATTATTTGCAGGTACTGTTACTGCGTGACAACGAAATGAGGGTGAGATTTTGCGAAGAATTGCTGGAACGAACTCGAAGATGTCCTGAGTTTTTGAACAAAATATTGTTCACAGATGAAGCAACTTTCACCAGGTATGGTGTTTCCAATTCGCGCAACATTCATTTCTGTGCTGACGAAAATCCACACGTAGTTGAAGTAACGCATTTTCAATATAATTTCAAAGTAAACGTCTGGGCTGCGACTTCAGGTAACAAATTCGTTGGATACTACATGTTCCTAGGGTCTCTGAATGGTGCAATGTACCTCAGCTTCTTGCAAAATGAGTTGAGTACGATATTAGAAGACATCTCTCTTAACATACGTAGGGAAATCTACTTGATGCATGATGGAGCACCACCTCATAACGTAAGAGTTGTAGGACGAGGCATAGACGCTCCTATTTCATGGCCCGCTCGTTCACTCGACCTTAATCCACTAGATTTCTCGATCTGGGGTTATATGTAATCTAGGGTTTTTGCAACTGGAATTCGAGATGTTGAGGAGCTGAGGCAAAAAATTCCAAATTAATTTACGTTGTTAAGAAATGATCACCCAACTATGAACGGTTTGATGAATAATTTACGTAAACGCCTCAGAATCTGTATTACCGAAAACGGTGGACATATCATTTGATTAGTTTTAACATTCTCTTTCCATTTGAAATCATTGATTGAAACTACTAAGAACGTTTTCAAACTTTTATTATTATCCAAACCTTGTTGGGGTAGACTTGTTGTTATGTACTTATTGCTTATTAATACAAAGATACGTCATTCGCAGATTCGAGATGAGTGGTGGAAAGTTTGAAAGTGATATTTCCGTAATAATATTCACCTGGAGAGGATAAGAATTCGATAATGAAGAACGAAGACTATTCATCTCAATTTTCAAAATCAAAATCATTATTTTCTCGAAAATGGCAACTATATCAGAGAATAAATTCACACGATAACTCACAATATGATTAATGAATTATTGTATAACATTCTCCCCTCCATTCTCGAACAATCATCCAATAAAATGACCTCAAATACCCAATTCATTGAGAATTTACCGAAAGAACATGGTCTAGCGGATATTGTTTCTAGGAGTTTTTGGCAAGATCACTGTGATCTATCGGTCTGCAGATATGTAGCTGTCCACTAACAAAGGAATATGAGGAAGGAATTCTGTACTTTTCGTTTCATTCATCTGTGTTGCAATATTCTCTCATCAAGTTCAATCAACACAATCAAGAATACTTCCACTCGATGGTGATAGATCTTCCTCAACTTTCAATATTGAGAGTTCTTCTGGAAAAGAATCATATTTTGATTTCTTCAATAACCAACATTCAAGATTATCTAGCTTCTGAGCTCTTCTGTTCGCTTGATATCCCTGTTTTCTGACAATTCTCAACATCTACTCATTCAAGCTGTCGACCGTAGAAGTTCTCATTTGCCAAATTGAAAAAGGTTGACGATTCAACAAGTGAAATATAACTGAAATATCTCCACTCATATTTGCCTATTCGAATTACTCAAACCATCGTTCAGTTCTGTCTAAAATACCAATTCATGTCGAAACTCAACCTGAAAATAGACACTTAGTCTTTCATATTCAATGTGTACAAGGTGTTATAAAAACCAATATGACGCATTCTACCACATTCTGTTTGACGGCCCATCATCCTTTGAAAACAACCAACTGTGATTATATTATTATGAGTGACGTTAGATTATTTGGTCAATTCTCTTGATAACGTGAATCGTTGAAATAGCAAGAAATATCTAGAAATATGTCCAGAATATTGATTTTTTCCAATTATAGATCCTTCACGTCTTCATTCATCATCAAGTTGCTTCGTGAATGAAGTTGATATCTCTCATTTTCCTTTATCATTGATATCATTCTTCTCTTCTTCTGAAAGCTTCAATAATGTAGAGACTGATTTCATTATGATATCTCGGATGTTAAGCTGTCGCTGTAAAATTCATTCCGTAGATGTGAAAAGACTCCATCGAAAATGATTTCATTAGAAAGTTGTGATCAACCTGATTTTGTTTCATTAGCAATGGATTCTGACTTGCATTAAGTTTGGGTGATTATGAGTTTAGATTGAAGTTCATATGATAGGCAAAGAAGCAATATACAGGGTGAGTCAAAAATGTGTTCCGAGCTCTCTGGGGGTGATAGTACATTGAAAAATAAGTATAGTATGATCAATAAACTTATGGCCCAAAATGCATATTAAGGGAGATATATCCTTCCGAAGTTGATAAAATTTAAATTATCTCTCCGCACAACTTCTAAACGGTGAAAGCCACCAGATTGAAACTTTCTGCATGAATGTATATTGTTGAAATACATTTTCTCATTACACTTCCACATTTCTAATATTGTTATGAAGGGTTCTTTCAGAAGGTGAGTCATGATTTTTTTGGGACATCTTCTTTCCTTGTATTCGTTTTGGTAAAAAAATTGGAACATTCGATGGAGCGAAAAAAATCACATTAAAAAGATACACTCATCCAAACACAAAAAATTGAATCGTTTTCGAGATATTTGAGTTCTTCTAGTCACACGATGTCAGCAGATTAATTCATCACGAAATTCATTGGTAACGATATATTGGCAGGCCATGAATGATTATATTTGTACTTAATTTTGTCGATGATATTACCTTCCTGTGCCGTTAAGCGTTCATTGATGCTTTCCATAATTTTTCTTGGATATCATATGGTATGAAATGAGATCAAGTATACTCATCAAACAATGGATGTCAATGGAAGGAGAACCAACTTGTAGATTTTCTGGTCGAAGCACGTATTCTGTGTACAACTCAGCTTGGAATTCTTGTTATACTTGGAGATTCTCTCCAAGTTTGCCTATGGAACTATGAAATTGATATGCGTGTTATTCAGATTATTATTATCCAGAGAGTACATTCCTGTCAAATTTGTTACAGAAATAGGGAGGTATGAGTTGGGAGAGTTTAATGCATTCGAGTAGAATTGGGTGTTTTACGAGTGATCGCAAGACGAAGAAGTTATGAAATGATGATGATAGATAGATAGAAATACCAAAGAATACGAAACGGACTGGTTGACCGTTACATGAGACAAAACATTGTCGAATGTCTCTCAGGTTACAGTTTTCGAGGAATCAAGTTCGATTCAGAAATATAGGTCAGTATAATTTTTATTGTGATTTCCATCGACATCCTCTTACAGGAACGAATATCTTAACAGACAAACTTATATTTGTATAGCACTGTGATGTCACAATATACATATATACTATATTTCATTTGTGTACATTTGTGAAATCTCCAACACTCAGAGATTTAGTGACATAGTGAAAACAGATATAGTTTTTCAAGGCATCCATCTATATATTTTCAGGCTGGAAAGTTCATTCAGTATTCCGTGATATTCGTTGGCAGAACTAGTTCAGAAAAGCTGAACCTGACAGGTGCAAAACATGGCATGGGCTAACATTTCGAATTCGACAACCTCACTGATATGAGTTGCTGCTTCACTGAGTTCGATATTCCACCTCAAATATATTCCAGGTGGATAGCTGAGTGTTCGAATCGAATCCTTTCGTATCTTTTTTTGTTGAATTCTGATTCTTCTCAGTAATTGGAGTTTCAGAAATAGTTTATATGGGCGCTCGGATCGCAAATTGCTTACATCGAGACCTTGGTACGACGAGGACGTTTGTGTATATTCGCCCCCCAACCCCACTCAAGTCTTAACTTCCGGGGTGTTGACTCCACCTAACGAGGAAGTGCGATCGTAAAATAACTGCTCTCAAGTCGGTATGTCTACAAAATGGATTTTCCATTCGATCCCAATTTTGAATAATATTTCGATAATTATAGTTCTTCCCCTAACACAATGAGAACAGCCGAGACTTACATGCATAGATATACACCGACAGTCAATGTTTTCTAGTGAAGTGATAAGAGCTCTTGAGATGTTTATCATAAAGCCGATATCATTCAGTTATTCATGTGCTAATGAATATTCAATCATATATGTATAATATATCTGAATCATCTCATGGGTTGAGACACAAAACATAGAATGCACCAGAAAACAATTAGCTCTGTTATGTTATTCAGACCTAGACACACCACTGTCAACAACGATCAACGAATTCATCGAATCTCTGAGAAAATGAAAAATCAGGTACAGTCAGATTGTATCGCAACAAAATACTACAATGATGACATTTCTTTTTATAGCATGTGTTTCAAAACCCTCGCAGCTGGGATATACCGAGGGTGTCTCAGAGCTGTTAGGCCATCAGATATTTCAGTTATTTCCAGGAACTTTTTTTTTGAAAGAATACGTGTCGTTAGAGACCATGAGCTCGTTTATGCAGCATAGCAAAATCCACCCCCTGGCATGTTTGTTTTGGTTCAACTTCAGTACATTCCATTCTTAATTCAACGATACATCATAATGTGTGGTTGTGGTGATATTGAATCAAGAAAAATGAATTTGTTAGTGGGTAGAATAGAAATAGTGGACCTGTTCGATGGCCTGCACGTTCTCCAAATCTCACGAAACTGGACTTCTTCTTATGGGGATATTTGTCTTCTGAACCAATAAATATTAGAGATTCAAATGAGGCTTGTCTCCGCCAACATTTTGAACAATTTCTGTAGTATAATGTATCATTCAAAATACAGATCAGCTCATGGAATATTTCATTCGTATTTTTATTTCCATAACTTGAAACAGCTGTGTAGTATATATGAACATACGATATCAATGTCTATTAATTATGTGACCATGTTTTTCTACCTCGTATATATATATAGTATAAAGAAAAATACAAGTCAAGTGTCACTCATGTCATTTATTCTGGTCGTATTAATGGTTGCATATGTTCTGTTGCATGTATAAATGATTTGTTTCTTTCAAAATAGCTACCTGACGTCAGGCAACCCACAATGCATTTCTCGTATCGCGAGCTGCAGTTTTTTGCCGCGCTCCTTATCAGGTACCACTTTTTACATTGACGATCATTTTAAGCCTTGAATCTCTCTTGGTTATATGTATCAGAACCTTCGATCATTGAACAGACTAGATAAGTAATCCACACCCCTGGCAATACAGTTTGTTTGGAAGCAACATCTATAGTATCTATCTTTGTCTAAACAAGGATAGCAGAACCTGATTCTCCCAGCACCAGTGCCGTGTTGTCGAATTTATTATTAATTCATGATGAAACCAAATTGAGAATCCGTAACAATTTCAGTAGTACTTTTCAGCATTTCTTGGTGGGAAAATGAACAATGACCAAACACTGTCGCAGCTGACCTATGGGTATAATCAATATAATCTAATCAATTCAATTTGAATTCATTTTTATCCATTACATTTGGGAGAATGCTTCAAAATCTGGACTGATACGACAATGGTAACTCACCTATGGAATGACGTGTTTTGATCGCCGGTTCAAATTGTCTTTAACACACCTCACAACGTCCCACCATTATATCAAATCACCGAAACAGGAAATAAACTGAGTTTCTGAGGAATTCTGATTACACAAAACTGAACACAAGTTGAATAATATCGATAAATCAAAACGTAAATAATGACAGATACCAAACAAAGCAATAATCGCCGTCGACTGTCAATGTCAAATTGCGGTGTTGCAACGTTGAGCAAAAAGTATTCACGATACCCATGCTGGTCCTCGAGCCCCCAAGAAAGTAGAATTGCTAAGTCTCAGAATAATGTAGCACTTTAGGACTTTAAATATTATGGACTATTCATCACTTTTTGATGATTGGATATGACAACACTGGCGACGATTGGGTACCAATATTATGATAATTCTGGGAATTCATGTTAGCATCAGAATATTTGTTTTGTGATCCTTCTAGTGGGTTTGTTGTTCGGAGATCAGAACTGATCGGATTGATTGATTTTTGAGGGATTGAAATGCTGAACCATTAACGAATTTGCCAACGATTGCATATGCATTTGTAAAATGCATATTTCAGATTGGTGTTTGGTCACTTTTTAGGTAAGTGTTGAAATGATAATTGTTCTGTAAATTTCTTGCATAGTTGGAAATTAACACGTGCTTCTGAGCGAAAATTGAACTGTATGATTGATTCTACAATGCCGGAAAGTTAAATTCGTTCCTAATGTATGCCAACTTTTTAGTTCCTCACACTCATCGCTCTCGCATCACATTTGGTCTGCACATCTTGTCGCCATAAGAATAAAGACTGCTCTTGGGATTTCTTGATTTTTTTCCGACTGGCTAACCCTAAACCCCTGTATCAGTACAAACTCTGCATTCCATGATATATCATTATCCACTTGTAGATTTCCTACTTCCTGTGTCACTTCCAAAATCGGCATCAATATACAGGGTGTCCTTAAAAGGTCTTTACAAAAAGCTACCACACATTCTTCAGACCAAAACAATTCGATACAAGCAAACTTACCTCAGTAAAAAGTTGGTTAGTTTGGGCGCTAGACGGCTCTGAAGTTGAAATTTTCAAATCGATTTTGCTTCATAACTTTTGAACGGCTCATGAGATTTTTTTCAAATTTGGTACGTTGGCATAGACTCATCGGACAATGAAACTCATATCATAATCATAATGAATATCATTCCATGGGCGTAGAACTTGATTTTTTCAGTAAATAAACATCTAAAACTCCTACGCCAATGGAAAAAAATTAGTTTCAATATGAAATCTAAATTATTCAACTCATTCACTACAAAAGAGGTACTCTTGACGAAAGTCGATTCCTCTCATGGTTTCGACAAAATTTTAATTTTAGTGATTTAGAGCATAATTAATAATAAAACGATTAACAGATATTTCATAAAAATTGTTCAAAATGTTCACCATTTTCACGTATACAAAGATTTATACGACGCAAAAAGTTGAGATGTACTTTTTGCATAGGTTATTTCTATTGAAAATAAGTAGCACTGGTTTTTTTTTCTGAAGACTATTATTATCTGCTCGAAAACAGTGATATTCACATTCTTGGTTTCCATAGTTTCATCTGTGTTGATTTGTCGAGTTTTATTGACGTTGATTGTTGATATAGGACTTTTCTGATTCATCGTTGAATCTCAATCACAGCTCCGTTTGGCTTGTTTTCGTGTTTCTCACAAATATCGAGGAGTTCTTCGTTGACATTTGCACCATCCTCTCTGAATACAATATCACGAGCGAATTCGATTCTATTGATGAATAGTATCAATATACGGAAGGCTTTCGTTCCTTGTCCATATCCGTCAAAGTACCTTTTTTGACGTTTCAAGTCAAATTTTTGACGTTTCTGCTCCAGTATATGAGCATATATCAACTCGACGAAGATTCTCAAACAAGAGATATCAAATTTCTTGTTGAACCACAATTCATTCGGATGAGTTCTTCTTATACGGAACTCTTTCCAGTCATATTCATAATTAAGATAGTTAAGAATAATTCACGGCTTCCACCCAAAGATTTTCATCGAGTCTTTCTGAGCAGAGCAAGAAGAATCTGGAATTTCCGAGAGATATCTAGATATCTAGATATCTAGAGAGATATCCATATGGATTTATCCACTAGGTGATTTGGCTTTGCTTGAACTCACACAAAAGAATTTCTCTTTGCTGTCGTTGAAACTGACGTTGCTTTCCTTCAGAATTTCTCTGACGTGATAGATATCTTGATGATGCCAGATTTTGATGTGATCTTGCTCATTTTGAACGTTGAAATCAGCCATTGCTAGATTGGTTTTCTGCTCCTCATTTTCAACTTTCAAAAACATTTCATCGATTCCATCTCTCCTTTCACCAATAGCATAAATTTGTCTATTTTTCACAATTTGCAGATTTCATTATTTGATTGCATTTCATAGTTTTATCTAGGACTGTCCCAGCAGAAAAAAGGTTACACTCCAAACTAGGCACGAATAGAACAATCTGAATAACAGATGGAATCCAAGTTCTTGAAAGTTTGAATATTGATGTTTCCCCTGTCCAATGCACTGGGAATCGAACAACTTTCATTACTCACAAAACACCTTTTTACGTTCGAAATATGATCACTTGCTCCGCTATTCAGGTATCATTTTGTTTCTAGTACATCATTACTATTCATCAGAGCAGCAGAAATCAAAGCATTCCTTGAAAAAACACTCACTGATTGAATATTCCATTTACCTATTCAATCAAATTTTTTTTTGTGTTTCTTCTTGTGATTCGTCGTTTGATTATCAACTCTAGGATTAGAACAATATCAATAATTGTTTTTGGTTTTCAATATAGGTAATTGTTTTTAATGATACTTGATTCATACCAGCACTATAGCTCATATATCATCATTTTGAAATTGAAATAATCTGAAACCGGTGAATAGTATCGAGTTTCACCAAGAGGACCTTTCTGGTGTGATATTGAATGTTCAAGTTTACATGAAATTCGGGATATTGAATCTAACGTCAAGAAAGTTATGTTCGAAACTATACGGTACGAACCGTGTAACTAGCGCCCTCTATGAGAGTCAGATATGTATCC
This sequence comes from Gastrophysa polygoni, assembly GCA_963576655.1. NCBI lineage: Eukaryota > Metazoa > Arthropoda > Insecta > Coleoptera > Chrysomelidae > Gastrophysa > Gastrophysa polygoni. Next base: position 21,433,353 of record OY755082.1, read on the forward strand.
ATACAAAATTTCATAACAATGTTGCTAGTAGTTTCGACATAATCGTAAAAATGTGTTCACAAATTTTTTTTTGCATGAAGCCTACATCTTGAATACTGATACCATCACGAAAAATGTCACTGAACAAACCCTACTTATATTGCAGTATTCTACGTATCATAGCAATGGGGCCACCATTTTTGAAACACCTTGTATATGTTTTTTCTCAGTTATTATGGGAATTTGTTGTTTCAGCGACCTTGGATATCCTCGATTGTCTACCCGATACAAATGGTGGCCGTATATTTCATCCCAAGCCACAGAATTCATTAATCTCTCCTCATTGTCTGAGTGCGCGTCTGAAAGAAGATACGAATGGAATCAAATAAAATACCCACCTTCGTTCCTGATGCGAGATACCCTGGAAGAATCAAATCCATTTAGATTAAAAGAGTAACTCACGGAATAAAAGACGGTTGCAATTAGTGTAATTCAGAAGATGGGTGTGAAGAAGATAAGGGTGAAATTTTCGGTATTCTGGCTCTTTTATACGGATTATGGCTGGGAGACCGAAAGGCAATTGTGAACCGGTAATTAAAATTTTGCGCAGCACTAGTTTTCATTATTATTGACCCTTCATCACCTAGATGCGTAATGGAGGACAATTTTATAATGTCATGATAATTATCTAGGTGTACGCCCACAACCAATGTGATTGAAATATAACGATTTCAATCCATTCGTTCTTTTTGTCAATTTAACTTCAACGTACGGCAACAGTCCTTATTTCGAGTATGTGATTAAACCAATTCGCTGGTACTCCCTGAATCATACTAATTTCCTGATGTGCGATGAATACTCGAAGTCCATGGAGGGTCATTCAATGGGTAACAAAATACAGTACGGTTGTGAATGGTCCTTCCATCATGATAACTATTTGACAGCTTGGTATATTATTGTAATATTATCAGAATTGAATATAGAAAAATATTTATTTTCGAATTAGGTGCGTTGATATACAAAATACGAACATCATATTTGTGAAACTCTGAATGGAATCTGATTCTGTAGCAGAAGCATAAATAGAAGATCAAGATTAAGTTTGGTTAACCACATTGAGATTTCTACCAATATATGGAATTGTCCGTCTTCTTCCACAAACAAATTGAAATATCTGATGAAATTGTTCGTTGTTAACATGAAATCGTGAATTGTAAACATGGTGTTGGTATTATACTACCGACTTGGTATATATAATACTTCAAAGCAGACTTGCTCCAAAAGTATCAATGAATATGAAAAACACTTTACTTTTTGATAGACAATCTCAATAATATAATTTGACATTAACTGTCCGATTCTCTCAACACTGTTTATACAGAGTCTTGACAACTCAACAAATAAACTAAATGAAAATGAAGATTGTCAGCAGCTTCTTTGAGTTCTTCAATTCTCAACATTCCTCCCACCACGGAAGAGTATGAATCAATCAGTTTCAGGACTATATCTTGACGGAGGTTTGCTCTTCCGTCCATATCTTGTTATTATTTGATCGACTTTGTTCTGTGGTGAAAAACTATTATTATTATGCGTTGAAATCAGGTGATTAGTATCTTCACTTTCAGGATTCATTTCCAATACGGGCCTCAAAATATAACCTGAAGAAGTTCTCAGACGCACCACTCTAATCTCTCCATCTTCACTTCACTTCAACTATTTTCGCTAAAGGCCAATCAATTCTTCTAGCGCAGTCATTTTCTACGACAACTACATCATTGACCTTCAAGTTTACTTTTCCGGGTCTCTTCTTCCGTAAAACTAATTGCCCAAGATATTCAGCGCGGAAACGTCTTCGAAGATCATCTCTAACTTTACTCCTGTATTTGTATCTCCTCTTCAAGGTATTTGCTTCTATCATATCAAGATCTGGAACAACAAATTCTTTTATATCTTGAAGGAACATGGCAGGAGTCAACGTTAATGAATCTGATTTATCTTCAGAGATATATGTAAGTGGTCTCGAATTAACAATGGATTCAATATCGCATATTACCGAAGTGAGTTCTTCATATGAAAGGCAGGCTCTACCTTACACTTTTCTTAGGATGCTTTTGATCACGCGAATCAAACGTTCCCACCAACCACCCCACCATGCAGCGGTCGGAACATTGAATTTCCAAGTTATCTTCTCAGCTATATGAAATTTTGCAATATCTAACCAATTCAGTGATTCGAAAGAATTATTTGTTCCTTTGAAGTTTGTAGCATTATCACTATATACTGTTGAGGGTCTTCCTCTTCGGGCTACAAATCTTCGAAATGCTTGTAGGAAATTGTCTGTTGATAGCGAGGATACCAGTTCGAGCTCTATAGACTGCACAAGTGAATATTTAGACCCAAACTTTCTTCTTCTTCCGCGAAAAGAGGTGTCCAAACAAATCTATACCAGTAATCTCAAAAACAGCTGCATCTCTGACTCGATCTCTCGGTAGAGCTACTGGCATCACTTCACACCTTTTTGCATCGAATCTTCGATACTTCAAACATTTAGATAGCACAGATTTGATTGCTTTCCTCCAGCCAAGTATCCAGAATCGTTCTCTTAGTACTGAAAGAAGGCTTTGCACTCCAGTGTGGCATAATCGAACATGTGCATCGAAAATCAAACGATTTACTACTGGGTGTTTTTCGGGTAAGAGAGCTGGTCTTCTAAATTCTTCCATATCCTCTCTCTCTGTTATTTTTCTCTTGATTCTCAAAATTCCATTCTGATCCTGGTAAGGTATCAGAGAATAAAAACTTTCTTCTGCATTGAACGAAGTATCCTGCTGAATACTTCTGATAAGAAAGAGTTCTGCTTCCTCTATTTCTTGGACAGATAAAAAACCCTTTCTTCGATTAACAGGATTAGAACAGTTGAAAGTGAATCTTTTTATCCAAGCAATCATGTTTACGATTTTCAAATATTTAGAAAAATATCTGTAAATCCAGGAATTGTCTTGTTTGTTTGAAGAAAATAGATTAATAGTATTTTTTCTTCGTTCCTCTGATACAGAGTCTTCGTTTACTTCAAATTGCTGTGTAGGCCACTCGTCTTCTTTTTTATAAAGCCAAGAAGGACCCTTCCACCATTTCGATTGAAGCAAATGCGTTGCTGAACAGCCTCTAGATGGTAGATCTGCAGGATTACTATTTCCAGGTACATGACGCCATTTTCCGGGATTCGAAAACCTTCTGATTTCCTGAACGCGATTCCATACAAATGGCTTCCATCTTTCTCCCAGTTTTATCCATGTCAACACAGTAGTGGAGTCACTCCAGAAAAATATGTCGATATCATTCCTTTCGATTCCTTGCTTCTACAGGTTGTATAGAAACTCTGTTATTACACTCGGATCTCAAGAAAATCACAGTACCATAAGCAACTTGACTGGCATCACAGAAAACATGGAAACTCAATTTTGAAGAAACATCTGCGTCATGCATTAGCCATCTTGGGACCGTTAAATCCATTAGACAGTTCAATTCGTTCAACCACTGCAAAAAATCTCTACATATATCTTCAGGAACCTCTTCATTCCATCCTAGTTTGACCATCCAAGTTTTCTGTAGCAACAATTTCGGAAAAAGAAGGACAGGAGCCACGAAACCAAGTGGGTCAAAAACTTTGTTCGATACAGATAAAATAATCCTTTTCGTAACTTTCTCAATATCCATATTCTTGAAATTATCTCAAGGTATCAGTATATTTATCCCAATTCATTCCTAGAATAGGAGATATTTTGATATCTGAGGAATCATCATTACATTGTGTATGTTCCCATCCTCGTAGATCAAATTTTGCATCAATCATCACCTCTTGATATTCTCCTATAAACTTAAGTAGATCTTCTTCTGTATCAACACTCGTTATACAATTGTCTACGTAAAAACTTTCCATGAGTTTTCGAATATTTTTTCGAGAATACGGATCTTCCTCCGAAGCCTTCTTCAAATGATATTTGATCACAGCACCAAGGAGAAATGGACTACTGGTGACTCCAAAAACAACTCTTGTAGTGTCTGTAGCATATCAAATCACCATTCCTTTTATACCAAAGAAATCGTAAGAAATTCCGATCTTTCTCTTAGAGACTAATTAATCTGCAGAAATGCTTTTTTGATATCGGATGTAACTCCAATTCGAGACATTCTGAATCCCAGGAGAATAGATGGTACCAAAGATATTAAATTGATACCTTTTTCTAGACACCGGTTCAAATATGGACAGTTCTTCAGTTTCGCAGATGCATCAAAAACCGGACGGAGTTTTGTAGTGGCACTATTCAGCTTTATCACATGACGATGAGGGAGATAATGAACTGCAAGTGTGTTTTTCTCAAATGGTACCTCTTCTATAATTCCTTCAGATAACCATTCATCAAGGACTTTGTTATACTCGTCGTAGCAACCATCGTTTTTCAGTTTGTTCATGAGATTATTTAATCGGTGTTTGGCCAAATCGAAATTGTTAGATAATGGTGGATGTCCTACAATCCATGGCATACTGACTTCGTATCTGCCTTCTTCATTTTTAACGACAGTTTTAGAGAAATGATTCATGACATCTATTTCATGGTCTTTCTTGGATTTTATGTCGTCAGGATCAGCAATTCCTGACACATCTAAGTTCCAGATATCTGTTACAGTGAAAGATTTACTGAACAAAGAAGTGATGATCATGGAACTTGTAGACTGTGGAATATCAGAATGTGTTTTCACTTTTCCCATAAGTGTCCAACCTAAAAGCGTCTTCATAACAACTAGACCACATTTGAGGACATGCCGTGATCCAGTAAAGAGTTTTCCAGCTACGTCTGCACCAATGAGAATGCTCATCGAGGTATTTTCATCATCGTTTATCTGGATACCCAATTCTTCAAGCTCTCTGGACCAGGGGCCTTCGTGTACAGCAACAACATCACTACAAATAACTGCTTGATCCATAACTTCAAAACTGCAAGAATAATCTCTTTCAAGATTCTCTAGAATCATGATGAATGACTTGGGAATGACAGCCGCCAAAAAGAGCGTGAACCATATCTTCTGACCGTATTTTCTTCAACTGCATTTCATTTGCTATGTGTTTGCTGATGTATGATTTTTGAGAACCCGTATCAAAAATAATTCGTACACGTCGATAGTCATGTACACCTTTCAGTAGAACAGTTAATGTTTGTAAGAAAACTTCGTTGTGCGAATGATTTGAAAGATTCTCTGTTACTGAAGGTATGCATTGTGTTTCACTATAGTTGGAACACATCAGATGCGAATGTTTGCCCCCACATGTCTTACATTTCAAAATGGCTGCAGTTCTACATTGTCGTGAAATATGTCCAAATTTGAAGCAAACATGACAACATCCTTTTTCAGAGAGAACTTTCTTGCGCTCAGATCTTCAACGCCTCGGTACAATCATCACTGTGATGTTCTTTCTTACAGAATACACACTTGGTAGGTCTAGTGCTGATACTGCTGACCAAAGAATGTGCGGTTGGAGTAGGATTGTAATCTTCTCTCTTCTTCTGTGGCTTCTGTAGATCAAAACTTGTTGAAGCTAGGACGATCCTCTCTTCGTTTTCAACTTCGCCCTTCAGAAACTTCATTAGCTGATCTAATCTTTTCTTCAGACCATCTTCAACAGAAAAGTAGGGGAACTTCTCTGCCAAATTCTCAGGCATTCTTCTGGTAAACATGATTCTATCAAGGGATACAGCATTGCAGCACATGTTTCAGAAGTTACACCAAGTGTTTCCAGAGATCGAAGTTGTGTTTCGATCTTATCATATAGAAAACTCAACTTTGACTTGCCACTCAGGTTGTTCAGGATCAGTTTCAGCAATTCACGTACATATACTCCGACCAAAAGATCATCTCTACCGAATCTAGACTTCAAACTTTCTATGGCTTTCGGATAGTTTTCTCCTGAAGGTGGGTAACTTTCTATAACTTGTCGTGCACGTGATTTAGGAATCGTTGCCTGTATTAAGTATTGAAATTTATCTTCATTGTTCAGATGTTCATCTTTATGTATTCGTTTGAATTGGCTCCAGAATGATAACCAATCTCGAATATCTCCACCAATTTCTTGAATTCGATTTGAGGTAATTTCAATTTCCGCTGATGTATTTGACCACTATATGCCGATCAACTTCTCTCATGATGCTAGTAGAACTTATTTTATCGTTGACTCTCAACTTAAGATTGTTGAATTGCATAGTATATTGATCTGCTTTTTCCACTTCGGGATCAACATCACTAATAACAGACTCTGAATCGAGAAGAAGTTCAATAAATTTCTTGTCCAGTTCTACCAATGCTTCCATTTTATGTTCGATAATTTAGAGATCACCTTGTAGTTCGAAAATATCAGGGTTTGGTGATTGTAATTCTTTCAAGATAACATCATAAATTCTTGAAAAAGATGTTCGATGGACATCAAGTGCTTTATCAGTTTTTCCATACTTTCTTCACAATCGTCCTGTCACGGTCGCCAAATGTTGGTATTATACTACCGACCTAGTATATATAATACTTTAAAGCAGACTTGCTCCAAAAGTATCAATAAATATGAAAAACACTTTACTTTTTTGATAGACAATCTCAATAATATAATTTGACATTAACTGTCCGATTCTCTCTACACTGTTTATACAGAGTCTTGACAACTTAACAAATAAACTAAATGAAAATGAAGATTGTCAGCAGCTTCTTTGAGTTCTTCAATTCTCAACACATGGAATTCAATTGAATACTAGAACCTCATCACTTCTGCTTAATTTGAAGTACTCAATTGTGTGGCAACATTTTTCGCTATGGTCGTCAACTGTCTATAATTCAGTGGGGTACCTTATTGTTACCTTCGCAGATATAGTACCTATATATTTATATATATATATATAGTATATAGGTATATATATATATATATATATATATATATATATATATAGATATTGCATCTGAAGAGAGAATAGGTAGTGAAACACGGCCAGGCTGGCATGACACAGGCTTATATTATATTCAGTCTGTAATCAATACATAATATACATATAATTGTATAATATAAATGCATATAATCAGATGAAAGCTATTTATTTGGAATCAAAGATGATTCTGAAATAGTACTGAAACGTGAATATATCGAAAATTTGAGCAACGTGATCTAACCCAAGTAATAGTATTGAAAAATGACCTCCCTTTGCAATAAATTGATTACTTGATTTTATTATCGTTCCATTTTTTTTCAGGCTGCTTATTCCAAACAGGAGTGATCTAATCGAATGTCGCGAATCGAATGGAACGTTGAAATTCGCAAAAACAGCGAATAGTTCCCACTCATTTGATTTTTGCTTCCGATTCAGACCGAGAGTACTCATAAAAATTGATATTTCTTCACCTCTTGAGACGAATCACCTCTTGATATTTGGGTAAATACTGATCCTATGAGAAAATTTGTTGGTAGTGAAAAATATTTTGTCCTTCAGTTCGAGCACAAAATTCAGATTAAGTTCCTAGAAAATAATGATGACATAAAAAACGACAGATTCACTGCAACGTGGAAGTACCATTTGCCTGCATTGAAATCTAAAATGATATCTAGATGAGTAACTCATAACGCTACTGTTCAACGTCGTTTTCAACAAGTGCTCGGACTTCTTCAAGAAGCCAAGCGATACACAGTGAAATTTGGAAACTGAATAGTACTGAATGAGCTCAATTGACAACTATCCAGAGGCGGAGCTTGAATTTTGAATTTTAGTATTAGCTGATCCAATTCATGACAGCTTTGCTTCTTTTGAAAGCGAGTTGCCAAAACAGCTGTCATAAACACGAACAAAATTAGTATCATTGGATAGGTTTTTTCGATACCTTCCAAGAGAAGTGTCGCTTGCCGTAGAGTTCCATTCAAAATAATTGGTCACAATGGCCTAGTGACGTCGTCTTTGACGATTTCAATACTTCAATATTGACTGACCTTCAATATTCAGTTTCCAAATTTCACTTTTCATATATAATATGTCCAAAGATGAGAGAAGAACTGTAGACATTTGTACCATTCACGTTATTTTTTACTTTCTTGTGATAGGAACGATACTGCTGAGAAAACTTTCACAATCAACATATGATATACCTATCTTCCAAACATATCTTCCTACCCTATCTCAGCTACCATCCGGCAAATAATATAACTTCCATATATATTCCTATAATATTATAATCGATTATCAAGATATCATGAATGAAATGGAAGATTGGAAGAAGGATTCTGTGACCGAGTCGTGACGAAAAGTCGAATGAATGTCTGATAAAATTCAACTGAGATATCTAACCTATGGATTGCTCGAATTAGAGAGGAAGGAAATATTCTAGTAGTTTGGGAATATAGGCCTAGCTCCCAGCATATGGAGGTGGAATCTAGGAATCAAATTCAATTTGGTGACAAAACAAGTTTCAAAGGAAGGATATTCAATGATTTCATCATCTTCTGCACATCCCTCAATATACCGATCTAGATTAACTACACCATTGAAAATGAAGGAGCCATAATGTGCCCGAACTCGTGAGTTGGAGAAAAAACGTTGTATGGATATTGAGAAATACTCTAAGTGAACAGTGAATGAAGTTGCAGAACACATTTGTCAGAGTGTTTTCTGAATTTGGCTGTGCTGCGCTTTCATACAATTCCACAAGAATCCCATCCCGACGAGATGTTGACAATGCATTAAGTTGGGAAGTTTCCACCTCTTCCTCCGTCTGGATAATTTGAAAAGTCTCAGGAGCAGAGCAATCTCAACCGACATGCTTTCTTTCTGTATGTAATTATTCTTCTTACAATGTTTCGCATGATGGTGTTACGGTTCCTACGATGGCTCATAACCTGGGAGTTTTCAGTTACAGTTGAAATACTACGAAAACCAAGTTGATAAATGAACCACAAAGGAATATGAAACTCATGGCTGTCAATACTGTGTAATTGTTCCCAGGTATCATACATCTCGGGACTACAATAACCCGTTCAATCTCGAGAGTAGGGTTCGTTCCCAGTCAGTACCATTTTTTTTTTTTTTTTCGGAAGAATTATCATCGAAATGAGGTGACCTGTAGATATGAATTCAAAAACATCGTACCAATGTTACGATGATCACTCAATTGATGATACTAACAACTTCTCTACTTGTCAGATAGAAATGAAACATTTTTGGTGACTTTGAACTCTCCAATAATCATCTCTGTTTGGAGGCGCTGAAGTACTTGATTCAGTCCTGGAGAATGAAAATGCCACGAATATACAATGAATCAATCGAACAACATAGTGAATAACACATTGAATCAAATAAATGAAGTACAAGAGCATACCAACAGATACAGAATAGATCGAATTTAGAGAAATGAGACATGAAATAATTCACACACCAAATGAGTAAATAATGTCAGGTCAATTCGAAATTGAAATCTGTATCGTAAATAGTGCCTGAGCTTTGGCGGATAGATTTTTGTTTGATATTGATGGAGGCACACTTCTCATCAACAGATCTGGTTATCAGAGACAGACAGAGACTGGTTGTCACCGTTCCTCACAAATCTTAGTGAATTTTGTTCAAAATGCGAAATATAACAATATATTTTTGAGAGAGAAAATGTTGAGATATTATCTAAAGAGCTCAAGGAATTGAGTGGACCCCAAATTATTTTGAAAAATTTTCAAGTTGCAGGAACTTTTTCAGAAATCTTCCAATCTCAATCGAATCAAAAAGGACACAACTCATCGAATTCTACCGATTCATGATATACCAGGTGTTCAAAAGAAGTATTACAAGGAAGAAAAAGTCCCATAGTCCTCAGGATTTTCTTATATTTTTTGTGATTCACTTTCTTCAGATCTCCAAGCCAACATCACCAAACTGTTCTGTAATTTTCGCCTCATGTCATACATGATGAATTTCGACTTTTCAAATTTTCTGTATTCACACGCATATCTGAGGATCTTCAAATCATAAGAAGATTGGGATCACTTAGTGATCCCAATCTTGAGAGAAAATAAAAAACAAAATGGCTTTTTTTTAAAAAATCGAAATTCTTAAAATTGAATATTCTGAAATATGCAAAATATGAAGGGAGGGTGCTTCTCAGACATTCATGAGCTGGGATAGGATATCAAGGAACGATGTTTTGTTTCGCTCACAAAACGATCGAAAATGCCTTCCAGGCAATTTCATGGTAATGCTATATCATTTCTAACAATATTGCTATATCATTTCTAACAACCCATTGTAGGAGATTTTCTATGTTTTTGATACTTTCATCTACTTCCCAATAGTACCTGATTGATCACGTAATCATGACAGTATTCAAAAACTTGGCAGAACTTCCAGAATGGGATGTTAAACTGAATGTTGAAATTGTGCGAGGAGATTAAAAAGTTATCATTCTCACAAAATCGTCTCTTCAGAAGGCATTTCGTTCGTTTCGATCGTTTCGTAGACGAAATGTGCACCATCATTGTTTCTTGATATCCTACCCCAGCTCATGAATATCTGAAAATCACCCAAGTTTCATAATTTTTCGTGAAGGGAATGAAAATACAGAGGTGCTCTCTCATGCCTCTCTGATTGACTCATCGTGAAAATCATGAAATCGTTTCGAGATATCGACCAAGCCGGTCAATCCATATAGAAGATTCATAATTTCGAAGGCATGTGATTGGTGAACGGTGAAGAAATAACAGAACTATCAAATATAACGACGACACTAGCAGAACAATTTGAGAAAAACAGTAGGTCCGATAACTATAGTGTGACATTCCAGCAACGAAAGGCAAATGAAGAACAAATGGTAGTGTGAATGAAAATTGTATTTCCGCTTATAATGACCAATTTTCAAAAATAGAAATAGGAATAGATTTATTTGAAATAGATATCCTAATATACATGAAGATTGTACAAATATACAAGTTCCGAACAGAATATATCAGACATATACAGTAATATAAGTGTATGAAGAAATTGAAGAATCAAATCAACAGGTAATCAAGGGAATGATGAAGAAAAGGATGATGAATGACTCAGTTGGAATCATATTGTGCTCGTAGATATTGAGATAAGGAGCATTACTGTAATATTTTGCTAGCAAAATAGATATATCTATAGTCTCGAAAGCTCTCCAAAAATCTAAAAATACTGCTACTACATATTTGTTGTCATCAATTGACAGTTTCCATTTAGACAAGGTGAGTTGGAAAGCAGTTTCACATGAGCGTTCATTGACAAGCCCTTGAAATCAGACAAATTGCATCCAATCACTTCAAGAGTTTCGCTTGACCATTGTAAAGAAGCCGAAATTGTTGCTTCAATATCAAGAATACTCCCAATGAGAAAATTATTGAAGCTTTCAGCTTAATCTTGGTCTGACATCACTCTCTGCGTATCGAATACAATTACATCAAATAGGGGACTATTATTGGGTTTGATAAGTGTTTTCAGAGATTTCCACATTTCCATGATTCTTTGAATCATGCGAACAATCATTATTCTTTCGTTTGTAGTAATCATCTTTCTTCATTTTCAACAAATTAACCACTTCGTTTTTATAACTCTCATTAATAGCCCAATTAATTGAGTTGTTCATCATTCCCAGTTCTACAATTCTTAAATTTCTTGTAAGCTTCATCTCTATACCTTGCTGCAACAAAAACTGAGGCAATTGGTTTTCATATTGTTTGTATGATTTCAGAGGGCTGATAATATCGACTTGTTCTCCTATGTTCGTAACAAGGTTAGAATATATTGTATCAGTATCATTGAAGTTCAAGTTCCAGATGCAATTATTTGATTTCTCACTTAAAATAAGGAGTTTTGTTCCACTGAAGTCCCTTTATAATTTCAAATTGCTAAAGTTCTGCAGTTGACCGGATTCGATTGTAACAGTTATGATAATATGATCAGTTATCTTAGGAATTTCATGGACTGAACATTAATTCACTGTTGACGAGGTCAAAACATAATCAATCAATGTACTACTATTGTTAGTAACTTTTGTTGGTTCGTGGATGAGTTGCTCGACCCCAATATTTGCAATGAAATTCTTGAATTTTTTTACCAAAGGATCATTTGAGTTGAGGGAGTTCAAATCAATATGCATTCATTTTGTCGAGAGAAAATATTTTCAGCCAAATTTCCAAAGTGATCAAAAAACTCATTAAACTTAGAACGATATGAACAACCAATCCATAAACTCTCATTATGGAACTTCATTCTTATACCTAAACACCAATAGACAGAATCGACAATAACTTTTTTGACAACCTGAAAACTATAGTCATCACGAAGGTATATCACTACTCCTCCTGTGTGGCGGTTTGCGGCGTCACAGCTTATGACTTCATAGTCCTGAATGTCAATTTGAAATCATCCATGTCTTTCGTAGTTCTTGTTCCACTTAGAAGCAAAACTAAGGGGTGGTGGAAAACAAGATCATGAACTAGCTGATCAAGGTTTGCGTATGAACTCTGGATGTTGGCGTAAATAATATCTGTATTATACGGTATAGTAAGACATCTTGGAATCAGTTTTTTTTTATCAGGTACGTTGACGATGGTAGGAATTTTATTTATGTACTTGACTGCTTTATTGTCGACTCCACTATTGATGAGATCAGTCAGTTTCTTTTTGACTGGTGAATAATAATTCCTCTGCATTATAGCTTGATCAACAATAATGTTCATATCAGTTACTTCAATCGAATTTTCATTCATTTGAATAAATAGGGCTTCTTCTGCACTGCTTAGAATAACTTTCAATGGCCTATTTTTGTTGGCATCAAATTTACTTGATCGGAAGGTTTTTTTTCACAGTGACTTCTGCCGAGAGGTCACCCAATATATGCTTCACATCATGTGTATCTTCTTCTGCCCTGCGAAAATAATTTGTTTCAGAAGATTCTTGGATATTTGTTGCCCTAATCTGTCTCTCTTGGATTTTTTGAACTATGTTATTGATATTAGAGTCATCAGTAGAGTTACCATTCTTGATAATTTCATGAGGTTTCTTATTTTCTTAGTTTCTTTTCAATTCCCAAGACTTTCTCAGAGTCCGTTTTGCAAGAATCGCAAGAATATATCATATTGCGTGTTCTCAAAGCAAGAAACCTGATTTCAGAGGTACAAAGGTCAACACATAGACTAGATACTGGCGTCCCGCAAGGGTCAACACTCTGCGTCACATTTTTCGCAATAGCCGATGGAAGCTCCTCCATTAATCCTCGACGACATAACAATTTTTTCCTAGTGACAATTTGAATCTGATTCAAGGAACCTCACAATAAACAGTTAATTCCTCAGTGAAAGAAGCAGGTAATGAAAGATTCAATTCATCAACCTCTAATATACACGTCATGCACTTCTGCAGGCTCAGAAATAATCACAATCCGCAGAAAAACCTGTTCCTGAGAATAACATTCGATGGTAAACTGATATTTGTGAAATGGATGGAAGGAAGCATTGAATGATATCTACTATGTGTCGAATACAAACTGGAGCGGAGATAAAAAAGTTCTGCGAATGTTATATAGATTTTATCCATGAGCGACTTATGGTTTATTCATCTGCTCGTAATCTCATCTGGAAACAGTTGAATAGATTCAATCTTGCGCTTTGGAACTATCGTTAGGTGCATTTCCTTTGAGTCCACTGCCTTCTTCGAAATGTTTTCTCGGAATCAATGTTACTCCGAAAAGGTGATCTTAGTAAAAGTCGATACTGTGTTCCGTTCTCGAATTGTTTTCATTTGAAAATGATGAAGTGATATCTGATGGTGGTTCGTCGTCGATGGTTCGTCTGAACTCAATCTGCTATTCTTGATTTATCCAATTAGCCCCGTTGGGTATTCTCATTGTGTTAACTGATTCTAATCCGAACAGTAACTCAAACATATTGTCTCGTTCTCACAAACAATTTGAATGGGAAATGTGATTCACTCCATTGAGAAACAACAACAACTCTAACAGGCTTTCGACATTAATATTCGAACACAGAATGCGAATTGAAGAACACTAGAGCAAGGAAAATGGAAAAAGAGCTCTCAGAGACCTGAATAACACTCGACATAGGCTATGGATGGTGAATAAACTGTTGGCGTCGAGCCAATAATTTCATTCTAAGTATTTTTTCGAAAGTGTTGTTCCGGTCTCTGAGGAGAGACCGAACGTGAAAATTCATTTCTTTATTTAATTCGATATTCTCCGTCTACGAAGATGCCGTTCCTTATTCCGACTGTTTCCATGGAAACCAGTCAGATATGTTGTATTGCCCTCGTCGTTCCATATAGTTTTCGATGAATTTTTGATTCCAAATATCTTCCTGCTCCGGATGATGAATATAGGGGTCGTTTTCCCATATGGATAACTTCTGAACTTCCGACCTGAGATGTATAAGTATTCTAGGATATATTTTGGATGTATCCATATTACGAGCATCATTCAAATGCTCCGATTGTCACGTATGTAGTTGTACTCTGAGAGTATTATGACTCAAAACCCAATTACTACATCATGGAGTAGGGTAACTACAATTAGTTTCAAACATTTTCAAATTCATGTACAAATTTCCTCCATTTTTTTCATTTCTTGCCAGATGTTTCGCTTCTTCTCATGTTTTCTCTTACTACTTCAATATTTCTCCTATAGCTCTGTCCCATGTCTGCCTCGGTCTCCCGCATTTCTTTCTCTCATGTATTTTGGTCTCCTATACTCGTTTGACCGGTCTTGAATTGCTCATTCTTCTTAAGTGGCCCCACCAACTCAGTTGCCGTTTTTTGATGAAATTAAGTGTATACTGCACCTCAAGTTCTTCCCTCATATTTATATCTATAATTCTGTCTCTCCTTGATACTCCTTTCACCTTTCCCAGGTGTATACCTTCCTTAGTTCGTTCAATTTTCAATAATTGTTCATGTCAAAACATTACTCTGATGAATTCACAGAGACACTTTGAATTTCTGATGTTTATTGTGATATGAGAATACACCGACCATATCATCTCATATCATCTCGCATAGGCGAAATTGAAGTTCAATCGAAAACTAATCAATAACAAATTCCAATTACCAACTTCCAAACTATGCTCGATACGTAAAGTCCAATCCCAGTTAATACGCTCACTACGCTCAATAATTCCAGAGATAAAGAATTTCCGCTGATTGAAAAAGTCCTGAAGGATGATGTATTGTGTCACCTGGAAAAAAAGGACTGTATTGGTTAATCACAAATTGAATACTATGAATATTTCTACCACATTTCTGAATGTTAACCCATCACTGAGTATCTCTGATTGTGAAGATAATCTTTTGGAAACCATACCTACTGTGTATCTTCTTGGCTCTTAGAGAGGAAATTTTTTTCCTGTTGATCTTCGTCAATAATATGTTCCAGTCGAATGAATGGAACTGACAGTATAATTGTGTTGGTATATGTTAATCTTAGAGCGGAGCATTTTTTTATGAAACTAGTGTAATTCTAAATTTTCCACATACAACCGTGATAATTCGAAAACGGTCAAAAACTACTATTGGGTCATATCATACGATTCCTCTCAAACATAAACCAAATGATGACAAACTTTGATAGGTGATAAGGAACATTGAACAGTGATTTGAGTATCGCGCAGTACCAAACAGTATTTTTTCCGCTCAACAGCCCAAACGGTTCATTTGCAGACATATATTGATGAAAACAATGTTTGATGTTTTGATGTCCTTTATCACCCCTTCGGTATCTTCTCGGGACACTCATATTATATTCATATTTTTTCTGAATTATGAATTTTCTGAATTTCTGAATTCAATCGATACAATCCATCATTTCGAATTCTGAAAACTGCTTGCATTCTGATTGCTATCATGTATCTTTTTATCGTTTCAATTTTTCTTGATGAATACCATGTATCATTGGATTTGAATTTGCGTTGATTCATATATGATTCAAAATGTGAATATTTGCATGAATCTCAATAAGTTTGAGTTTATGATTTATCGTGAGAGGATTTCATTGTGAGTGATCTTCATTTACGACAATATCAGACGACATCGGGGACGACTTCATTAGGGAATACACCAAGAAATTATGTTTCACAATTCAATGTTGTTGTTAATATTCCATGATAATTTCATTAACCCGATAACCTCACCCAATCAACTTCTTTCATTTGGTGTTCGGTACATAATACAACACCGTCAGGGTAGTTGAGAATAGATTTGATTAGAGCTTCCGTGTTGTATGCCTCTACACCACGATTCTTCCAGATCTATTGTCCTTAGCCCTCGAAATCATCTGGAGTTCTCTTTCTAGCTCCGTCTCAGCTACAAGACTCCGAATGCTTGTCTTCAGATCATCCATTCATTTGAGAGCTCTGAGAGGGAGGTTTTTCTTCTCCTATCGTTAGGGACTTCAGTCTTGACAGACCATCAGAGTAGCGAAGAATGTGAGCTGCTGTTTTCTATTCCTCCTGGGAAAATCTTCACAGTGGTTCTTCTGCTAGGCTGAACGTACTCATATGTTTATTGAGCCTACAATGCCCTCTCAGGTCAACTCAGTATTCTAGTTGTACTCTTCCTATACTTGGGTCGTTTTTCAAGTCTTCATACAGTTCATTGTAGTCTCTTCCGGCGATATCTGCCTTCTTCATAGATACTTCCACGCTCGGTGCTCAGCAGAAATATCATTTATCATGCCACCACGAATGATTACTAGTAGACAAACCAGACGAGCTGAGGCTGGTCAACCCTACACTGTCAGGCTCGAGACCTGTCGAACATTGCTATACCAAGCATCTATATCATATATCATACATCAATAGAACAGCAAAGTTGTAAAATTCTTAGCCTAGTGAAGTCTTTCCTGATGCTCACAACCTCCAAACTTTCGAGAAGAATTCCAAAATTCCATCGCTGGCTAACACGATATTTCTCGAACTTTATAGGTTTCCCTTTCGTGTTGTCAACAGATTAAGAAAAGATGCTTGTCCTCTGAACAATTGCGTGCGATTGCGATTGACCGCCTTGAATGTATATATAGGTAATGGTGGCATGTTAAGCGAGACTCCTAGTGTGGCTGTTGGAGTTATTTTCATGACGCCGGTGGCACTCAGACAAGCTCATCTTTGCATGCCTTCGAGCCGTCGTATATCATTCCAGCTTGTTGAGTCTCAATAACTCTGACATAGAGCCATGTTGTTATCCTTGGTAGTTCCATCAGCTGAAGTTAATACCCTGAACCAGGAGTGGTATCAACTCAAATCTCAAATAGATTCAGCCTCGGATTTAACTGAACATATTCCAAAAAAAATCAGCGATACATGTAGGTCGATGGGATCATATCAAACGAGTACTCATTTCACTCATTTTACAATGTGTAATAGGGATACAATAATTGACAGCTCTTTGTCCAAAGATACATATTGTTCCATGCCTATAAAAATGGAAATAATATGGTGGTTATTTCATGTAACTATTCTCTAACCTGCAACTAGAGTTCATACAGCTTTTATAGGTAGTGAAGTATGTTTGTCCACATCTTGACCCGCTTTTATTTTGTTAGTGTTACGAAACCGGCTATATTGGAATGGTACGAATATTCCGATTGAGAATGCAGGATTCAAGAGATGTGGGTGAGTACTTGATCTTAGGAAGGGAACCCAACAACTGATGATAAGTCTGTATGCCTACCTACGTATTTCCTTCGTAAACTAGTTAGTCGTAATGTATCTATCGTGTAGAGATTCAATTAGAGAACAAAAGAAAATGAAATATTCAATTCAGATCCATGATGAAAATCAGGTATACTTGATTCTCAAGAGAGAATGGAATGTGAAATTTCAATTTCCCATGATATCAATTCCAATCCTATTTTTTCGCATTACATATTCGAAACATGTCATATCGAAAGATCATATAACTACTAGATCGAATGGATTGAAGGAATATGGCAAGAATCTGTATGATAATCAGCATCTGTTTGAAGCCGAAGAACAATTTGTCCGAATATAAACTCCATGATGATGTACATTAGATGAAACTCTATCACTTTCTTGGAAGAACGACAACTTTCAATCAATAAATGAATATACCATCACGAAGTCAAGGAGAACATTAGGACTACAGAAATCATATCACATGTCTTAAGAACATACGAAGTAGCTATGAATGATTTGTAACCGAAATCAAAAGACAGAATATATAGTGTAGATGTAATCGCAATCATAGAGTAACCGACTATTTGCTACATGAAAATATAACTTCAGTCTTCCTAAGGCAGCAAAACACGCAGTATGATTGTTGACTCAGATCCTTATGTTCTGAATGGTTGATCTTTTGATTCAGAGTGCGCCTTAATAATCTATTGTGGCTCAATGATATCTTTTTATTTCTCACAATTTATGACCAGTCGTCTCACAAAAATGAGTGATATATATGGTTCGAAAAAGAACCTGATTCTAGACACTGCAGGACGAATAACTACATAAGATGTGCTTTACCGTCGCGTGTTACATATGGCCGATCGGAGTAATATAAAGATCATAGAAAACGAAGACAACAATCAATACACGAAATGTCGAAGAGTCTGCTTGCATTCTTTTGAACGGAGACAATAATATTGCTTCTTGTTCCTTTAAAAAAGCTCCAGTGTCGGGCAGACCGTCGACAACTAGAACTCCAGAAATTTAAGGAGCTGTTCCTCAGGCAATCGAAGAAAATCCACAGAAAAGCACGAGAAAAATTGTAAGAAATCTGATCGTGTCCAAGTATTGTCGCCCCGAGATTTCCTTCCCCGCATGACATTTTGCCAATGTGTACTGCAGAAAATTGCAATAAACCCTCAATTTATTGCAGAGGTATTGTTCACTGACGAGGCAACTTTTACAAAGATTACAAATGATTCTCCTCACTTATTGACTCAATTTTGGATTCCAACTTCTTGTCATCCAAAATTACTTGCATTGACTGATGCACTGGCGTTTCTTCCCTAATATTTACTACTTAGAGGCGACTTCAATGCATCGATTATTTCAAATCCCAATAACTCGAAAACAGTTGCTCGTAGCGACCTGTACCAAGAATATATCTTCCAAACAAAAGGTACGCACAAAAAAGTTCAGACATTTCAAATGACTCACTTCGTCATTGAAAAATACCCCTAGATACCGAACTCTATTTGAATATCACGATTATTTTGAAATTCAATAACAAAAAAACAAGAAAGAGTAATCAACTTTGACACTGTATCTCAGGAACAAATAACTTTCGGACATATATTTGTACGAGTTTCCTTTCTTATTTTGACGTCAGCAACATTTCAGCATGAATTTCCTACATGTACTCAAGAAACACCCTGTAGATGTAACAAAATTGTTCATATTGTCTCTATATCGAGGAAAGGTAGGTAATTATATATCATTCGAGAGAAAACATTTTCTTGACATTTACCTCTATGGCTGTACGATTGAGCCAACTGATTGATTCACAAAATGAAATAATGAAGTGTATAGCTCATATTGCAACTCAGAATATCGTTGAATTTCCAGTCACAACTCGGAATTTTACCAGATTGAACGGAAGTCTGAATTTATTATTATTCCTCGTTGCTACTCGGAATTTCACCCAATTCCGAGTTGCAACTCGGAATTCAACTAAATTCTACGGAGGCGTAGGAGGGCCAATATTATTTTTCGCTTGAATTCCGAGTAACAACTCAGAGTTTGAGCGAAGAATGAGAATGAAATAATATTGGCCCTTCTACACTTCCGTAGTATAGAGTCCCTTCTATGGATAACAATGTTTTCTGAGGTTATAAAAGCAATTGACCGATCAATCGAATTTGAGAGATGATACGTTTTGATGATCCACTTTCACATCCAGTTTACTGGCGTAGATTAATGAACAAAGACACACGGAGGCCCATGGCATTCGAAATGATATTGCCTTGGGTTTCATCAAAATTTGAAAGACGAATTAAATTCAGTGATGTTATCATTCAGTTCAATATGGTGTTATCAGCTTGAACCACTGAGAAAATAACCAAAACGTAACATTTCCACATGTGACAAAAATAATCAACTCCTTTAATTTGCCACTATTGAAGTTATGATCATAATCATAAGCACCATATAATCCACTACATTATTCACGTTGTTCTGAGAAACAAGGAACATGTTCGATTCATAGGTTTATCACTAGGCATCCACATATCTTCCTCCAATCAACAATATACCAAATTATCTCCTGAACTCCCCTAAATTCATATATTCACAATATATAATGAATACAACACTTCACAATTATTGATATATGTTCTCACTCATTTCATGGATTTTCTCACATTACCTCCTATATGTGAAGGTTTATCTATTTTCTATTCTCTTGTTTCAATTTGTGGAATGGCACATATGAGATCTGAAACTTTTGCAACTTGATAGTTTACCAATCAACAAATATCTGTGTTAAAATATGATGAGTTTCTATTGAAACTGATATCGCTCCATTCTGATCCCAAATCTGCTCAAAAACTCCCATCATGTTTTATATAATCAGTATATCCTACCAGAAATATGTTCCTCCGCAGTGCCTGTTGACCTCGCGACGCAATTCAATTAATCCCTCTTCATGAAAAGAATGGGTACGAATGTGTCGGGATGAGAGATGAAGACCGCCTGGCAGACGAAGCCCTGCCTCTAATGGATCCAGTAAATGAGTCCTAGGTTGACATCACCTCCGCCTGCTTCTATCCACCCCATGTCACTGAGAATTATTATTGGATAGGTCGTTGAGAAAAGATCGGTTTCTCAGGATAAATTATTTCCTTTCGGATGTGGTTGCTGCAAACCTCTATGAGTTATTATTAGGACATGGTTCTTGGTGAGATGATATATGTTTCCGTCGACAGGAGAGGAATGAAGAGCCTGGTTCACTCCTTTTTATTGATCCTCTTCTTGTAGTTCTCAAATTAACCTTATATCAAATCTGAATAATCTGAATTCCAAGAACTATTCAACATTCGATCATCTCTAGGATATAGAGCTGAAGATCTTCGATATTGAGCTGTTCAAATGCCAACCTACAGAATTTGAGTTTATATCGCTTTCGGTGGAAGTAATCCAAACTGAGATAAAGAGGTTCATTTTGCAATTCCATCTGGAACTAGTTGCTGAACATTTCATGTCTACCGGCGATATTCCGCAATTGGGAGTCGATCGACCGTGTTCTGCAAGCAGAAGTTCAATCTGTAGGGAATTGGAAAATCTGTGATGACCTATATATGATCCACCATTCCGAGCAAAGTGGTGGTGAAAATTTGGAACTTAACAGAATCTTTCTCGAGTAACTACATGGATGAATGTAACCCAGAATTTAAAGACTTTCCTTCCACCTACTCATTTGATGATTGCACACGCCTTCAATCATACTGTCCATTTTTTTCTGAATCAACAGAATGTCATCATTCCTTCAAAGTTCAAATTCCCAATCTTTGTAGGTGGGTACAACCCTTTCACTTATCTTCCATTGGCTTATATGTAGATACACATATTCTACAAGGTTATGATTCCAATTTTATCGATCAACATCGGACTATCTTATGAAAACTGTTGTTTTTCCAGAATGATTTCCAAAGTTGACTTCATCATTTTATAGAGGTGAAAAATTGATCCAAATGTGATATCGAATAATCCCACCAATACCTGATACCAATTGCCTGAATTTGAAATTTTTCATTCTGGGTTTCTACCTAATGAGCACCACCGATCGAATGCAGTGAAAATAAACGTAGTGATCTATTAAAAAAAATTGAATTTGTTTCTGGTTCAGAAGACTATGAAGATCTGGCAACATCGTCGATGCAATTTTCCAATTCGCCATGTCGAACAACCCCTAACTAATGAATTTCATTGATATCACATGAGATATTTCAGATATATTCAAGGGTTTCTCTACTTCATTCTAACCCTTATATCACAAATATCTTCATAGAACTAGCCGGAACACTACAATAGTTTGGATTCCTCTGGTATAAACTGTGAATCATCGTCTCCTACCGATGCAAGCTTCTCGGTGGCTTCTAAGGCTCGCTTCGGCTACAATAACGAGAATATCAATAAATAACAACAATAACAACCATAACATCCCTCAGGGGCTCACATCTTGTGAGTACAAGGTATGACAACCCCGAAGTACCCTAGCTGTATACTCACCTTTATTTCAACTTGTCTTAGGTGATATTCTCTTTCTTTAATCCATCCTATCGGTCTTCCTCGGCCAGCTCTTGTTCCTTCAGACCTCTGGTGACTATAAGAGTATCCGAGAGTACAGCGGTCACTATCTTTCATTTTTCCTCACCCCTCCTCTCCTTATCTGTGCAATATAACCTTTTCAAACGGTACATTGTGTCTCGCTTGACAAACCCTTTTCCTCCCCAGTCCCTGATGGCTGTTGCTATTAGCCGTAAAAAGGTGTTAGAGGTTGAATGGCTCTGCGAAGTGAGTCATAACCGGTACACTCTGAGAACTAGGCGACACTTAGTTTCAACCAGCCTTGCCTCCACATGCGAGGCTCTGTGGGGGTAGACCTTTCTTCCCTAGCTACTCGTGGGAATACAATGTCAACACCAACAACACAGAAGGATACATGGGAGCAGTCCACTCCTCAAAATAACAGAGAAGGAATTTCCAGAATGTACTCACTAGCAATGTGACGGAGGACAAACAACCTCGGTTCTTGTTAGTGAAAATAATTGACTGATTTTGCAAATGTTCTCATCATCAAGAGAAATGTTTAGTTTTATTGGAGAAACGAGAAACATGAAGAAAATTGAAGGATGAATTTTGGTAGAGACAGTATCAAATGCTCAGTCGAAACGTCTACAGAAGGTGATATTCTTCAACAATTCTCCAGTAGAGATTATTCCTCACGCAAAATTGAATTCCAGTGGAAGTATTATTTATTGCAGGGACTTCATAAATTGTGGTGAACAGGAAATTTGCGAAGAGGTGAAAGATTTTGGGGTGACTGAGGTGAAAAGGATCAGGATGAAAGTCAATGGTGACCTAACCGACACACCTGATCATATCTTGACCTTCAACAGTCCGAACTTTCCAAATGGAGTGGAAGCAGCATTCCACAACCTATTTGTGCGCTCATATATTCTGGCACCAATAAGATGTTATAGATGCCAACAATTTGGTCATACATTTTCACGGTGTGATGAACCCTAAGTGTGCATATGTGGAAGAGCACCACATGAAGAGACTACATGTGGTGAAATATCGAAATGTGTCATCTGTGATGGGGTTCACACAGCTATATGAAAAATCTACCCAATATTCTGAATGGAAATGGAAATTCAAAAAAGAAAAACTCTACATAAACTTACATATCCCGAGGCGAGGAAATTGGTGACAAATATATTCCGTTACGGTGCGAATACTCACTCCAATAAAGTGAAAACATGTACCACCTCTATTGAAGTAAGTCATCTTGTTGTTTGCCTGATTCCTGGATTGAAAAAATAGTTGAACAACTCGTCGATGGTAACAACAATACATTTCATCAATTCACAAACCAACTACGACTGTTCCCAGGTCAACCATTGCCACACCTGAAATTGCTACCACCTCAATAGAGGATCAAACCCCATCGGAATCATCATTTGTATCAGAAAAACGAAAAAGGAACTAAATGAATCAAACTTCCATTGAATCCACCGAATCGGATGATGATAGAACGGGGTTCATTGAAAATAACACGAAAAGACAACCTGGTTGGAAGAAAGGAGTTCCAGGAAAAAAAATAAGGGTAACTAACTAACTAATCAATGGCTGGATACGAGAATGGAATACAGTAGAATTGTGTTGGATGCAAATATCACTATGCGGAACTCAAATTGAAATGCCTTTTTGTATATGTCCACAAGGAACTCACTTCGACCACGATGGAAACTTTCACCTTGGAGGATATGAGTTGTTCAAACATGAAAATTATCCCTGATAGAAGAGCAAGAGGAGGAGTTGCCACTTTCATGAAAGAATATTTCGAAGCTGAAGAAGTATTACACCAATTCACGAACAGTTGCTATCACAATCGAACATCCATACAAAATGACTATCTGCAATGTATAGCCACCTGATCACAATTGGACTCGACGAGAACTAATACAATGCATAAAGCAAATCCCCCTCGGAGACTTCAGGCCACCACCGCCTTTGGGGATCTGATAGAACTGATCCAGGAAGCAGAACAAGTGATCAAATCATTGATGACCTCGACTGAATACAGCAGATGGTACTCACATGAATTCTAGATCGAATACGCTCTCAGCCATAGACCTAACGATTTGCTCTCCTGATGTCGCACCCGATTCGAAATGGGAATGCTCAGAAGAAAAAAATGCTGATCAAATTCCTATATCTATCGAATGTGTTGTCCAACAGTACGATTATATAATCAAGAAACGATGTGTTCTCAACAAAGCTGATTGGAACCTTCACAGAAATATTATGAGCAATTCCTAAACCATACATAACTAAGAATATGTTGCCATACCTAGACCTAAAGGTATGTCACGAAGGAAAGTAGTTCCTTGATGGAATGATCAAGTTGCTGTGGCCATCAGAGAGAAAAAAGAAAGCTTTCAATACTTTCAAACGATCGCATACACAGAAGAACCTTTTGAATTTCAAAAAACTCCGAGCAAGAGCTACACGTATATGCTTGAACAGCCAAATGACATCCTGGGAAACCGATCACAACCGATACCCCAATGGAAGAGGTTTGGCAGAAAATAAGTAGCATGAAGGGGAGAAATTTCAGATTGATCTCCCCAGTTCTCATTGTGGATGGTCAAGAAATAAGAGGAGATTATAATATTGCAGAATCATTAGCGAATCAATCTGAAACAACGATCTCTACGAACAACTATGAAGACTCTCTCCGAGAAATCAAAGGCAGGAAAGAAACTCATCGATTCCAGGACGAATGAAGATATACCATACAATGCCATCTTCGAAATGAATGAACTGAATCACGCACTTTCTGAAGCTAGTGAATCAGCTCCAGGAGAAGATCAGATACCAGATACCAGAGCTCCCACAAAATAAGGAAGCTGCTCTATTGAAGTTATATAATAGAATTTGGACAGAAGGTATGTACAAACAATGGGAAGAGGCATTGATAATAGCAGTACCCAAACCTGGGACAAACCTAGGGAATCCTGCGAATTATCGTCCTCACTAACATGCTGTCTAGGCAAAGTACTAGGAGAAATGGTTGGTTTCAGATTGATATAGACCTCAGAGAAAAGAAAACTACTCTCTCACTTCCGAATGGGATTCAGAAAAAATAGATCAGCTTCAGATCAACTAGTTCAAATTGAGGAAACAATACAAAGGAGTTTTGCTTCAAGATCTCATACCGTCGCAGTTTTTTTTTTCGCTATCGAGAAAGCATTCGATACAACTTGGCTACATGGAATACTAAAAACACTACACCGATGGGAATTCAGGAAGTTCAATGTTCGGCATGGTCAATATCTTCCGCAGGTACATGATTCGGAGAATGGTATTCCACAAGGATCGACATTGAGTGTGAAATTTTCCGCAATAGCAATCAATGGAATAGCAGAATGTATCCAACCTGAAATCGGGAGATGTTGATGATCTTGCAATTTATTACTCAACGCCCAATATCAATGAGATAGAAAACACCTCACCAGAAGCAATCAATAATAATATGCAATATGCAGATCAAAATGGATTCAGGGTATCAGCAGGAAAAACTCACTGCATTCATTTTTGTCGAATGACCCGAATATTTCCCCATACGGAAAGAAAATAGAAAATGAGGAATCCTAACAAATTCCTCGCGTTGACATTTGATAAGCAGTTTTACTGGAAAGAACATCTGAAAACTCAACTGTTGACTGTAAAAGAAGGCTGAATGTCATCGAATCAGTAGCAGATCTGAATTGAGGTACTGATAATGGAGTGCTAATTGATCCATTTGGATCCATAGTATCATCAAAAATGGACTATGGTTCGATTGTATACTCATCAGCGAGGAAAACGTACCAGAAACTCCCCGATTCAGTCCATGACACTAAACTGAGACTTGCATTAGGTGCCTCTAGAACATGACAATATTTGACATTATGCTGTGAACCTTTAGAATATAGGAAATGAATTCTTACTAATTTTTCTACGAAAATTTGGTCTTTACCTAGCCACTCAAATAATCATCTCTCATCCTCAAAGGAAATTCCCAAATTATATAAAAACAGACCAACTATGAGAAATCCTGAAACTATTAGAATTGGTGAACTTATCCATGATTTGTGTGAAAATCTACCCAAAACTCACACTCTACAGAAATATCAAGTTGAACCATGGGAAATGAGTCCACCATTTGTACATCTATAATGTAAAAAATATAACAAATACAATACCCCTGAAGAACTCATTGATGGAAAGATATCCTCCATCATAGAAAATCACAGGAATGCGATGAAAATTCACACTGATGGATCAAAATCTGAGAAGAGGTTGGTAGTGCACTTCTCACTGGAAATGAGACACATCACTGGACCCTCAATCCATCTTCCAGAATCCACACCGCTAAATTGTGCGCAATATGGCAATCTTTGAAATATGCAGATATTATTAACCTTAAAGCAACAATCATATGCTCCGACTCTCTCAGTTCGTTCCAATCAATCTCTGACATCTCTGATCCAGATCCTCTCGTACGAAGAATCCTATAGACATATCATTGGTTGAAACATAACAATCAAAATGTCATTTCCATCTGGACACCGAGTCATATAGGAATTACTGGCAATGAAAGGGCCGATGGAGCTGCAGAAGAGGCCGCGAATAATAATCACGCAGACAACATTCCAAACACAAAATACTGTCACTTTGGCAAGAAAAGTGGAAGTACAATGATTCGAAATTGAAGAAATTCGAACGCAATGTGACGCCTGCAATGCACACCAACAACCTGAAAAAAAGAGATCAAGTAGTGCTAGCAAGAATGAGAATTGGTCACACTCACCTGACATCATCCTACATGCTACTAGGTCAACCCCAAACCGTGTGTAATTTGTTTGCAGCCTTATTGACAATTGAACACATATTACTACAACATTTGAAAATGCCAAACGTCGTATCTGTATGCTTCAATAACCCATCTCATATAACAACTTTGCGATTCCTCAAAAATATCAATATTCACTCGAGAATTCAACATCAGTTGCTGCCGCAAAACCTACATAAAAAAACAACCATACCAATAGCATTACTGTCAAAGAGTATGTACACGTTTGCTCCTTTCACACTCTTTTTCAGACTCTTCCTCAAGGATCTTCGAACGCAGACGTTGTTTCAGTTCGAAAAATGGTAAGGGCTTTTCCAAAATCCCGTGAAATATCAGATACTGACTGTTCTCAGGAAATTTCCTGAGATATATCCAGCTCTCAGCATTATATCAATTCATAGTATACTTCATAACTCTACTTGTTTTGATCATTATGTACAACCCCTTCGTGGATCATCTATGTCAACAGAAACAACACTTGTGGTTGAAGAACACAAACGATAACAGAGAGAACAGACTTTTGAAACTCGATTCAGCGGGCACGAAAAATCCAGTTTCCTGCAGGCAATGCATTTGCTCATCTGATATTCCACCCGCAATTGCAGATCGTATTGTCAGGATGATGAATCGCGCTGGCGAAAGCGCATTCGTTGCACAATGCACCAGCATGGAATTTCAGCGCACCAGATGCTAGAAGAGGAGTTTTTGTAGTGCAGAAGATCGATGGAGATGAATCGTTCCGAAACGAATTCGTGTCGAGAAATGCTGAAAATAATGGGTTATCCGCAAATTGAATGACTGAAAAACGTTATTAGGTACGGTACATGTCCCTGCGGTGGATATGCTCATAAAATGCGCCCTACAGGAAAAATGGAACAGGTAATCAGATGATACTCTTTCAGAAGGAGGAACAGTAATATACGATGTATGATGATACTTTACAGAGTGTCCCAAAAAGTTACCTACAAACTTCAAGGGGTGATGGGGGACATCAACTCAAGCATTTTTGTTTTCATGAACATATATCTACAAACGAGCTGCTTGGGCTGTAGAGCAGAAAAAAAAACGGTTTGGTACTTATTATACTGCGCAATAGTTATTTCACTGTTTTTGCTCTATGACACGATAAATGAACAAGGATTTACAATAATTGTTCGGAATTTCGACAATTCACTTGATTCACTTACCCAATGCAAAGATTGTACCGTCGGGTTATTGACTCGCGAATCCATTGGAATATTCCAGGAATAGCTTCTACATAGGAACAACTTGCCATTATCTTTGCTAACACATTTTCCTCTGTACGAACCACAGTTCAATGAAGAATCAGTCAGTCGATCATGTCAGGAGCTCGGGTTCTATTTATATATATAAATATATTATATGAATATATTATATAAATATATTATATAAATATATGTTTGCGAATGATTCGATCGGACTGTAGAGCCAAAAATAAACAGTTTGGTACTCAATAAACTGCGCAATGATGGATTCACTGTTCACTTCGCTTCATCAACGAATGAATCATGGTTCACTTTCTTCCAATGAGAAATTATCTGCCACATCAAATGCAATTTTTTTAATTGACAGCTGGGTTAATATTTCAACAGCAGCTAATCACAAATATCGAATTCAACGACAATCTTCAGGTAGGAATTTCAAAACTGTTTGAGATGAGGAAATGTTTTTGCAGATCGTAGTGAACTAAATAAATGAATGAGTAAGAATACTCTCTATTTTCGTATGAATGATATCCGTGGAACAGAAGCGAGACAGATCTGTTTCGGCCTTCCAGTGGCCTGATCAGTCGTCCTTGTTTTGCTGACAAATATAACAGTCTCAACTCTTGTGAACTCTAAGACTATAAGCTACATAAAAAGTTCGAAAAGACAGGAAATTTCCATTGCTATCAGGAATTCAGTAGGCTAAGGGCTGATATCAAACTAAAAACGAAAGAAGCATCTACATCGTATATACAAAATGTAGAGAAAAGATGATCCGAACGATTTTTAGGCATGTGTTAATAATAAAAATAGTTCTTCAAGAATTCCTGGTGAAATGGTCTATGGAGGTGAATCGTATACTGATCCTCAATCGATTGTGAATGCCTTTGGAAACTTTTTAGAAAGTGTCTATTCACCTTCCGTGAAAGTTAACTCATCATTCAATTTCGATCATAATACCCTAGAAGATATTAGCTGCGAGACAATCACAGAAACTGAAATCTTGGATGCTGGACAAAAATTGAAGAATAAGCTCAGTTCAGGATCAGACAATATTATATCATTTCTATTGAAAGACTACCTAAGAGTATTAGTTATCCCTCTACAAATCCTTTTCAATTCAATTCAGGAAACATCAGTTTCTCCAGAAACCTGTAAAATTGCCAAAGTCTGCCCAATCCATGAAAGTCAATGTCGTAATAACATTAATAATGAATTCTAGATCCACTGTTAGTAACCTGACTGTTTTCAATCAATATTTGTGTGAAACTCTTGATCGTAGGGGACAGGTCGATGCGGTGTACACAGATTTCTCTGAGGCTTTTGATAAGGTCGGTCATTCCTTGCTTATTCACAAACTCTCAATAATGGGTCTCAATGTAACTTACTCACAACTTCTGGAATAATGGTTATCACTCAAATATCTATTTTGCAACTAGCGGTGTACCTCAAGGGTCTAATCTAGGACCATTATTTGTGCAACCTATTGGAGTGCAATAGGTTGATGTTTGCGAACGATTTGAAATTATACGCTACTATGACCAGTCTAGATGACTGCATATTATTGCAAAATCAAATCGATATCTCATACACATGGTGTCTTGAAAATCACTTGAACTTGAAAATATCTGAATGTAAAATTTCAACATTGAGCCGCAAACTCAATACATTGCGATTTCCATACAGCATAGATAATGACTCGCTAGAAAGAAGTGATACCATCAAAGATTCAGGTGTTTATTTTGATCAGCAAATTGTAAGCTCAGCATATCGATCATATGGCTTCATTATAAGAAACTGTAAAAATTTCAATAATATATCAGCATCAACCTCTCTACATTTCAGTCTTGTCGGAACTAAACTGGAATATGGGTCCATAATATGGAATCCTATATACACTCAATACTCTTCTAATATTGATATGGTCCAAAAGGCATTCTCGAAATTCCTAAGCTTCAGAATCAACGGAATCTATCCTCCAAGAGGCTGTGATTAACAGGATTCGCTGCATAGATTTGACTTTGTATCATTGGAAACACGAAGAATTCAGGCTTCTGTTTTATACTTGTATAAATTATTCAATGGTAAAATTGACTGTCTCGTGTTAGTGTCGCAAGTTGATATTTTTGTTCCAAGAATAACAACTAGACACAAAACTACTTTCTTATGCAAAAGAGCCCAAACAAACTTATTGTTCAAGGCGCCAATAAATTTTATGTGCAGTAATGCAAACAAACATTCCAGTGTCTGTGACTTCTTTTCGTGCAGTGTTTATGAACTCAAGAGTAAATCTCGTATTAACATATACATATCAATCTGTTCATTTCACTTGAATTACACTTATCAATTGTTCCTTCAAGGTGACTCATTCTTGTGAGGTATTTCATGCTATTCCATTTCCAATATAGTTTAATACTTTTTTTCATTATATGTATCATACTCAATGAAAAATGAACGAAGATACTTGCCACACGCGCATTAATTTCCTTTGTGGTTGTCTGCGTTCATGCATCGCTATGATCGAATGCATACCTATTATACAGGGTGTCCTTAAAAGGTCTTTACAAAAAGCTACCACATATTCTTCAGACCAAAACAATTCGATACAAGCAAACTTACCTCAGTAAAAAGTTGCTTAGTTTGGGCGCTAGACGGCTCTGAAGTTGAAATTTTCAAATCGATTTTGCTTCATAACTTTTGAACGGCTCATGAGATTTTTTTCAAATTTGGTACGTTGGCATAGACTCATCGGGCAATGAAACTCATATCATAATCATAATGAATATCATTCCATGGGCGTAGAACTTGATTTTTTCAGTAAATAAACATCTAAAACTCCTACGCCAATGAAAAAAAATTAGTTTCAATATGAAATCTAAATTATTCAACTCATTCACTACAAAAAAGGTACTCTTGACAAAAGTCGATTCCTCTCATGGTTTCGACAAAATTTTAATTTTAGTGATTTAGAGCATAATTAATAATAAAACGATTAACAGATATTTCATAAAAATTGTTCAAAATGTTCACCATTTTCACGTATACAAAGATTTATACGACGCAAAAAGTTGAGATGTACTTTTTGCATAGGTTATTTCTATTGAAAATAAGTAGCACTGGTTTTTTTTTCTGAAGACAATTATTATCTGCTCGAAAACAGTGATATTCACATTCTTGGTTTCCATAGTTTCATCTGTGTTGATTTGTCGAGTTTTATTGGCGTTGATTGTTGATATCGGACTTTTCTGATTTATCATGGCCGTACAATACACCAATGAAGAATACACCGATATGTTATTGGTATTCGGATATTGTCAAGGAAATGGTCGAGAGAGTGTGAGGGTGTATTCGGCAAGGTTTCCTAATCGTCGCGTACCAAGCCACCCAACCTTTGCTGCAGTTGAGAGACGTCTTCGGGAGACCGGTCATTTTGCTCCTAGAACTGGTGATTATGGAAGACAGCGTTATGTAAGGATTCCCGAAGTCGAAGTAGAAATTTTAGACCGTATTGAAGAAAATCCAGAATTGAGTACTAGACGGATAAGTAATGAACTAGAAGTTTCTAGGAATGCCGTTCATGAAGTACTAAGAGAACAATTATTATACCCATACCACAAGACGCCAGTTCAAGATTTATTAATCCATGATTCACAAAGTCGTCTGATGTTTTGTAGGTTCATTAATTTGCAAAGAGAAATGAATCTGAACTTTGGAAAGAATATTTTGTTCACTGATGAAGCCTGTTTCACGAGAAGAGGAATAACTAATTTTCATAATGAACACGTTTATGCAATTGAAAATCCTCATTCCATTAAAATAAACCATTTTCAACACGAATTCAAAATCAACGTTTGGGCTGGAATAATAGGAAATTTTATAATTGGTCCTGTCATACTTCCACAAAGATTAACAGGAGACATGTATTTACAACATCTACGAAATACGTTGCCAAATTTGTTGGAAGATTTACCACTCCAACATCGGGTAGATATGTGGTTTATGCACGATGGAGCTCCACCACATTTTTCGGTGGATGTTAGGAATTTTTTAAACCAACAGTACCCAGACAGATGGATAGGTAGAGGTAATGATGCACCCGTGAATTGGCCACCACGTTCTCCAGACTTAACACCGATGGATTATTTTGTATGGGGTTATCTCAAGTCTACGGTTTACAAGACCCCTGTGAATACTGTAGAACAATTATGGCAACGTATCCAACAGGCGACGAATAATCTTACAGGCGATGAAGAAGTTATGCAAAGAGTACATTTCAACTTTTTGCGTCGTATAAATCTTTGTATACGTGAAAATGGTGAACATTTTGAACAATTTTTATGAAATATCTGTTAATCGTTTTATTATTAATTATGCTCTAAACCACTAAAATTAAAATTTTGTCGAAACCATGAGAGGAATCGACTTTTGTCAAGAGTACCTTTTTTGTAGTGAATGAGTTGAATAATTTAGATTTCATATTGAAACTAATTTTTTTCCATTGGCGTAGGAGTTTTAGATGTTTATTTACTGAAAAAATCAAGTTCTACGCCCATGGAATGATATTCATTATGATTATGATATGAGTTTCATTGCCCGATGAGTCTATGCCAACGTACCAAATTTGAAAAAAATCTCATGAGCCGTTCAAAAGTTAT
The DNA here is from genome assembly GCA_963576655.1 of Gastrophysa polygoni. Lineage (NCBI taxonomy): Eukaryota > Metazoa > Arthropoda > Insecta > Coleoptera > Chrysomelidae > Gastrophysa > Gastrophysa polygoni. The sequence goes on from OY755082.1 coordinate 21,466,377, forward strand.
GAAGCAAAATCGATTTGAAAATTTCAACTTCAGAGCCGTCTAGCGCCCAAACTAAGCAACTTTTTACTGAGGTAAGTTTGCTTGTATCGAATTGTTTTGGTCTGAAGAATATGTGGTAGCTTTTTGTAAAGACCTTTTAAGGACACCCTGTATTTCTGATGTATTGCTTGCTATGATGAATAATATCACTATTATTATAATAATTATTATATCGTACTCGGTGGCGAGTGTGAGAAAGCTCTGTTGCTCCATTAATATATATTTTTGAATATAATAATATATAATATATTTGAATATAATATATTCAAATATATATGCATTTCACAAAATGCAGAATTGCAAAATGCAGAATTTCTCAATATATCGATTTCTGGTATCATCGAACAGGACATCAAAGTTTCCATACAAGTTGTTCCATTCGAAAAAAAAATCACTTGGAACTATCTCCTGTCGAACCGGTAACTACAAACTATCGAAAACATTCAGAACCAGAACAGATATTCACTTTGGTATCTACTCGATGAAATCCATCCTGTTACTTCTAAAAACTCTCAAAGATAAGTATTTAGGTGCTCGACTAACACTGCATGATCCCAGACTGAGATATCCTGTGTTGGATAACACATGAATCCACAACGGCGATGGTAGAATATTATCATTTCACTTTTTTGTGTTCGGAAACACTCAGAGCCGTTTGCTTCCACGGTTTATGGTGACAGACATTTTCGAATTTCCGTTCGTGTTATCGCAAGATGAAAACAAAAAACAGCTGAAGGCCGTGCGGAAAGTGACCACTATGTAATCATATGCAGATAACCAAGCATTTATGTTCATTGGAGATGACATGTACAACTTCACAAATTAGAATTTCGAGTGAAGAGCGAAGGGCACTATATTCGTCGACTACCTACCCATTGACGATACTCCATACTCATCTCGCTGATTGTAATTCGCTCATAGCTAACAGGCTCGTTGATAATTGTATCACTGACTTGTCAAATAAGCAATGAGCTGTGGTGAGAATCGTCAAATATTTCTGTAACAATGGTATCAATAATTGAATCACATATGACAAAACCTTATTCAACACTAACCAGTCATTTAATCAATACCGGTTTGGAATCGAAATACTTGGAATACTTACTAATGAATATGAGTAGGGGTGGCGTCGGTATAGACCACCCCCACCCCTCCACTTTTCCACAGTCGAGTGAGCATCAAACACAACATATGCGACTTCGCCAAAACACATCAAACCCAACATGTGCGACTTCGCCAAAACGCATCAAACCCAAATGTAACACAACCGCAAATGTGGCTAACCTACCTTGATGAGCCGAGTCGGTAGCATACCTAACCTATCTAAAATAGTTCCACCAGCCAGGGGCGTACCTAACCTATCTAATAACCCCACCAGGGTCGTACCTAACCTATCTAATAGCCCCACCAGGGTCGTACGAACCCCCATAAATATTTTCGGGGGGTACACAGGTCCACATCCCCAATGACCCGCCCCACACCGTTTCAATGTCCCACCCCGACCTACAACATACGTCATGCGTCATACGGTGAAACGTCAAAACGATGAAACGTCAAAACGATGAAACGTCAAAACGACGAAACGTCAAAACGACGAAACGTCAAAACAACGAAACGTCAAAGCGATGAAACGTCAATCGGCATCGAGATTTTCGGGGGGTACACAGGTCCACATCCCCAATGACCCGCCCCACACCGTTTCAATGTCCCACCCCGACCTACAACATACGTCATGCGTCATACGGTGAAACGTCAAAACGATGAAACGTCAAAACGATGAAACGTCAAAACGACGAAACGTCAAAACGACGAAACGTCAAAACAACGAAACGTCAAAGCGATGAAACGTCAATCGGCATCGAGATTTTCGGGGGGTACACAGGTCCACATCCCCAATGACCCGCCCCACACCGTTTCAATGTCCCACCCCGACCTACAACATACGTCATGCGTCATACGGTGAAACGTCAAAACGATGAAACGTCAAAACGATGAAACGTCAAAACGACGAAACGTCAAAACGACGAAACGTCAAAACAACGAAACGTCAAAGCGATGAAACGTCAATCGGCATCGAGATTTTCGGGGGTACACAGGTCCACATCCCCAATGACCCGCCCCACACCGTTTCAATGTCCCACCCCGACCTACAACATACGTCATGCGTCATACGGTAAAACGTCAAAACGATGAAACGCCAAAACGATGAATAGGTCATTAGGTATTTTCAAATCAGCGGCGTGGTTGTGAATTTTGAGTGTCCTTTTCCTCAGGAAACGAGCATGAACTATTATATCGAATGATTTCCCGAAACAGATGATGAAATATTGTTATTCTAGGATTTCACTTTCAGCGTAGAGAAAATATGTCGACGTCTGCTTTCGTTGAAGGTGGACTCGCACTTTCTGATGAGAAGCGATCTATAATTACGTCAGAAAGAATACGACGCGTCAGAGATGTCTGTATGGAATTCATATTGATAAGGTCGAATAAGCAAGCGAATTGATTACGTTTTGTTTCCGAGTACAAAAACAATGTGTGACAATCAGAGTGGGAGAGATAGCGATAACCGCTCGTATTCAATACCTTCAGACAATTATCGTTACAGTGTTGTCTTATGTTACAAATTATCCGATAATATAACAATCTATGTTGCCATTTATAAATGCATTACCATCGTTCCAGAGATACGCTTCAATATGATTGTTATAAAAATATGTAATGTACAGATTATAGGTAATTAACTTAAAAAACGTCAAATCACGCACCCGTCACGTATCTTTGACGCAGTCGAACATTTCTTACCACATTTCCTCTATTGAATACACGTGGAAGTACTCCCTTTAGGCTCCAAAACTTCTACCTTCATTCCATCCGTCAACAAATGATAGTAGTCACAAGAAACCAACAGTGAACCCCCACTCCTTCTTCATACAATGCCACAGCTGAAATTTTTTCTGAGGTTGGTATAACTTGCAAAAATTTTGAATATAAGTAGTCGAGAGCGAATACCTTTTTGAATTATGGAAAAAATCAAGTTCTTCTATGGTGCGACAGCAGTGAACAGAATCAAACAATTACATGTCAGTGACGAGTTCAAGATATTAATCGAACAATGGTATCATGATCAAAAGATATCATGCTATATACTATATATCGACGAGAAGCCAACATCGTTTGCTTTGATATCAAGAATGGACTTTGATCCTTTGAAGCAACATAGCAATCCAAAAACACTCAATTTAATCTATACGTTGAAGGAACATCGAAGAAAAGGATATGCTGCAAAATTAGTCTTACATATCAAAAAAATCATTCAATTTTCTACTTTTTCATCTAATACAGCATCAGAAACATTGTTTATGAAATGTAAATGTATTAATCATGGGGAAATGAATGGCTGTGTAATGTTCAGATGTCCATAATAAATATATAAAGGTTTTCACGTTTATCATTTACCTTCATCATCCATATATTCGAATGGAAGATTCATTTGTGGAAGGTATCTCGAATCAGTATTTAGCAGTGATTTTCTCAAGTCCAATTATATCGTTATTCATATCTACGTCTGTGGAAAATAGTTATTGTATATTCTGCAAATTATTATATGAGAACAATGTCGTTACAGTTTTCGGAAAAGACGCATTTACTGTGATCTGAATTCGAACGTCTCGGACCTTATGAAATCATTTCATTTTATTCGTGAGATGTGTTATATAATATAGAGGGTGCAACCAGAGTGAAGTGTTCAGGTTTAGATTTCCAAAAAGACGGTAAGTGGCTTCTTTTCTGCATTTCAGATCGTGACGTTTTTTTGATGAATAATACACAGTGAAATATGCTGGCTTATTTATCATCGGTTCGAATTTTTGGTGTACTGTTTCTGCCAGCCCTCCAAAATATGTTAAATTCCCACGCGTTTCGCGAAATGGCCTTCGGGCTATCGTATTCGAAAAAGGCAGTCTTGGATAGGAAAACTATATTCAAATGACACGAAAATCTTGATTTCGAGACGTATTTGAAATATAATAATTATGATATAATTAGTCACAGAACTACATTTGAAAAATTGATACTTTTCAATTTCGAATTCAATCTCGAGGATAAAGTAGAGGTATTCATCAATTTCCTAAATAATAGTCGGTTAGTAATACAAGGTGTTACGTGAACTTATAATAGTTTAGTTTTGTGTGTAGTTAGTAAGAATTTTTTCGAAAAACGTAAAATTCTTGATACAGTCTTTCGTTAATGGTTTTTGTTTTCAAATTAGAATTGTAATGAACTCAGGGTATGGGAAGAATATACAAGGACTTCAAATAGTATTACAATATATTCAAAAATAGGATTTGAGTTTATACAAAAGTATGTACAGTGACATATAGTTATAAAGAACGTCGACATTCAGAAAAAATAATCAAACTTTCTGCAGGTACACCTGGAAAAATAAAATTGCTTCTCATCGTGAGATCAATAACATATAGATAAAGATTACAGAAACAAATATGAACGAAACAGATACACGAGGTGAAACATAACATGGTACCAACAAATATCAACGTAACAATATGTCGAGAAACACCATTCGAGATGGTAACGAAAAATACATATACATATATCAAAGGTATACATGGTTGTCAAAATATAGGTTTTCGGCATCTTTCTATAATAGCATAAACACTGACGGCTAGCTAAGGATGGCTCTTTTGCATAAGATTTTCGGCATCTTTTTATGACAGCATAAACACTGAATTAATATGGCTCTTTCTGCATAAGTTTGTTTTGGCATCTTTTTCTATGACAGTATGAATACTGAATTTATGGCTCTTTTTTCATTAGATGATAATGACTTTGATGAAATGAATAGTTGCTAATTATAGGGATAGGGTAAGGGGTGGGGATTGGCTTATAATGAGGGAAGGTGTGTTGCTTTTTTTTGAAAGTGGAAAGCTCCCCAAAAGGCCTACCTTAACCACTATTCTGAAGATTTTGGTTGAATAACTCGTAAGAACAGACGACTGTTCTCATTAGGTTACTGGATAATGCCTCTTTTTATAATATCGGGTCTTTTTCTCAAGTATTCAACCAAAAACTTCATATTTTTAGCCGTGAAAACGGCTGATTTTGTACTCAAATCCTTTGTTAACTTTTATTCTTGAGGTTTTGATTTTTTGAAACCATATGGTATGGAGGTGTTGTCAGATTGAAATTGACGTTTCAAACATACAGGCTCGTACTTTTTACGGATAGGGACAGTAATAACATTGTGCTCTTTTGTGCGTCTTATTTGTTGACTCACAATTTCAACAGGAGGTCCAGGGTTTAAAATCATGTTTTTTATGGCGTCAAAATTTATTATTTGAGATGCCGCATAATTGATAGAAATGCCTTTAACTTTGCAGATGATTTTGTACTCTTGATCTTTAATACTATAAAGTGTAAACGAATAATTTTTCGGACCAGCTGATACGAATTCTGTGATATAAGAACCAGGACCGTAACTTTCTAATTCGTCGGTCATGTCACCGATAAATTGTCCCGTGGGAATGTCATATTCCCCTGATTTGGATACATAGATGACAGAGTCGGTGTCATAATATAAAACTCGATTGCCCAGTTGTTCTAAATAACTGTAGAGTTTCAGGCGAGCCAATGCTGTGACATAGGCAGCAATAACTACATTCACCGTGGATAAACAATCGAAACTTTCATTTTTATATTCCCAGTTGACAATAAGGGTGTCTTCGTTGATGGGTAAAACAGTATTTATAACACGAGAAGGATCAGTCATCATTTTGAAAAATTCAGCAGGCTGATTAACAATGGATGTCTTGGGCTGATTTTCACGTTGACCGAACTTGCCCCAAAACGAATTCAACATGAGCTTAGCCAATGACCTCAGTCCGGGATTATCGGTGATTTTAGAAAAGTCCAAAAGAATATCCTCCCGCTGTAAAAATTCCTCAATGTACCGTTGCTTCTCCGCATCACTACTACAATACTTTGGCCAATTTGATGACTCTTGTTTGACCTTGATGAATTTGTTCATCATGTCGGTGAATAAACCGGCCACGTTCTCACCAAATTGAACAGTATCATAGGACCAAATTTCTTTGGTCTCAAGAATACGATAACCCAACTCAACGGCTTTCACAACCTCTTCTACCACCCATGAACCAGTTAATGCACGTTCTTCATCAGAATGTTGGCAACTATGAGAATTGTAGCTTTCACCACATGTCCGACAAAGAACAAACATCAATTTGTTGTTCATTTTTTGTGGTAAAACAGGGTGAAATAGGTGTTGAGGAGGAAGTATCGTACACTTTATGAGCCCAGATATGGATGAGAGAGAAACAGCACATTCTTCTTCACCAACAAGTACTTTGGGATGACCAACAGGAAATTTTCCATATTTACATACCCAAGGATACAAAGAGCAAACATCGACGTATTTGATTTCTTCACCCTCCTTGGCCTTGTAATATTTGACGATATTTCCTGTCCGTCCTCCATAAAAAGCATCTCGTGGGTCAAGGGGGAGATTTTTCATGAGAGGGTGATTTTCGGTGAATTTTTTAATTTCCTCTGAAAGTTCGCGGCGAAAATCACATTCCCACTTTTCGACGACCTCATAACCCAAAGATTTAATTTTATTGATTTTAGCAATAGTTGCATCATAACGATGATCCATTGTTTCAGAAGGACAATTTTTGAGAGGGGTATCTCTCTGATGATCGAAACATCTCGGACATCCATGAAAAAAACATCCCTGGAACTCGAAAACCTGATTGGTTTCTGCAGAATAACCATCAACTTTCAGACTGCCTATCAATGCCTCAGAAGAACGACATGCTTGTTGAATTTTTATATTTCGCTGTTTTTCCTCCCAAAGCAACCATTGGGTGGCTATCACAGACTGATTGTCACGGTGTCTGTAACCACCCTTGGGAATGATTCCGATGGTATTTGGTTTGAGGAAATTCCTGCGAAATACTTTATTGCATGTTGAGGCAATCGTTACGGCTTCTGTGAATGGACAAACATTAGTTTCGGTCAACATAAGTTTACGAAATTTGAGACAGGCTTTGGTCAGTATATCAACATCCGAAATACAATAGTCTATTATTTCTCGGGAGAAATCGAAAATATAATTTTCAGCGACTCTTTCAGAGTGCCATTTTATGAGGGAAGAACGAGCCTCTGGGACTAGATTATCCGGGGAATAGAATTCGAGAGAAGGAAGCGGTCCAACATAATTTTGATTTTCCACTTTATTGAATAGGTGGGGAAAGTAACCCTTCTTCAGTTCTGTGAAACCGAATGATTTGGGAAGTTTTGCCAAAGCCATTGGGAAATAATTCAGAGAATCCAAAAATTTCACATTCCCGACTACCATAGATATGATTTTGGTTCCCCGTGTGATGAGATCCGGAGTAAGGTCGGTCTTAGTTAGAATATAATTGAGAATGAATTGGTTATCAAAACCCCCACCATTGTGAGCTAGTACAACAATATTTTTGAATTTTTTCCTCATTGTCAATACATGGTGAACAAACGGTGAAATGGGGTCGTTACACTTGAGTATTTGAAGACGAACGCCACATTTTTTACAAATTTGTTGATCGGTATCTATGCAAACATCACAGCATTGGCGAAAAACACACAAATTGGGTTCATGAAGAAGCGAACCATCAGGCTGTATGCTCTCCTGACGAGTCTCCAGATCATAAAATATGAATAAGAGATCGTTAGTTTGAGGGTTCTTTAGGTCTGGTTGAATGAAGCAAAGGTGATCAGCCGGGCAATGTTCGTTGCACACCTTGCAGAAGATCTCTCCACAGGTATGTGTTCTGGTATTTGTAACAATTTTGAAACAGTCTTCACAGCGCCTTATCGAATCGCAGATTTTATTACGAATATGGTTCTCGAAACACACTTGACCACGAAAAGACCTTTTGCAAGACTCACAGGCAATTTTCAATTGGTCATTGGGACATGCTGGCGAAGTACGACATGAAAAACAAGTACCACCGCACCGATGTTTTTCCTTGTGATCAAATGGAATATGACATTCCTCACAGTAATAAATACAGCAGAAAGCTGCAGTTAGAGAAATGATTACGTTATAGTGCCCCTCATGAAACAATAAATTCAACGATGGGCCAGAACCATCACCTTCGAATAACAAATCACGACCCTTGGTTCCATATTGGTATACAGTTATTTTATAGTTGGAGAGATGCTTCTGAAATTGATGTAGCTCAGGAATACTACACCCTTCTGTGGGTACTAAAACTGCAGCATCAGTCATTAATTGCAGAGCCCTTTGGTTCTGCAATTTCCTGATGTTCCGTCGTACATCATTAAATTTGGGGTCTTTATCAGCGTATGCCTGAGCCACGACAAGTGCTCGGGGAAGACACAAATTATCATTATTTTTAATGACAATGATACCCCGACGCTTGTTACATTCCTCTTCGAAGGTGTTATGCCGGCGACTTCGATCAGAACCTTTGCCCTTTGGCATCTTCACGGTTGTAACTCCGAGACAGAAGGTCTCGGTGTTCAAGCCACAAGAATTCGACTGATAGATGGACGATATTTTCGAAAAAATATCATCCACCGAGACATCTGATGCGTTTTTGAAAGAAATCCACCCTGGACCTCTCGCGAAATCTTTGGAACAGAAGGTAAAGCCTACCTTATCGGTCGACTCCACACCCTCTGTTCCATTCAAAACAATTTCGGTGATAGCTTCCCTCACCCACCCCACTGGTTCCTTACCTTGAGGTATCGGTGTAAGTTTGAACTCCAAAGTACGAGCCTGTACACCAAAACGTCGATTTCTGCTGAGGACATCTTTCACAATCACGAATTTCTCCATCTTTACTCAAAAACTCAAAAATAAATTTTTTCAAAAATATCGAAAAATTTCGAAAAACCAGGAAAATATTGGAATTCGGACTGAACACACACAATAGTACCAATGGCTATCTGAATAAACTATGAGATGAAGGTTTCAAAACAAAGACTTCATATACAAAAATGAGAAAATGTGTGGGTGAAATGTAAGCAAAGTACTTGATTCAAAATTGAAAATTGATAACAAGAATTGAGAGCACTACTCATCGAAAACACGGGAGATAATGACAGAAATCATATATGCGTCGATATTTATAGTCCAAAGTCCATCGCGAACCACAAGCCCGATATCATATTTCATAAACCAAAAACAGGTTGACTCCAATCGAAAAGGCCGCGACTTTGATGATATTTGTTTCAATTTACCATAAGAAACCGTACTATTTATCTATTTATAATCATTTAGCCTTGAAGTACATATGGAGATAGGGACATATTTCAAGGGGTACACAGGTCCACCTCCCCAATGACCCGCCCCACACCGTTTCAATGGCCCACCCCGACTTTCCTCGTTTTGACGTGTCATCGTTTTGACGTTTCGTCGTTTTGACGTTTCGTCGTTTTGACGTTTCGTCGTTTTGACGTTTCGTCGTTTTGACGTTTCGTCGTTTTGACGTTTCGTCGTTTTGACGTTTCGTCGTTTTGAAGTTTCGTCGTTTTGACGTTTCGTCGTTTTGACGTTTCGCCGTATGACGCTTAACGTTTTCGACGTTTCACGTCAGGGTCTTCTTGTATATTCGCTGTATTTGTGATAGGTATTCTCGGTGAAAAAAGTATATGTGTCCATCGATATACCGAAATGCAGGAATCATGTTGAATAGAATATCGGAAAAGATGTAATTGAGAGACCGTGGTTGAGAGTATCTTCATTTTTGTCGATTCCAATCTGGGAATCATTGTTGTACAATAAATAGGTCTGACAGCTGTTTGTTTCAAACACGGTATTCATGAACGCATGAATAGGTAGAGAGAAATTAAATTTGCAACAAACTTAAATAACATCGTAGGATATTGCGAAAATAATCACTGAATTTCATGGCATCCAGCATGGCAATTCTATCAGACGCTGACACCGCAAATTCCGCATTCCCATTGACACATGATGATGATTATGATCAATCTAGAGAGAATATAATAATGATTGATTCTCTATTCTATGATAGAACTATAAATTATGATGAAATAAAAAATCTCAATGTTTTCATATGATTTATTTATTGCTCATGATACAAAATTCTTCTATTCTTGTCCCCCATGGTCAAACACAATGTTTATCCATGAAGGGACAGAATTCACACTTTTGACGACGTGAATAAAATTCCTCCTTGTCCTTTTTTGTCCCCCACGGGCAAACACAAAGGTCACTCCCTGGAGGACAAAATGAACAAATTTCTTCGTATTCATCATCAGTATCATAATCATCATCCTCCTCCTCATCATAAATTGACTGCTGATGTTCTTTTTTTTCTTTTTCTTGCTGTTGTTGTTGTTCCTCCTGTTGTTGATGATGATTATCATTCTGACGATGAATATCCTCCTGACGGTCCTCTTCTTTTTTTTGTATCATGGCCTTTGTTCTTTTGATTGATCATGTTTTGTTCCATTTTCTGTGGAAAAAATAATCGAATTCAATCTAATATCGAGCTTTTTCTATCATTGTCATGAAACGGTGTGATTTCTCCTGAACATCTCAACCTCGTAAAAAGCTGCTGAAGTATTTCATAATGACTAATAAGCAGACAAAAACTTATTCAAAAACAAAAATATATCTACTCTGAATTGATTTTAAATATGGGACCCTGCTATCGAATGACTTAGAGATATCTCGAAAAATTTTTGAAATATATGTTGAATAATTGGAGAATAATTTATAAACAACGCGTATTGTTACCAAAGGAATGATTTTCAGCGAAAAATAAAAATACTCACTGTTATTGGTCAGCTGATGTGGTTCACACACACAAAGGTTGTTTATTGCTCGATGTCTTCGAGGTGTAGCAGGAATAATGATTTTTGGTGATGGTGATTCGGTTATATAGCACGCATGAAAAAATATCGAGATTTGGTAACCGCAGAAAAATAGATAAATATTTGTTCACTTCAAAAATATTGTTGAAAACAAAAATTGAGGTTTTTCTTTAAAGGTAAAAATATTTTTCACCTATCATGCTAATCTATAATAATAACCTTCGATGAAAATACACAATATTGATTAGAATTTATTTCATTTCATTTGGAAAAACATCAAATATTGATTACAATTAATATAATGTGAAATGCATGTAACAGATTGTTTGATAGCTCAAATGGTTTTTATGTTTCATTGGTGTATGGCTTCAAAGAACGCAATGCCCCTCAATCATCCAATAATTGACATTTACTTTTTCAAACTGATTTGATAGGATCGCAATTTCGAATTACTGGTGGACAAACACTGCCTCCTTTTTCATCCTCTCGTATATATTTGTCTATCTTCAGGTATATCTCTGAAGGTTCTTCCCAAATTTCAAGAAAGTTTCGTCTCATCCTTCATACTAAAGTCTTTATTGATGCATGTTTTCTCTGTTCAGATTCGTTACGCACATACTTTATCGCCTTTGAATATATTTTTTTTCATAACTCTTACCATGAAATGTAATTTCTGATTGTTTCACTTTGAATGTTTCACCTTAGCAATTTATTGAAAATTATATCGAATTGAATTCTGAAGGAGCCTGTATTGTTACTTCGTTTTCCACCTCGTATTTTATCCTCGTCTGATTAATTCTGTATATTTTTGAAAGATCTTGTATTTCTGATGCCTTCTACCTGACATGAAAATATTTATTCCTCCTCCTGGTACATTCCATAACTGATTCGCTCCGTATATTTTTGTCACACCCTGTATATTGGTCATCCCAAAGTACTTGTTGGTGAAGAAGAATGTGCTGTTTCTCTCTCATCCATATCTGGGCTCATAAAGTGTACGATACTTCCTCCTCAACACCTATTTCACCCTGTTTTACCACAAAAAATGAACAACAAATTGATGTTTGTTCTTTGTCGGACATGTGGTGAAAGCTACAATTCTCATAGTTGCCAACATTCTGATGAAGAACGTGCATTAACTGGTTCATGGGTGGTAGAAGAGGTTGTGAAAGCCGTTGAGTTGGGTTATCGTATTCTTGAGACCAAAGAAATTTGGTCCTATGATACTGTTCAATTTGGTGAGAACGTGGCCGGTTTATTCACCGACATGATGAACAAATTCATCAAGGTCAAACAAGAGTCATCAAATTGGCCAAAGTATTGTAGTAGTGATGCGGAGAAGCAACGGTACATTGAGGAATTTTTACAGCGGGAGGATATTCTTTTGGACTTTTCTAAAATCACCGATAATCCCGGACTGAGGTCATTGGCTAAGCTCATGTTGAATTCGTTTTGGGGCAAGTTCGGTCAACGTGAAAATCAGCCCAAGACATCCATTGTTAATCAGCCTGCTGAATTTTTCAAAATGATGACTGATCCTTCTCGTGTTATAAATACTGTTTTACCCATCAACGAAGACACCCTTATTGTCAACTGGGAATATAAAAATGAAAGTTTCGATTGTTTATCCACGGTGAATGTAGTTATTGCTGCCTATGTCACAGCATTGGCTCGCCTGAAACTCTACAGTTATTTAGAACAACTGGGCAATCGAGTTTTATATTATGACACCGACTCTGTCATCTATGTATCCAAATCAGGGGAATATGACATTCCCACGGGACAATTTATCGGTGACATGACCGACGAATTAGAAAGTTACGGTCCTGGTTCTTATATCACAGAATTCGTATCAGCTGGTCCGAAAAATTATTCGTTTACACTTTATAGTATTAAAGATCAAGAGTACAAAATCATCTGCAAAGTTAAAGGCATTTCTCTCAATTATGCGGCATCTCAAATAATAAATTTTGACGCCATAAAAAACATGATTTTAAACCCTGGACCTCCTGTTGAAATTGTGAGTCAACAAATAAGACGCACAAAAGAGCACAATGTTATTACTGTCCCTATCCGTAAAAAGTACGAGCCTGTATGTTTGAAACGTCAATTTCAATCTGACAACACCTCCATACCATATGGTTTCAAAAAATCAAAACCTCAAGAATAAAAGTTAACAAAGGATTTGAGTACAAAATCAGCCGTTTTCACGGCTAAAAATATGAAGTTTTTGGTTGAATACTTGAGAAAAAGACCCGATATTATAAAAAGAGGCATTATCCAGTAACCTAATGAGAACAGTCGTCTGTTCTTACGAGTTATTCAACCAAAATCTTCAGAATAGTGGTTAAGGTAGGCCTTTTGGGGAGCTTTCCACTTTCAAAAAAAAGCAACACACCTTCCCTCATTATAAGCCAATCCCCACCCCTTACCCTATCCCTATAATTAGCAACTATTCATTTCATCAAAGTCATTATCATCTAATGAAAAAAGAGCCATAAATTCAGTATTCATACTGTCATAGAAAAAGATGCCAAAACAAACTTATGCAGAAAGAGCCATATTAATTCAGTGTTTATGCTGTCATAAAAAGATGCCGAAAATCTTATGCAAAAGAGCCATCCTTAGCTAGCCGTCAGTGTTTATGCTATTATAGAAAGATGCCGAAAACCTATATTTTGACAACCATGTATACCTTTGATATATGTATATGTATTTTTCGTTACCATCTCGAATGGTGTTTCTCGACATATTGTTACGTTGATATTTGTTGGTACCATGTTATGTTTCACCTCGTGTATCTGTTTCGTTCATATTTGTTTCTGTAATCTTTATCTATATGTTATTGATCTCACGATGAGAAGCAATTTTATTTTTCCAGGTGTACCTGCAGAAAGTTTGATTATTTTTTCTGAATGTCGACGTTCTTTATAACTATATGTCACTGTACATACTTTTGTATAAACTCAAATCCTATTTTTGAATATATTGTAATACTATTTGAAGTCCTTGTATATTCTTCCCATACCCTGAGTTCATTACAATTCTAATTTGAAAACAAAAACCATTAACGAAAGACTGTATCAAGAATTTTACGTTTTTCGAAAAAATTCTTACTAACTACACACAAAACTAAACTATTATAAGTTCACGTAACACCTTGTATTACTAACCGACTATTATTTAGGAAATTGATGAATACCTCTACTTTATCCTCGAGATTGAATTCGAAATTGAAAAGTATCAATTTTTCAAATGTAGTTCTGTGACTAATTATATCATAATTATTATATTTCAAATACGTCTCGAAATCAAGATTTTCGTGTCATTTGAATATAGTTTTCCTATCCAAGACTGCCTTTTTCGAATACGATAGCCCGAAGGCCATTTCGCGAAACGCGTGGGAATTTAACATATTTTGGAGGGCTGGCAGAAACAGTACACCAAAAATTCGAACCGATGATAAATAAGCCAGCATATTTCACTGTGTATTATTCATCAAAAAAACGTCACGATCTGAAATGCAGAAAAGAAGCCACTTACCGTCTTTTTGGAAATCTAAACCTGAACACTTCACTCTGGTTGCACCCTCTATATTATATAACACATCTCACGAATAAAATGAAATGATTTCATAAGGTCCGAGACGTTCGAATTCAGATCACAGTAAATGCGTCTTTTCCGAAAACTGTAACGACATTGTTCTCATATAATAATTTGCAGAATATACAATAACTATTTTCCACAGACGTAGATATGAATAACGATATAATTGGACTTGAGAAAATCACTGCTAAATACTGATTCGAGATACCTTCCACAAATGAATCTTCCATTCGAATATATGGATGATGAAGGTAAATGATAAACGTGAAAACCTTTATATATTTATTATGGACATCTGAACATTACACAGCCATTCATTTCCCCATGATTAATACATTTACATTTCATAAACAATGTTTCTGATGCTGTATTAGATGAAAAAGTAGAAAATTGAATGATTTTTTTGATATGTAAGACTAATTTTGCAGCATATCCTTTTCTTCGATGTTCCTTCAACGTATAGATTAAATTGAGTGTTTTTGGATTGCTATGTTGCTTCAAAGGATCAAAGTCCATTCTTGATATCAAAGCAAACGATGTTGGCTTCTCGTCGATATATAGTATATAGCATGATATCTTTTGATCATGATACCATTGTTCGATTAATATCTTGAACTCTTCACTGACATGTAATTGTTTGATTCTGTTCACTGCTGTCGCACCATAGAAGAACTTGATTTTTTCCATAATTCAAAAAGGTATTCGCTCTCGACTACTTATATTCAAAATTTTTGCAAGTTATACCAACCTCAGAAAAAATTTCAGCTGTGGCATTGTATGAAGAAGGAGTGGGGGTTCACTGTTGGTTTCTTGTGACTACTATCATTTGTTGACGGATGGAATGAAGGTAGAAGTTTTGGAGCCTAAAGGGAGTACTTCCACGTGTATTCAATAGAGGAAATGTGGTAAGAAATGTTCGACTGCGTCAAAGATACGTGACGGGTGCGTGATTTGACGTTTTTTAAGTTAATTACCTATAATCTGTACATTACATATTTTTATAACAATCATATTGAAGCGTATCTCTGGAACGATGGTAATGCATTTATAAATGGCAACATAGATTGTTATATTATCGGATAATTTGTAACATAAGACAACACTGTAACGATAATTGTCTGAAGGTATTGAATACGAGCGGTTATCGCTATCTCTCCCACTCTGATTGTCACACATTGTTTTTGTACTCGGAAACAAAACGTAATCAATTCGCTTGCTTATTCGACCTTATCAATATGAATTCCATACAGACATCTCTGACGCGTCGTATTCTTTCTGACGTAATTATAGATCGCTTCTCATCAGAAAGTGCGAGTCCACCTTCAACGAAAGCAGACGTCGACATATTTTCTCTACGCTGAAAGTGAAATCCTAGAATAACAATATTTCATCATCTGTTTCGGGAAATCATTCGATATAATAGTTCATGCTCGTTTCCTGAGGAAAAGGACACTCAAAATTCACAACCACGCCGCTGATTTGAAAATACCTAATGACCTATTCATCGTTTTGGCGTTTCATCGTTTTGACGTTTTACCGTATGACGCATGACGTATGTTGTAGGTCGGGGTGGGACATTGAAACGGTGTGGGGCGGGTCATTGGGGATGTGGACCTGTGTACCCCCCGAAAATCTCGATGCCGATTGACGTTTCATCGCTTTGACGTTTCGTTGTTTTGACGTTTCGTCGTTTTGACGTTTCGTCGTTTTGACGTTTCATCGTTTTGACGTTTCATCGTTTTGACGTTTCACCGTATGACGCATGACGTATGTTGTAGGTCGGGGTGGGACATTGAAACGGTGTGGGGCGGGTCATTGGGGATGTGGACCTGTGTACCCCCCGAAAATCTCGATGCCGATTGACGTTTCATCGCTTTGACGTTTCGTTGTTTTGACGTTTCGTCGTTTTGACGTTTCGTCGTTTTGACGTTTCATCGTTTTGACGTTTCATCGTTTTGACGTTTCACCGTATGACGCATGACGTATGTTGTAGGTCGGGGTGGGACATTGAAACGGTGTGGGGCGGGTCATTGGGGATGTGGACCTGTGTACCCCCCGAAAATCTCGATGCCGATTGACGTTTCATCGCTTTGACGTTTCGTTGTTTTGACGTTTCGTCGTTTTGACGTTTCGTCGTTTTGACGTTTCATCGTTTTGACGTTTCATCGTTTTGACGTTTCACCGTATGACGCATGACGTATGTTGTAGGTCGGGGTGGGACATTGAAACGGTGTGGGGCGGGTCATTGGGGATGTGGACCTGTGTACCCCCCGAAAATATTTATGGGGGTTCGTACGACCCTGGTGGGGCTATTAGATAGGTTAGGTACGACCCTGGTGGGGTTATTAGATAGGTTAGGTACGCCCCTGGCTGGTGGAACTATTTTAGATAGGTTAGGTATGCTACCGACTCGGCTCATCAAGGTAGGTTAGCCACATTTGCGGTTGTGTTACATTTGGGTTTGATGCGTTTTGGCGAAGTCGCACATGTTGGGTTTGATGTGTTTTGGCGAAGTCGCATATGTTGTGTTTGATGCTTACTCGACTGTGGAAAAGTGGAGGGGTGGGGGTGGTCTATACCGACGCCACCCCTACTAATATGAATTCGTATTTCTATCAGGTCCCTCATCGAAATCAAGAAATAACAGTTACTTTCGAGACACATTTCGGTTGATCAAAATGCCGCGAATTAGGAATTTAACAAATCGAATTCCAACCCTCCTAATTATTACAGCATGAAGAATTGAGAATGGTAGTAGCGTAGTTCGATTATAAGCTTTGGAGGTAACATTAGAATCCGTATGCATGATACTGATGATAACATAAGTGGATAAAGAAGAGAGAGAAGGTGCAAGGTGCAAGCCAAACGAGGCTTGAAACTTGTATGAAAGTGTTACTGATCCAGATTTGTAAAAGTCACACAATGTTAGCGCATCATCTTATTATTTAGAGCTAACACTAGATTTAATACTTCATACACTTTGATATTTTTCACCTAACCTCATCCAGCGTTGCTCACTAGAAACACTAGTACACATACAGATACATATAAATCAGCATAAGGAGAAACACTTCATCAACCATTGTTGATTAATTGTAATTAATCAATATTATTTTTGCTTCCAGAATCATTGTGGATCGTTCTCATCGATCGTAGTCGCTTGAAATAAAATATAATCAGATATCCTCAGTAGACACTTGAAACTCTCATCCTATCAATCACGTAGCATTAAAAGCTCACGAAACTTCATATGATACCTTATGAGATATCCATATCGAAACTTACTTCAAGTACTTCAGCTCAGTCTCAGCATAATCAATTTCAGCACTTTTATGATAATACTAAATATAGAGTACAATGAATGTGTCCATATGAATTGTATTTTATATTTTGTTCCACACGTCCAGTATATTGTCGAAACTTTCGTCTATAAAATTACATGCCTCCAGAGTTAGTGAGTAAGTTAGTGAGTAAGCAACCTTCCATTTGACCACATCGCTAACTCAACTTCTTTACCAAGTACTCTGTGATTGTCTTGTGAAACTTTCACCATCATCGAAATGAATAACCGTCTACTGAAAAAGCTACCCACTATTTATTTTGGTTCACTATATTTCGAAAACCTTATTTGTGATCACTGTGACCATTCACAGGACTCTTTTATTCCCATGCAATAAGAAGGAAGATTACAACACTATTCATAAAAAAAATTAACCAAACATTGAATGGTGAATTTTTCACGAGGGAAAACCTTGACTAACCAGTTCTCCTGTAGAATCTACTAATTCCGGGATCTACTGATTCCGTTTTGGTCGGCTTATATACAAATATGTACGATTTCATTTCAGATATGATACCTTGTTCACTCATTCAAGGTCATATGTAAACGTTCCTACTGGTTGTATACACTTTATTTTGGATGTATCGATCAGAATCTGCTAGTTTCGGTCCTAATGGGATGCACTTCGAAGAGTATTCCAAACCGTATAGTGTGAACTGAATGTGATCAGACATCAGAGGGCTCCAATGGAAGGAAGCAAAAACAAACTTTCAATCACAATAAATGGATTAAAACATTATCCTAGGTCCGCCATAGCTTCTGAAGAAGTGGGGAGAACTTTTTTCGTGTTAGTTCATTCAGTTTCAGTTCGCGCGATGAATCAGGGTTGCATTACGTGATGAAAATGTGCAATTCTTCCAAATGAAATAGTTCTGACAGAACAAGTACCTTCTCTCAAATACTCTGCTACTGCACATGATTTTCATCATAGCTTGTACTGATTTCGAGAACACTTGAAATACCTATATCATGTAGAAAATGCTATACTGATACATTCAGGAAACCAAAGAATGTTCTATTGAGAAATTATTGGAATAGTTTAATTGTTCGTCCATCAACGAGATTATCGGAACACTAGGAATGCCAATCTTGTTTTGTTTTCAGTTTTCACCTGATAAATCTAATAAAATCTGATTCAATCTGATTGAATACCCTTCCAGCTGTCTCATATTCAAAAGAGCATTTCATGCGCTTCAATATCAATCAATCAATTCAGACGTTACAGAAGTGCTCAATCACAATACTGTTGTCTACATTGTTACATACTAGACTATCCAGTTTCTTCGCAGTTGGATCACTCACTCTATGTGGTAGTATGACTATCGATGCTGATGTGAAATACCCTTCTTGTATATCGAATAAGAATTCCGTTTTTTTTTCTTCCTATGACTTTGGATTCTGACAAGTTTTCTCATCTTATGAATGGCAAATTATAACAAGATGATCAGTAACATCTTTCTCACCGTGAAAATATACTAGGGACTCATTTTTCAGCTTTTTATGAGATTTTCTCTCCTCGTTTCTAAAAAATAGAGTAGAAGTAATTAAAAATTATTGCAATATATTTGTAGTAAGGACAGATTTGGGATCTGCCCCAAAATGTCACTGCGCTTGAAATTAAACATTTAAATACCTAAAAGAGAAATTCTCTAGTGGTCAGTGACATTGTTTTTGAAAAAATTTTTTTGGAAATGAATTTTTTTGAAAAAATTTTTCTCAAGTCATGCTTTGCTATTGTTGATGATAGGTAATCGGAATTCATAGTGGTCAAATTCAGTGCGAGCAAAATTTTAAAACACGTTGTTTCTTGGAAACTGCTCACTTCCTCATTATGGAACAAAAGGACCTTCTGCAAACGAAATCATCCCCTTATTTTTTGCGCACATGGATCACACTCCAGTTCTTGAAGGAATTATTTGCAAGAATTCATACAATAAATTTGTATTTATTCTCTTCCACGGCAACGGAGTGGAATATCAAAACTATTCAGGGAACCAAAATGTTGTATTTTCAGTTGGTCAATAGGATAGTAATATAAAAAATTCAAAAAAATCAGTAGCGCACATTTTATAGACAATGATATTTGGTAGGGTGCCCCCCGGGAAGACACTGGATTCCAATTAAGTTATGGCTGAATCAGCACCTGATAACAAAAAATAACAATGCCGAATTTCAAGGAGGTGAGAGGATATTTGAGATAATCATGAAAAGTTCAACACACTGTATGTTGAAAAGTATGCATTTCCAGACCGTAGTACATGTGAAATTCGTTTCTCATTCGTTTCTCATGCAGAATCACCCCATTGATTTTCTGCGCATAATTTCCGGACACCCTGTATAGTACACTTCACAAAGTCTTCTGCTCTATGAAAATAACAATATTTTCCTTGACTACGAATTTCCACTGCTGGCGAACACGAGGTTCCCCGAACATTGTAAGATTTTTTTTTGTATTCGACAGAAAATGAAAAACATTGTGATATTATCGAGTATCTATACAAAAACAATCAGCATTGAACAATTATAGATATAATTGTAATAGATAAGTCTGAGGAAATTGATTCAGTGACAAAAAAACATTTTCAATTCATTTTTTAAGTATGTTCAATGGAATCATCTGTTCAATGATTGAATGAATGAATCAAATGAAGAATAATTGTTACATGCTGATTGATTTCATATAAATAACCAAATATCACATGGATGGTGTTTACCAAACATTCTCACTTAATGACTCCCAGTTTCTCGTATTGTTTACTATAACACCATATCTATACACCCACCTACATACACACCCAACTTCAACGATATACAGTGAGTCAAATTGTTTGCTTCATATGAACTCAACAAATTTTATTCGTGATTTGTCAAAAAAATTTTATCTCGAAAATATTTCCTGATAATTTCGAAGATAATGGAACTTCACGATTGATCAAATTCCTATTTTTTCGTTTGCATACCTTTAAAAAATATTGGAATTTGGTTATTTCATTGTGGGTTCTTCACGTTTCCGAAACTACCACGAATAATGAAATTTTTTGTCAAATATTATTGATAAAAATGTTTTCCAAATGACGCAAATTTTTTGACACTCATTATATTTGTGGTCGTAGAAAAAGTATAGTACACAACTGGAGTTGTGATATTAACAACTTACGTAATATACCATCAATGTACACTATCATAGCTAGGTGTGTACATCATACACATATTTCACTCAGATAGAAATGGCAAGGAAGCGTGAAAGCTTGCAAGTTATGGGTACCTATATTGGATGATCATCAAGGAGGCGAAATAAATCAACATTGTTTTGAAAACCGTGCTTACGCTCATAACACTTTGGGCAAACTATCTGTAAGGAGAAGCTTTCTGATCATAATACGGAATAACGACCTGTTAGTCCAATATTTCTATCAGTTTCTTGGATTGATTTCTGTTCGTAATCACCAACTCACACTAGTGGACGTAGAAAAACTCAACACATTATACATTGAAAGGATGAACCTAACAACGCACATTTACTTCATAGATTGAAGTGGTTCAACAAATACAAGTCTATTTGAGGAAAATTATCTGTGATTATCATTTTTGGGGAGTTATTTTTCCAAAAATCATCATTTATTTCGCAATGATTATGTCATCATTCTAATGGAATCGAAAGGGATGGAAAATACAAAATAGAAATCACAGAGCCGTATACAAACACAATAAAATTGATGAAAATGGGCAAACGACTGCTTGTGATTTCAGATGGTATAACGCTATTTTGGAAGGAAGGAAGTGGTGATGATGAACTAATAATCATTTCGAGATCTGTTCAAACGAGTCTCAGAAAGAATGGATACGATTTCATGGAATCTCTATTCCTTTCAGATATCTCAGGAATTATCGAAAATTTCTGAGATCAAGTATCAAATTATCCAACTTTCAAAAAATTTTACCGACACTGTATCCGAATGATACGGTTAAAGTTCGGTCAGAACTGTACGTCAAGTGTCCAAGACTCAGATTCTATTCAGAAGAGAGCTATTTGCCTATCCGGTGATACTACACTCAATAATTCATTGATCTCTATTGAACATCGTAGAAAGCTGGGTGATCGCTCCCTCTCTCATGGATATATATAGGGTGAGTGATAAACCAAAACCTAGTCTAGTATGCCATCATGAATAATTCCAAGTAGACAAATTAGACAAATCAGAATTTTCTATGCCTTCCATCTCCCCCATTATAGGAATTCATTTCGTGTTATCGAAAGATTAGTAAAGTTCATTGAGCTATAATTCAAGTTTTCAAATCTCTTCCAGACGAGTGAATTAGAATAGAAATAGGAAGAAAGTCAAATATATCTGTATCTATCTCACGAACAGTCAATCTACATGCTATTCTGAATAATCGCTTATGGAGTATAATTCGAGATTCACCAACAGTTTTCGAAACTTTTCGAGAGGAGTTAGTGATGAATTAAAATAGAAAAGGAAATCAAATATATCTATATCTATCTCACGAATATCATTTCTCGTCTCTCCAACAATAAGGGTGGACCTTCAAGCAGCAAGACCGTTCACACGAGAATATTACTTCAGTTATGCTAATGTTTATGGTAACTTCATTCTCTGAATCTGCATTACACATATACAGGGTGACATAGAAAAAAGAACATTGCATAGTGCCACACAATAGAGGACACTGAAATGAGAAAAAAAGTGCCACGAACACGGGTCCGCAAGGCCTTCGGTTAGAAGATATGGGGTGTTGAATTTCGATTTTTTTTGGATTCTTTCGAATATATCAGCCAGAGACGAAAGAAATGGATGAAATGCAGTATATAAGAAATTTTCATCATGCTAAATTCAAAGATAATCTCAGTTTGATTACTGATAGAAGGCGCTACATACAGGGTTCCATCCCTATTGAATCGGTCGTAACTTTTTTCATGCACTATATGTCATTTTCGACTGGAAAAATTTGTTATCCCTTCTTTTATACTCAAGAAAGATATACCTTGTCCAAGTCACTGGAAACAATGGTTCCAGCCTACATTTTTCTTATTTTAGTATCCTCTATTGTGTGGCACTATGCAATTTACTTTTTTCTATGTCACCCTGTATATACAATCAGAAGATGTCTGCCTCCTCTCCAAGCTAGTTTTGGTGCATTCAACTTGCACGATACATCTATTCCTCCTTAATAGCTGCTTTTACTCAACACTGACTAAATGAATTGATGTTGCAAAACACACTCACTTCTTGGGTCTAGTGATTCAGGATGTGTCTGAATTTGTAGGAAACTTAGTTATCCTAGTAGTTTTGTTTCACATCATGCTACCACAAATAGCGGCCCTTGCAAATTGGCACATCAATTTCACAGGAAGATGTGTATCGCGATCTGATAATACAATTCTCAGGTATAGTTGAATGTTTTTTCTGAGCTATTTCGAATCGTTAACAAACGCTAAGCGTTTGCATCCTGACACATCCACCACCCACTTTCTAGAGGAGGGGAGGGAGGGAGTGAGAATACGTGCGATCCATTGAGAATATTTCGGCTCCAAGGATCCCTCGAGGAAAATTTAATGAAATATAGTATTTCTCCAGAGAGTGATAAAATGCGTACATTCAGGTCAAATCGACAGATTCTCTCATCAGTATGTAACCAGTGTACTTGCAGTGGAATATTCTTTCAACAATGCCTGATATAATGCCCCAAATAAATGTGATATGAGTGTAATCGTTCGAAAACATTGGGAGATCATACTCAATTCTAATTTACCCATGATGATACTCTCAAAAAATACAATAATCATACAAGGCGAGTTGAATCATTTATATTCTTCTACTTCCTTCTACCTCCTCAAATGTATGGTACAACATAATTCAGTATATGGTGAACAAGGGCAGCTGAGAGCAAAACTCCAAATATGAGAACAGTGCTCCTTTTGATCCACATAACTGTTGAGGTGTGAAGAGCATTGAACTCTTTGCACTTTTTGCACTGAACAGAATACCAAGTCTCGTCAAGTCTGGTAAGTCCTAGGCCTAGGCAAGTGGGATAATCGAACTCACCTCACTCCGTAATCGTGATTTTTTTGTGTTGGTATCGGGGAATGCATATGTTGAACAAAGAATTGAATAAGATACCACGCAATGAAGGGATTATTTCTGATTGGCTAGAGCTATGATACAATAATCGTTCTCTCTTTGAACTATGGGAGATACCAAGCATGGATATTGACGACTCCATTGGCATACCTGGTACTTGAAACTTGAGAGGTGATACTGGTTATTTCAGGATTATGGATATAATCCAACTAGAGCCTATTACTTCATCAATATGGAAATTTACACTTTATGTGATGTGCATTTCATTAGTTCTGGTACGATATACATGAACGGATATCTATAGATATCTATAGATGTGATCAAGGATCACAAACCCAACAGTGAGTTGATAATGTTAAATCTCAATTTGGGAATGAGTCATTATTTCTGACTTCACTCAACTAGGAACTTGAGAAGATGAAATTTGATTTTTAAATGAACACGTCCATGCACGAAACTTAGAAACTTATGTGTGACTCAAGAAATCCTAGAGTTGACCAACTTCCAACTTCACACGAATCTTTGAGATATTTACCAATGATAACCTCTCTGAGGAATTTGTAATCATGAATGTTTCATTTCACAATGTTCATAATGGTACATCATTTAGTTGAGTTGTGCATCACATATTTTTATGACAATCTTGAGTTGTCTTAATTCGTGCATGAATTCACCATCATTCCCTCCCAAAGAACTACACTTCGCCTTCTTCGCCCTTTTGACCCATTACTGCGGTGCCAGTAGTTTGATCATTTAATAAACCCATAATGCAAGCGCATACCGACCCTTGTTACGGTAACGGTTACGATTTATTACGTCATTAGGTCGGAGCAGGGCTATTCGGGTTGTGCGTGCGGTGGACCTGATGCTCTTTTATTGGGATCTACGTCACGGCCCACGTGCCCGGTATTTTTCAAAAGTCTGATTCGGCCAAAATGAGGTGTCATAAAATGAGATGTAGGTAGAGATTTAGCGGCTATAACAATCTGCTCTAGGTTTTATGAGTCGAACCTCGAGGATTTATTTTGTTACTTCTCACTGTAGTTGGTAAATTGAATTATGCATCCACAGTATAATACTAGGAGAAATGTAACGAAGTTGAATGCACCATATACAGTATAATGCTATAATGAAACAATAATACTATAATAGAACAGTATAATACTAGGAGAAATGTAACGAAATTGGATGTACCACTAGACTGTGGAACATTTTTTTTTTCAGGTCGCCGATACGCGAAAAGGATGGAGATTTCGATCGAATCGAATCAATTCAATATTATTATGTATTGAAAGGTTGGGTACAATCTCTTTCGAATCACCTATGAAATGACGACATGATATTTTTCAAATGACATGAATTTAGGATGATCAGTATGATATGAAAACAATAAAAGTGATTGATACTGAAGTTCCACCCAAGATGCTCCGTTATTACGTCTTCGCACCCCTGTTTATCTGTCAAAAGCAATGCCATCAGTTTCAGTCGAACGAACTCGTGACTCGCGCGCTTCATTCATGTGGTAAATTAATCGCTGCCTGAATTGTTCATACATAAATGCGAATTGATAGAGGTGACTTGGAGGTGTTATCTGAGATTGAAATTGAATACAAATCAGGGAAATGAAACGAAAAACAAGAGAACAGAAGGAGGAACAAGAGAAGAAGTTTCCAAAATGAATACTTTCTCTGCTATCACCATCGATCAACGCTATCATCTGTTCGTCGTGAAAAGAAGGCTCATTATCACTGTTCATTCAAATCTAAAGACTCTAAAAAACTATGAAAAAACCGGAAGAACATCAATAATAAGAAAAACAATACTGTTTTGCCAAATTCCTTGCAAAATCCTGAATAAATCAATAATTATTTGGCGTCAGTATTTGTGATGATGATATTGATAATAACCTTTCAAAATACTACGAAACTAATGAATATCCGTTCAAACTAGTTCAAACTAGTCTATGAAACAAGTTTTATCTACTATCAAATCAAATGCCACTGGCTTTTACGGCATCTCCAGCAGTATGAATAACTATTGTAGTCCGTTTATCTCACTCATATTTTGAATTGCTGCTTAGAAAAATGTTATTTTCCTAATCTATGAAAAATTGTTATTGTCAGACCTCTTGTTGAAGTCTCAAACCCACTGAAATTCTCAGACTTACGTCCAATAAGTATTCTCTATGCGATTTCGAAAATACTAAAAAAACTCACACATCTTCCAGTAGTTTCATAACTAAATAAAAATAATATCATTGCCTGATTGTCAGGCAGGGTTCAGGTTACAGATGACATAATTCGAAACTCTGATAACAGAGAGTTGACAGCTCTAGTCGCCTCAGACTCCTCGAAGGCATTTGACACTATAACTCATACATTACTATGTTCCAAATTGAAATATTATGGATTTTCGGAAGGAGTAGTCTCTTTATTCCTTTCTTATCACACGAATCTCTGTCAATCGGTATGATATAATGATGAAATGTCATCAACTCTGAATGTTACTTCGGGTGTGCCTCAAGGGTCAATCTTGGGACCGTTACTCTTCATAATATACACCAGTGATATCTCGACCACTGTTCAGTACTCGAAAGTTCAGACTAATGCAGAAGACACTCGATTATACATGGTGAGTCAAAAATGTGTACCGAGCTTTCTGGGGGTGATAGAACATTGAAAAATAAGTGTAGTTTGATGATTAAACTCATGGCCCAAAATGCATATTTAGGGAGATATATCCTTCCAAAGTTGATAAAATTCTTCTGAACTTCTGAACGATGAAAGCCACCTGATTGAAATTCAGTGCATAAATGAATGTTGTCAAAATACATTTTTTTCGTCACACTTCCACATTCCTGATATTGTTATAAAGGGTGTTTTCAGAGGGTGAGTCATGATTTTTTGTACAAAACCTTTTTCCTTGTATTATTTCCGGTGAAAAAACAGGAGCATTCGATGGAGCGAAGAAAATTACATGAGAAAGGTACTCTTATTCAAATACAAAAAATTGAACCGTTCGTGGGATATTTGAGTTTTTGTAGTTACATGATATCAGCAGATTGATTTTATTCATCGCGAGATTCATCGGTATAACGATATTTCAGCAGCATTTGCATTTCCGAAGCACTCGCCAAGCATTAGGAGCATATCAGTTTGTTCAGAGAACGAATAACCTGCCATATTTCTTGAAATCTCAGTTGATAATCGCAGTGATGAATGACACAGAAAAACCACACGAACAAATCGACTACAACAATGTTGACTCGAATGTTGATGACATGAACGTCAACATTGAGAACAAAATTATTCATCATGGCCTGCAAAAATATTGTTACCGATGAATCTCGCGATGAATAAAATCAATCTGCTGATATCATGTGACTACAAAAACTCAAATATCTCACGAACGGCTCAATTTTTTGTATTTGAATAAGAGTACCTTTTTCATGTAATTTTCTTCGCTCCATCGAATGCTCCTGTTTTTTCACCGAAAATAATATAGGGAAGAAAGTTTTCTACGAAAATAAAATAAAATAATAAAAACGCGATGAATAAAATCAATCTGCTGATATCATGTGACTACAAAAACTCAAATATCTCACGAACGGCTCAATTTTTTGTATTTGAATAAGAGTACCTTCTTCATGTAATTTTCTTCGCTACATCAAATGCTCCTGTTTTTTCACCGAAAATAATACAGGGAGAAAAGTTTTCTACAAAAAATCATGACTCACCCTCTGAAAACACCCTTTATAACGATATCAGGAATGTGGAAGTGTGACGAAAAGAGGTATTTTGACAACATACATTTATGCACAGAATTCCACCGGGTGGCTTTCATCGTTCAGAAGTTATGCCGAGAAATTATTTTAATTTTATCAACTTTGGAAGGATATATCTCCCTTAACATGCATTTTGGGCCATGAGTTCAATCATCAAACTACACTTATTTTTCAATGTTCTATTACCCCCAGAAAGCTCGGTACACATTTCTGACTCACCCTGTATACCAACATAAACATCCACAATTATGGAACTGTTCAAAGCCTCATCGATGCCGACCTATACAAACCATTACTAATTCAGCTACGCAACACAACTTGAAATTGAATGAAAATGAATGTTTCCTAATGCTTTTCGGTGATGAGAAGGATAGGGCTTTTGTCTCACTAAATCTCACAATCAAAATGATGACACCATTCTACCTGTGTATTATTTTTGATTCCGATCTGAAATTTCAGAAACTTAATTCAAGAAATCGTTCAGTACTCTCAAACTGATTTACTCAAATAGACATTATTTCAGTCAATCAATCAAGAAATTTCTTGCAGAGTCTTTGGTCTTATCAAGGTTCAACTATGGTGATATCGTGTACAGCAATCTTTTGAGTGAGTTTGATCTAGATCGGAAACAAAAGTTACAGAATTTTTGTTGTTTATTTGCTTACTCCTCAAGAAAATACGATCATGTATCTAGCAAAATCATTGAATTGAACTGGTTGACAATGAATAAGCGTACTGATTATAATCTCTACAACTTTGTTCATGAAGTTTCAAGTCTCAAGACTCCTATTACACTTCACAATGAACTGTTTTCCAGGTCTATGATACATTCTTCAGATGTGAGATCAAAAAACAGATTACATATGTTCCTCGCCATAAGACATCTTTGTTTCGGAAGTCATCAACTTATCTCTCCGTCAAATTCTACAACTCACTGTTGATCAATCATATGCAACTTTCGAAAAGAAAGATAAGAATCATTCTGAAAAGACACTTCCTGAATACCAACATGAACTTGAATGCCTTTTCTTGATTTTCATTTCAGCCTTTACTCACATATCACATCATTTCGTCTAGGTACCTATATTATGAACTATCGTTATGAGTTACGCTTATACATTTTCTCTGTCTTCCCATTTTTTCGTTTGAGTTGATTTCTATTGTATATCTTAGGTTAAATGTAAGAGTAGCCTTTGGCTAAACTGCGCCTATTCTGTACCTCCACCAATAAAGACGATTTATCATTATTATTATTATTATTATTATTATTATTATTATCTTCGGATAAAAGCACCTTTCAGATCACGGTGAGAATACTGATTCCATGTGACAATATCAAGCCATTTATACATGATTTTGATATCATTATTCATACTCTTATGATAATTTGATGATGCGAGATACACGAAACGATAACGATCAGACATTTCGAATGTGTTACTGAAATTAGAGCCGTTACTAACTCGCGTCCGATCCATAAGGCACACAGTAGGCCATCGCAAACCGTTATATTATGCTTATTTGTCTCTGTTATTCTTTCTTTTCTTCACTCACCTTTCTGTACCCTCAAAATATAGATCTATTGATGACATGTCTATCGACGAGGCGACGAGTACCGGTAGTCAGGACCCTGAAAAGATCAGTTGGCCTGAATGAGCTTATAAGCATCTATGAGCTCATAAGCATCTTTCTTCACTAATGAACCTCCTGAGACATTCATGAATTTTGTGAATATATTGATTTCCAAAAGGTTTCTTTTACCTACTGAACCCTTTGGCGGAATGGAAGTTCTCAATCATTGACTACATGCGATGAGATGTGAAGTATCCTTTTGGAAATCTACCCCGTACTCATTTTGGAAATCTACCCCATACTCAACGCTGATGAATTTGGACATTCTATGAATTATCTCTGTGCTATCTGGAATTGAACTCTCATAAATCTTTCCTATATTGTATATTTGTGTCAGTGAGTCAGTTAGAGTTCCGAATCTCCTCAAATGTTAATTCTTACTTGTATAATAATATCATGGGTCAAACTGACTTTTCCATTCCTTTTGTTATTCTATTTTTAGGTTTTTTTCATGAAATATTGTCATTGGGTATCAAATGTCTGTTCATTTTTGTAGCTCTCATCTTTCATCATTCCACAAATATTAGGGTCAACCATAGATTCCGAACACAGGTACAGATTTTGTAGGAACTGCCACTGGCTGAGATGACTTGAAAACACCTTAGGAATGTATATCATGTAGTCTGTGGCAGTACTTCTGATGCTATGAAATCACAATCATTTCATATGGCCATAAAATACAGGAATACAAATGTTCATGAATGTTTCAATGGTTTTAGGCTTCAATACTTGCGATAATCAATTACCTTCTCAGATCATTGAGAGAGATACTTCATGATGCATCAATTATAATATATATATTTGTATACATATTTGAATATATATATATATATATATATATATATATATATATATATATATATATATCATGAAAAGTATATATATATATATATATATATATATATATATATATATATATAATTACTTCATCTTCTCTACTAGATAGCATAATCAAATTTGAAATCTGAAGTTTGGGCTTTGAGAGGCTATCATCAACTTCATCATCTTATTTATCATTAACTAATCACGAGTAGGAGCCGTTCTCGATCAAACTGGAAATTGAGAAGGGATCGAAACATCGATAAAAATAGTTCTTGATGATCTCTAATGAATTATTGAAATCTCTCCTCAAGATCTCGATTATATAAATAGATATTTCTTCCATTTCTTCCATTCCTTCGAATCTGTTTCAATCTACGGAATTTTTTCATTGGTTTTTCCAGATGATATTGAACTCCAACTTAATTTCGTCGGTAGGTAGTTTTAGGAAGTAGCTCGAAAGTTCTCAGTTCACCGCGAATTTACGAGGAGCTTCTGCTCTCCTCGCAGAAAGTTTTTAGGGTCATGTAAAGTTTTGTATGTCGTGTAGCCAGTATCGTAACAGGATACGGATGGAATACTCAATTTTTATTGTCCAATAAAATTTGCGAATGAATGAGAATGGACTTTCTATCAAGGTGTACCGTGAGAATTGGGACAAAATCGTTTTCGTTCCGTGAAAACTTCCTCTCGTGAGCTTTTTCAGATGGCCAAACTCAGTGGATTGCCAACGCAAATGAGCATTTGCATCAGCGCCTCTATTCGATGGAAGGCGGGAAATATGAATATTCCTTTTAGAGAACCCAATCTCAGATTCGTTTCTCCAGGAACTTCTAATGGAATGAGAGTTGAATGATTGGAAAATTCATATTTTTTCCGTCACAGCCTTCCAGAGGTTCCGAGGTTCCGATACGTAGGACCCATTTCCACAAGTGCAATATTTCTCTGAGCTGAGAGCGAGGAGTGAAAATATCTGCAAGAATTGAATTACATGAGATTTCAGTTATATTTTCTATCTGAAGTCAACTCAATTGAAATGAATGATGAAATTATCAATCCAATTCATAGATGGATTTTCGGATGATCAATCTTACATCTTGTTCTGGAGCGTATGAAGTGGTTTCAGAATTTTCTTATATATGATAATCAATTAGAATCTGTCTTGATAATGACTTCATTTCCACTCCACGTCAACGATTTGTTGGATGTAACCTCCTGCCAAGTCCATAGCTCTACAGTACACTGCAAACAGCATTCTCCTTGAGCGCTGCTATATCATCCAATGAGGCTAGAAGTGCAAGACAGGTTGATCTGGCAAATGATGATCTGGTAAGAATGGGCGTATTGAGCAAAAAAATATATCTTCTTTACTTTTGTAGAACAGAACTGGCAAAAAGTGTCGTAGAATAAAGTTTTCTTCCAGGAGGATACTGCCGTTACATGATGTATTCATATGAAAACATCATCACAAAGGTGGTTCCAGTTGGAAATTCGGAAGATGTGCACACCCTCATTCTGAAATCGGGTCCTGAGAATCTAGTAGAGTTTAATGCAACAACAACAGCACTCTCTCATGGGACTATCATGTGAGAGCAATTGCCAGAACTGCCTTACAAAAACTTGACTTCCTGTTCCGTGCGAAAATGCACTTCACACACCCCAGCAACTGCCTACGATCTACGAAGCGCAAATTCGACCTGTCCTGTTTTGAGTTCAGCCTCCAAACATTGAAGCTCTCAAATTCTATTCAGAACAGAGCTATTCGTTTGGTCGTTGATACTACACTTACGAATTCATTGACCTCTCTAGAATATCGTGGAAATGTGGGCGTTCTCTCTCTCTCTCTCTCTCTCTCTCTCTCTCTATTCAATAGATATTTCCACGGTTGGTGTTGAATGGAAATCTCGTTATATTATGCTGCCACGAGCGATTCCAGATGAACAAACTAGACGAGCTCAGGCTGGTAACCCCTACATTATCAGGCTGGAGACATGTGGAACTTCTTTCTACCAAGCATTATGGATATTATCGATAGAAAAGCAAAGTTATGGCGGTAAAAAAACTCTTGAGACCCTGCATCTTTGCAATGATTATTCAGGATTTTCATGATGAATAATCTAAATCTATACACCTGCCTATCCTCTAACAGATATTTGAATAGGAGAAATATAAACCTTCTGATACTTTAGTCGACACGAAGAGAGTTTGTATCATTGAATTCTGATGTGAATTTTCGCATCCAGGAGAGATATTCAAATGACCACGGAAAACTTTCGTACAGAACGTCTAGAATAACAGAACTTCAGATCAACATCATGGAGTCGGGACACCTATCGTTTGACAGCTAGAGTAAATTAACGAACGAGGATCCAGGTCCTTTGGGACAATGAAAATATGGTGGATGTAATCTTTGATTGAGGTTATTGGTCTATGAAGTGATCAGTACATGATGTCAATCTCTCGGAGACAGGAATTCAGAATCGTATATGAGAGATCATTTCTGGGAAAGAGGAATATACCTGCTCTGAATCTGGAACGGTTATGAAGCTCATATCCAGGGCAGAGCATATAGGTCGTGTTGGTTGATGAGCTGACCTGCGTCTCAAATTATGCCAGTATATCTGGTTTCTCAGCCTGTAGATGGTAATGAACATCGTTTATGTTTTCGTTCAGACCTCGAATGTTACAAAGGTCTATTTTCAAATTCATATGTTTCGATGGTGAACCCCCTCGAGCACCTCTCGCCCGGAAATCCGAATGGAGAGGTATTTCACTTCCGGAGTGTTTCACTCTAAGAGAATTCATCATCTAGATCTTCCTTCAACTGAAATGAGCGTTTTGAGTTGCTAAATGGCAGTGATGGAAACCGTCATGTTCCACCTATGATTACTCAATATTATCACTATCAATTGCAAGGATGCAATTATCCACAAGAAGTTATGAATGAACTCAATGGATGAACTGTAGGTCGTTTTTTGACGCGAAGATCTCGGCATTAAATTTGCTCGAATATAATGAGCATATGGGATCGAACCAAGGAAAAACTACAGGAGAATTGTTATCAATTATTATAAGATGTGCAATAGAACAGTCACGAGCAAAAAACTCACTCATGAGGAATAATCATTAATCAATCTATCAACTCATCGTGAAATATCTGAATATCTATCAGAATATCATGTTGTACCCATACTTTTTTTTTGAATATCTGTATTATCTATCGACTGCTCTTCAATACATTTTTCGAACAAATATTAACTGACCCTCATTCACAGGAGCAATTGACGTGATAAAATACAGGCCGATTTCGGTGACGATAATAATCCAGCTTATGCGCCGTGCTTTTGGATGCGCTTATTGCTCGACTTGGCTTTTCGTTTATTCCTGCTCACGCGCTACAGCTGAACTACACCTGAACTACCCAGAATTTGCCTGCTTGACTATCGTTGCTATTGCTTTCTGATTGCCTGTATATCTTTGTACCTGTTGCTAGTTCGGTGGTGTTTTTTTGATTTTGAAGACACCCAGATCTTGTTGATATTGTAAGTTATTTTTGGAGTTCTGGTTACTTATATAGTTGTGTGTTTTGGAAATTCATTTCTGTGGTTTTTATCTCATGTTGTATAGGTATAAGCCTGTAATCTTTCACCCGGAGTGCGTTTTATAGCAAATAACGTTCTTTGGAAGTTTTTTTTCTGTTATTTTCAATTATGGCAATTTTGTGATATACTTCAGATGCCTAATTTTCCTGCATAATCTTCAGTGTACTTGAATATGTTGACTGGAGAATAAACCTGTCAAAATTCGAAGTTCTTTTATTTCTGGTTTTCAGGTATTGATTTATTCGACTTTTTTCTTCGATTTATCCTTTTTTTTTGTATCAATCCGCCTGTCAAATTTCTGTCCTTCTGACACCAGGTTTCCAAGCTGTCAAAATCTGACAGTTGAGACAGAAATAAAATTTTCTTTGATCAATATAGCAACCGGTATTCCAGTCAATGACAAGGTTAGGTAATTAAAGCCTACCTACCGTTGTTGAACTTAACCTGGGTCAAAAGAACCGACCCCTGGGGAACCGTCGCTCCACTGTTGCTACTTGGGCCTCCTGAATATCTTTTTCTGGAGCAAGTGGAGTATACCACTTTTATAAAAAACTGGCGCTCGAGACTCCCGTTTTCTTTAGGAAAGATAGTTTTGATCCTGATAGCGACCTTGTGAGCCCTTAAGGCAATTAGGGCCCTTACAAAATATATATGCATAAGACTCCGGCGAGATATGGACTCAAAATAGTGATGGTTTGTGATTCTGGAACCAAATATATGAATGATGCTCCTCTTTACTTCGGAAAATGTACGAAAACCGATGGTGATCCGCTTGGTACCTACTATGTGAAAGAACTGACAAAAACAGTCCACGGGTCGAATCGTAACGTAACAACGGACAGCTGGTTCATGTCGGTAGATCTGGCGGGAACAATGTTAGCTAATCTTTATAGAATGGCATTCCTTGGAACATCATGTGAAAATGAGAAATATATTCCACCCGAATTTTCGACAATGATCTGATGGTTGTTTCATATGTACCAAAAAAGAACAAGGATGTACTTTCATTATTAACCACACATGATCAACCCTCGATATCTCCTTCATCGGAGAAGCCTTCAGTTATTGAGTTTCATAATGGAACTAAAGGTGGGGTCGATTCTCTCGATCATATGTGATCAGACATGAGTTGTAACCGAAAAACTAGACGATGGCCGTTATGTATCTTCTATAATATGCTGAATATGAGGGAAATAAACAGTAATAGCATATATAACCACGAGTAGCCAAGCCAAAAAGAAGCCCATTTCAAGACAAACATGTTTATTTATTCTCAGCATGCAACTAACGAGACCATGGTTGGAGCACCGAAAACAAAATTCAAAAATTTATCTCGCCCACTCCAAAAATCTTTGAGTGATATTCTGAATCCTATGAATTCATCGAGGGGAACGATACCTTTCGAAGGACCTAGAACTATTTGCAGTCTTTTTCCATCGGAAAGAAGAAGAATGACCATCTCCTATTGTGACCAGTGTAAACGTCCTAAATGTGCGGAAAAATAGATCCACATCGTGCATTCAATGTTGGAAATGTATTATTTCTTCTCAACTCATACTTGTGTTCTGATTTAAAATACATGTTAATTTCATTCAGAAAATTCCAATCCGCCATTTTACTTTCACAGTTCAATGTTCATTTGAGAAAGTCGTGAATTTTAGGAAAGGATAGTAATTACGTACATGCCAAACACGTTAGTTCTCTAGGGTTGAGTAATTGCATTTTTGAATCACATCATTTTTCGACAAATATCACTCGAGTACTTGTACTTGTATTGTAATGAATGTCATTACTATATTGTGATATAGATAGAAATTTTCACGTATATGCCCATCATCAGATTATATCTGCTCTCCTTCCAGACATACTGATATATACTGATGATATATCATAACACGATCATATAAAGCTAAATAATCATCATTTTTTGCTGAATCCGAACGACCGCAATCAAACACGTCCAACGTCCCCTGGTATAATGATGATCCCCGTATCTATGCTATTTTCGTGTTTCTGTTCAACAATGGTAAACAAGACTGGATGTTTTTGAAGTCGAAGTTCACGTGAGTGGAGGAACTGGTATAGTGTTACGAAACAGCCAAGGGCTGCTTGTTAATACTCTCAGGGGGTTCTTTCAATAGATTTTGGAAGACAGCACTTTTTCCCCTTTATACCTTTAATCGCACGTCACTGAAAATACAATACCACTTCACAAACTAGATCGAACTCCATCAACCAAATATCATGAACTACACATAATCAATGATGGGAAACTTCTAGTAGCGACGGTAAGTCGCGAGAATATTCGATATCCGTCGTAAATGACAGAGAGTAGATGAGAAACATTGATTCTCCTATCGCATATAGGAAGGTCTTAATGAATTCACCTGTTCTCGGTAATGTGTTTGAAGTTCTGTTTAGGGCTTCAGGCCTAGTCTAGAAATAAGGAATAGGATCGAAATGTTCAACGTATAATATACGTCGTATTTCTTTGAGAAAATAAAAGATGGGTGGTGCCATGAAAAATTAATATTGAAAATTGAGCCTCGTATACCAAGAGGTTGAGAAACGCTGGGTTAGAGCTAGCAATATTTGGCAGGCCTCGCGCATCTCTTTGCTGCTTGCACGTTCAATTTCCTCTGAAAACGCACTCGTAACTACTCCATAATTTTTCTCGCTTTGAGTAATTCAGAATTCGTTTTTTCATCATGAGTCATCGATAGTTTCGTTTATTTTCCTTTTAGGAGGGCTGCATCTGCCAAAAATTCTAATAAACGAAATTGATTCGAAAATCAAGCACTTCAGACAAATGATGTTCCAAATGGATGTATACCAAATTCAATGATGAATTCGAAGAATGCAGTGGTGTCTCATTCGAGATATCGAAGTTGGGGTCCACTTCTTGTATAACCGTGAGTGACAGACAAATTTTATTGAAGCTGAAACGAGCTCTTCGGAAACCTCCCGTATAGAAATTCTCAGAAATATATTTTAGAAATAGAGATGTTGCTACTCGACTTATGGAAATTGGGTTCGTAATTGACCCAAATGTCACCTTATGACATGCACACAAAATCGCAGGTTGCGTGCCTTCAGTATGGTACAATCTGTTATGTCGTTTATCTCGTCGCTTGTATCTAATCTCTTCGTTCCATTATTCGATCTTCTCAGAAAAAGGACTGAAAATAGCGACGCCATGAAAAAGGCCAAGAGATTTGACATGGTCAATGATCGAAGGAGTTTCGAAAATATACCAGGCGATGAGGATGAATTAATTCTGAACAGTCCGCTGCTATATCTCCTACGACGTTGAGGGGCTGATATTATTTTCGAAAGTTTGCTGTTGAACCAATGAAATGTAGTATAGGTGAATACTATGCCTCCTTTTGAATCTCAATTTTATAATTAGATACCCTACCCTTGGAACTTCGCAGGGTAATGTGGTTTATGCATGACGGTGCTCCTCCGCATTTTTCAATTAACGTACGTAATTATTTGAATGAACAGGATTCAAATAGATAAATAGGTAGAGGCAATGACGCACCTGCAAATTGGCCAGCTCGGTCCCCTGATTTGACACCGATGGATTATTTTTTCATGGGGAACTTTGAGAACCCTTGTGCATTCTAGGCCAGTAAATACAGAAGATGATTTATTGAGACGTATTCAAACTGAAATTGACGCTTCAAGGAATGATGACGGAATGCTCCAAAGTGTTCAATTCAACTATTCAAAACGTATTATTCTCTGTACACACGGGAATGGAGGTCATTTTGAACATCTGTTGAAATATTTTTCTTTTTATTTTAAATTAAATTAAACTTTTGTTGTTGATAAATCTCCTATTCCTATTCCTAATGACTATTTTCACTAGAGAATAAAATTACCAACACATTTATGTACCTTCTTCTTTTTTTTTCTAAGTTCTTAGTGACGTTATTTCAATTTACCGCCTACGCTTCAAATTTGTTCAATTTTATCATCACAATAATTCAGACCTGGCCATTTACGAAGGGAATTTTTAAAATCCAGATATCTCAAAAACAGCTGCTCAAATCAACTCTTACCACGTATACATTTTTTATGTAATAGACGTTGGACACACCGAATTTTCATTAAAAAATCAAAAATGTGGGGGCTCAATAGAGTTATTTCGTTTTAAATGTGTGCAAGGTTCCGCAATGAAAATGATAGCAAATTCTAATTTCTCAACCAGCAAAACCCCCTAAGCCGGATATTGTGACAATACACCAATTATTAAAAAAAAATATTTATAAAGAATGAAAATCGAATTGAACTTTTGATACTCTGTATCTCTGAAATCATCCACTTTTGGACTGAGGTAAGTTGAGTTAGATCGTCATATTTACGCCTCAGGAACTTGTGGTAGCTTTTTTCCGCACCTTTCAGGGACACCCTGTATAACAATAATGCACCTAGGTGAGTGAACACCTGTGTGTGTGGGAAAATACAGTATATTGAATCTAAAGAATCAGTTTGTCATGATAAGTATTCCAGTGGAAGAAAATGAATGGTTGTGACATTATTGATGGAAGAGTAGTTGTTATAGTGAATACATCAGTAAGGTAACTTTATAACTAATCAATGAATTCATCCAATTACACTTCCCACAACATCTTGTGTATCAGATGACTATTGATATAAATGGAGTATTTGCATTTATCAACAAAGTGTTCATATTTTGCGAATTATACAGTGATGGGAAAAACGCTTGGACACGTTGATTTGTATTTTCAGATGCGCATTTTCTTCGGTAGAAAAATAATCATATTGGGTGTGTCATGTGACAGTGGCCGATACCAACTTCCTCATTTTGAATATAACCCCCTGTACATTATTGTTTTTTTGAATTCTTCAGAAGATTCTAGACATAATTCATATACAATGTCACATACCTATCTTCAACTGTTTCGGAGATATTAAGTGTTTCCAGATGTATTACAAAAATTATTATTGAAAGAAGAAAATCATTTTATTTCACAGATAATGTGGAAGAACACAAAAATACACTAATTTCAATATGAGAGATGTTCAAAATGTTCGCCGCGAACGTCTTGGCAACATGCTAATCTGTTATTGAAATGTTGAGCAACGTTTTTTCCTTATATTTCTCTTGCTTCTTTTATTAGCCTGCGAAAGTTATTTCGATTCAATATGATATGAAATATTTCTGTAATTGAAGGATTTTATTGGAGCAGCTGTTATCCAGCGTTCTCTTCATCTATTCTTCAATGGGAACAATTTCACGTTCGTGCAAGACTCACTGCAACTCGTGACTAATTTCATGGATTGTTCAGAGCCCTTCTCAATATTCTCATACTCAACTCCAGATCACAGTTTCTCTTGGATAATTGACTTTCTTTCAACTTCGTATAGGTTGTCGAGTGTGCGACAGGGCTGAGTTCGTAAGGGGACTTACGAGTTTGGTATGGATGTAGGTACATGTATTCCTCCCTAGCAACGCAGAGTTTCGATTTCTGGGGAATAAGTTCCATTGAACGAGGAATTACAATTGGGAATGGAGTGATATGAGAAATCATTGTGTTTGCTGAAATTCCAACATCAAAATAAGACGAAATTATCTCCAGAACGAATAAGCGGTAACGGAATTTCTGTAAACACAATTATTGTACAATATCCAATTGGAACGGCGCAACCAGCTGCACATTTGCATCCATTGTGAACTCGAGCACAGCTCTAATCGAACAATATTGAAGCTGAAAACGAAACCACTCGCTCCGCCTAGATGATTACGTCGCAAAACGAGCTTTTCCTAATTTAATTATCGAAACTGTTTACACGTGCTTTTGCATGTAGATAAGATAATTCCATTCGATTAGTATCTATGTAATAGTATTCGAGGTAGTCAGCTGATAAAAAGACAACAATAGGATAGATATTGTCTTAGAAATTAAACTTTTCGAAAAATGAAACACTATTCTTGATAACCTTCTGCATGTGTATTCTTGCATGTTCCATATTTTGACAGTTATGATAAATATGGTGTTCTCCTTCGGACAATATGTGAAATGGTAGGATTCATCTACATTAGTTTTTGTCTTCGCCTTTTTTCAAAACTATTCGTGCAAAGGCTGCGTCTGAGTTTGTTGGTGAATTTTTGAATCGATACTCTCTGATATAAAGGCTTCGACTGTTGTGCTGATAAAAATGATAATAATAATCTCTTTATTAGCATCAGCTCTCAAGTATAAATGAAATAGTGTAATGAAATGAAATAGTATAAATAAAATACAGAATACACATGAATACAATACATCTACAAGTTAAATTAGCAGTATAAATCTGAAAGCTAATCTTCTTTCTTTCTTTTATATATTTTACACACTTGCTTTTGAATTATCTAAATGATGAGCATTCTTGAAATTCTCTTGGTAAGGAGTTGTAAAGCTGTAGGCTTTTGATGAACACTGTGTAGCAGCATTAACAATATTGATATAGAAATCATTTGAAGCATGTGATCTGGTATTGTGATTATGTATTTCTTGGAGATATATTAATTCTTCCTTTAGGTAGGTTGGTAAGCATCCTGACTTCAGTTTATATACAAACTTGAGCATATTATGAGCAGCTCTTTGTCGAACATTCAATAAATTCAAGGATTCCAACATGTGAGCTATTGGTGTTTGTTTCCTACATAATAGAATGGCTCTCATTGCACGATTTTGTATTTTTTGTACTGTATCAATTTGTTCATTATTCATCAAGTGTATGAATGTTCCACAGAAATCAATATGAGGAGATATAATGGTTTTGTATATAGTTAACTTGGTAAAAGATGACACCTTATTATTCAATCTATATAGGAAATTAATATTTTTTTGCCATTTTCTTCTTAATATACTCACAATGTGATTTAAAATTTAGTTCATTATCTATCATGAAGCCCAAGTACTTGAAATGTTTAGCTTCTTCGATAACATTATCATCTATGAATAAGTGGCTGGATGAGACATTTTTTAAATCTATGCACTCGACAGGAAATCATTGTTTTTTTTTCAAAATGAGCGACTATATTCAGAGTTCAACATTTGTCGTTGAATCGTTCTTCATTATGAGAAATTCGAAGTGAAAATGATGAATAACATGGAAAAAGTCAGTGATTTGATTATTTCTGAAGTAACTAGAGGGCAGAAAGTTTGCGACTCAGGTCGGGCCACGGAACATCTAATGCAGAGTGTAAGAGCCAAACGGAACAAATTCATTATTTCGGATACCGTATACATTTTATTGAAAAAACCCGATAAAATTTCAAATTGACATTCCTTAACTTCAAAATGCGATCCCTGCTTTCAACCTCCTTCGAATGGCAGGTACAACACCCGATTTTTCAAATCAATTGATGAAATAATCAATTCATGCCGTTTTTGGCTTTTACACACTGTATGTTCAGTGGCCGAACGGAACACAGCTGTACATGATTGATAAAGATACGTTTTTTGTGAAATTGTTCACTCTTGGAGGTATCGGTAACCACCCATCGAAAACGATAGAGGTTATGACGACTATTGTCTTATTTTCCATCAAGGATTTTCTACAATTTTGATGATACACCCCGTATACTATATGTACCTAATCAAAAATTCATACATATTATTTGAACTCAATTTCAAAAGACCTGTACTCAGTAAAACTTGTTCACCATATCGTTACCTATCGAAATCAAAAGAGGTTATGAGAACTATTTCCTATTTTTTTTTATCAAGGATTTTCTACAATATTGATTATACACTTTGTAAACTATATATACCCAGTTAGAAATTCAAACGTCCCATCTTACTTATTATTTGTACTCATTTCCAAAAGACACGTTTTCATTGAAATTTGTTCACCCGATACCTATCGAAATCAAGAGAGGTTATGATAACTATTTTCTTGTTTTTTTCATCAAGGATTTTTTAGGGAGTGTTGATAATTTTTTGCGATAGAATGACAGG
The DNA here is from genome assembly GCA_963576655.1 of Gastrophysa polygoni. Taxonomy (NCBI): domain Eukaryota; kingdom Metazoa; phylum Arthropoda; class Insecta; order Coleoptera; family Chrysomelidae; genus Gastrophysa; species Gastrophysa polygoni. The sequence continues at coordinate 21,508,166 of OY755082.1, forward strand.
ATGAAATATATGAATAGTACGATATAATGATCAATCGTTGATTCACGAATGTTAAATACACCGAAATCAATTAGACACTCGAGATTGAATTTGGGAAACTAATTCATCGATATTTGAATTGATTCCACTGATACAAAGACTCGAAGAATATCTCAAATTATACCTGAGAAAAGGTAGTTTTTATTTTGTGTAAGATTTTCATGGGACTCGAATACTTATATACTGTCATTCATTTTTGAACAACTGAATTATGCCATTTTCAAGATACTATCGCAGATACTATCGATGCTTTGAATGAGGATCTGACAAGAATTCTGAAATGGGGATCTGAAAATCTAGTTCAGTTCAATGAAACTGAAACTCGAGCTTGTATGTTCACCAAGAAGGCTGATCACAGAATGTCCAATTTGATGATGTCGGGTACCACTGATCCAATGAGGTCGTCAATATCTATGCTAGGTGTCACCACCAACAGTGCTCTCTCATGGGACGATCATGTGAGGCCCATTGCGAAAACAGCTTCATAAAAACTTGGTTTTCTTCTCCGTGCGAAGAGATACTTCACATCCCAGCAACTGCTTATGATCTACAAAGCACAAATTCGACCTGTCCTGGATTACTGTTCACATGTTTAGAGCTCAGCCCCCAAACATACGCTAAGGCTCTTAGATTCAATTCAGAAGAGAGCTATTCGCCTAGTCGATGATACAACACTCACAAAATCATTGACCTCTCTAGATCATCGTAGGAAGGTCGGCTATCTCTGCCTTTATTATAGATACTTCTACAGTCAATGCTCAACGGATATATCATCTATTATGCCACCACGCGCGATTCCTATTTGACAAACCAGACGAGCTCAGGCTGGTCACCCCTACACTGTGAGGCTCGAGACCTGTCGAACTACGCTATACCAATAGAACGACAAAGTTGTGGAATTCTTTGCCTAGTGAAGTCTTTCCTGATGCTTACAACCTCCGAACTTCCAAGAAAAATTCCAATGCAGCTATTTTCCATAAACGCGTCGTAACTCTAATGTGCAGCATATCGTCGAAATCATCATGAAAAGTGAAATGGAAAGTAATACCACCGCTGGCTAACACGATGTTCCTCGAACATTATAGGTTTCCCTTTCGTAGTGTCCACAGATGAAAAAAAAAGTATGCAATGTTATTATACGAACATAGTGTACTACTGAATCTGGAAATATGAAGCAGTTTTAGGAATACATTTCTGACAATTTCCAATGAAGAGGTTTTTTTTCCTGCTTCAAAAGGAAATTGCCATGACTTGCGTGACCCAATAAGATCACGAGCACAAATAACGACTAGACCAATATCATGTTCGTTCACGAGCAGTAAGATATCATTTTATCACATTTTCCTTTTCACAAGAAAGGAGACATCGACCGTTTCGGCCTAACCGATATAAGGCCAGGAAATTGCCGTATTGAACCGATAGAATATGATATGAGGTCTGCGCATCTGGAATATGGGATGCTGACGATACTGAATAGGTAGCTTATATCTATACGAATTCGACTCATTATTCTTCGGATTTCGTAATCGTTGATATACAATTCGAAGAACTATATGGAATATATGGAATCGGACCAAAAAACAATCATTATCAAAATATTCAAATTATCAAAAAATCGAACAATGCGATAGTTCAAACATCACGAATGCGTGCATCGTGAATTCATCATGTTGTATGGAAGAGAATATAATCTTGTACAGACACATTTGAGTCATACTGTACTAGGTATCTTTGGGCGACCAGCTCCACCAGGATGTCTGAGTGTTCTAGTCCCTCTAAGACGCTCCAGATGTCTCAAGTATCGGCAAGTTTTTCAAATGATGAATCATTTGCCATTTCAAATGCAAATTTCCAAATGTATAGACACCTAGGTTGATATTATGAAGGCAACCGATCGCAAATGATAAATTTTACGACGATTCTAAGGTAGGAATTTCCGAAATGTTTATGATGAGGAAATGTTTTTACAGCTCGTGGTCAACTAAATGAAAAACCAAATGAAAAAACTTTTATTATTCGCGTATGATTCGAATCAAAATTGCTTGTTTTGATATCCCTTATCACCCCTTGGAGTTCGTCGGTAACTTTTCTACACACCTTGTATTGAGATATTCATGCATAGACGTATTTGACATCAGTTCAATCAGCATTCACACGAATTGGAAATTATCGTATGAATCATTTTGAGCAATCTTCACCTCAAATTATCTCTTTTTGTTTCAGAACTGAGGAAATATGCGTCTCAAGACGATGGACGGACCTTTGTCCGTTCATAATGGCAACAACGAAGTTGTCAACTCCCCGAAACGGATAAATACCATACAGAACAGCAACGAGACCACAATCTACCACCCCACAACTGCACACTTCACAAATAATTCCCATTTCACGTCCGGCCGGATCAACAATGTCACCAATGACGTCATAACTGAATTGCAAACCAGTGACCTCAACGTATTGAGCAACGTCATTCAAGATAAGGTAGCAATATCAGAAATTATATCTAACAGAGTGTGAGGAAGCATAATTCATTTCAGTTGGAAATATAACAGATGATCCATGTTCAGATACAGTTTCCTATCATTCACAGCAAAAACTTTCCAGTCGTATCTAGAGGTTCTCCTCGGACTGGATCATTCGAGGCATTTCTAGACACAGTTTCGTTTGAGACTTTCTGAGTAGAAGGGTTACTCTAATACTGAATAAAGAACAATTTCTGAACGTGGTTTCATTCAGCATAAGCTGGTTAGTATTACAGAAAAAGACTTAGGTCTAGGATGAAATATTTCCTTTCATACCTTCATTGAATCAATGAAATCTAATGAATTGAGAATTCACGAAATCAATTCAGAGTTGCAAGGATAGATTCTGGTATGAAAGATAAAGGGTGAACGGAATGCAAACTAGTGGAAAATACAAGATAAATAACGAGGAGAATCCTTATTCAGCATCTACCGGTGCTAATCATTGAAGATGATCTGACGCATGGACTCCAGTGGCAGCGTCTAGATATGCTTTGGAAGGGGTTATATGTAACTCCTCTCAAGTACGATGGAAGCCTAGGGTAGGCTTGGCTGGCTTGGCTGAATATCTGTTTTTATGTCGTGCAGGCTCGTCTTTTTCGCCATGAAGTATGGATATGGGTAACATATCTTATAATAACATGTTACTCCAAGGGAAATTGTAACGCAGACAGCAAAGAAACTCAGGATAATTATCCAAATAGGTATGGATTCGCTTATTCGGGGATCCTTTTGTAGGATGATTCTATGCTGACTGTTCACTTTTGATGTTATATGTTTGTTTTCTTCGAGGTCTATATTTGTGAGCTTGATTTTTGTCAACCTTCCCAACATATTAGAAATTTTCAATGTTGGTAACTGGATAATTTGTGCTGGTAGAAGTTCTCCATTTCCATGGACGAATTTTTCTCCATTGATGAAGAAATCAAAACTTTCTGGTATTGTTATTGGATAACTTCCGATTTCAAGTTCATGATGGGTTTCCACTGAGTGACATTCGGTGACAATTGCATTGGTAGGAGTAGTAATCAAGACATTTTGTGGAGTGACCTTGTTTGCTATCAATATGTCCAGATGGACTAGGAAGGTAGTACAATTGGCAGCTTCATTTCTGATGGACAACACAATCGTCTTCTCTTTGGAGGTGGTTTTTACAGTAGTGAGTATTCTCTACTTCCTCACATAGTGCTCCTTGATACTGGTAGAGTTCATATCCCTCATTAAGGATAAGGTATGGTCTTTGTGGTGATATGAATTCAATTTGGATAGGAATTGGATACAGAAAATATGTTTTGAATGGCATAGTCATAAGAATTGGAATGTGAATTGAATTCTTTCTCACACACAAGTTGAATTCCGAATACTAAATGATAACTGCGCTGATTTTTTGAAATAAAAACTCGATTCGAAGAATACGAAACATTTACTCTTCCCAGAATTGAATTTTGACTTCCTCTTTCGAATGTGCAAAATTAATTGCATTCACAATTTGATTCAGTTGACTTTGTGAAATCACGACTGAATCAATGATCAGTGTTGAAGAGTTCATTTTATTAATCCTCTCCGAGAGATTTTCAATCAAATAAGAGGTAATCGAGATATCTGCTTCCATTCCAAGAAGACTATGGTTTGCTTTTGTCATGAATTCCTTCGCTAAAGGAATTTGATCATTGATTTCTTCCTGAAGAAGATGATCATTTTCACTGAGGTGATTCGATATTATATCAATTGTTTTGCCGTCTTCAGCGTCAAGAGTACCAAATAACCATTTCGAAATTTCACCACCAAAATTAATCAATCCACGTTTGTCTTTAATTCGGGTGGTCGATAGCTTGCAGTGAGTTATCTATATTAGATGAAAGTTTGTGAGCTTGGTGAATGAGCTTGTCTGTTTTCACTGTATTCTTTGTTTGTGCTCGTTCATCTCTAGGTAGTTCTTTATGATAAACTACATCATCTTTCGATAATGTCATAGGTTGTTGTCTCGTTGCATTAATTTTTTCTAGCTGTTGTTCCTTTTTGTTGTTGAGGTCTTGATTGATTTCTTCATATTTTCCTGTTAGCTTATTTTTATGTTGTTGAACATAATTTGACACGATGTCCTTCTCTTCGATATCAAATGGATCTTCAGTATTGAAATGTCCTGATAGGATCCCAGCAGAAGCGGAATTCATGACTGAATGTATTGAATTATTATATTGTTATAATGAATATTTAACGAGATTATTTAAAGACTTGGGGATTTTGGTGCGTCTTAACTCTAACTTGTTCTTCTAAGATAGAGAGGAATCTTTCGATGTAACTATTTGAATTTGAATTCTTCGGTGTTGTATAATGAACATTGATTTCATGAAGTTCACAAAATTCAGTGAGATTATAATTATTGAATTCTACTCCATTATCGCAAACAATAGTATGTGGTATGCCATAATGTTATATAAAGGAGCCCATCAACAACATTGATTGAATTTGCTCCCACTATAAGATAAAATTCAGAAAAAGGATCTATGACTGTCAAGAATTCTTCTTTTGGAATTGACAAAGTATCCATATGAATTCTTGCAAATGGGCTTGAACCAAGCGGTATTGCTTGGAATCGAGATTCATTTGGTTGTCTTTCGTATCCAGATTTTTGACGTAGGACGTGATTGTTAATATAATTGAAAATGTCACTTGTCATATTTGGCCAATAATAATTTCTTTTGATAAAATCAATAGCAGTTGTAATACCTCAATGACCTGTTTTATAGACATGGTGATAATTTATTTCATCATCTTGTTTATAATAATGATAATTTATATAATTTATATTATAGAATACAAACTTTTGTCAAATTGTGTCGAATTGTGCTCTTCGAATTTTCGATAAACTTCTCGCGAATTTGTAATATGTTCATCTGAAGTTGAAGAAAATATTCCATAAAGACAAAACAAGTTTCATCGATTAGGTCTTTCAAGACTTCATTGATCATTCTTTGAAATGTCCTAAATCAGAAGTGAATGCAGTTTTTTCGATACTGTCTTGATGCACATTCATTGGGTGGAAGCCACTTGCAAGGTCTAACGTTGAAAAGTAGTGAGATCTACCCAGTTTGTCTAGTTAATCATCATCAATATTTGGGATTGGATGTCTATCTTGAATAGTTTTCATCATGCAGCTTTCTGAAATCGATTACAATTCGCCATTTCTTGTGTCCGCTTGCGTCAGGTTTTTTGGTACTATCCATATTGGACTTGACCAAGGACTTGTCTTATTACGAATTATTCCATCTTCTGACATTTTTGTGATTTGATCCTTGACTTCTTTCCATGAATTTTAGGAAATTCACACGATTCGGTGAAGATAGGTTCATCATCATTAGATTTGATGACATGTGTTATGTAGTAGCAGTAGTAGGTTTGATCAGGATATTGGGATATTTTGTGATTATTCAATGAATTTAAATTTTTCTTTTTCATTGAGATGCTCTAATCTCAATACGTTCTCAATCATCATGTTCACACAGATTCCTCAGCATATTCATCGTCGGAAGTTATATCGAAACCAATCAATATTGTATGATTATTGAGAAATAACTAAGTTTGTTCGCGACAATTTTCATCATCCTGTATTCGGATTCTCGATTCAGCGAGATCATCTATAATCACCACAAGCTCGCTTGCGGTGAATTATCAAATAACAGATAACCACAAAACATCATGTTTACGCAGATACATTCACCGAATGAATCAATAAGTACGAAATTTCTACAGAGTGACTTATGAACCCACTGGATCATGAATCATTGAGGTGGAGGTGTTGGGCGAGTCAGTGTACCTCTTTTCGAAAATATGAGTAATGCAAAATAATGGAACGTCAAAACAGCGAAACGTCAAAACAACGAATCGACGAAAAGGAGTATACTGACCCGCCCCTCATACCTCATATGTAATTCCATTAATATGTATCTGTATACAGCACTTTGCAGTTTTCTGCTCCGGTATTTGATTTCTGCATGGAATTGTAATAAAAGTGTCTGCTGATGGAACTAAGGTCTAGCAATAAAATTTTTCATTTCATAACGACCCTCATATTTTTGCACCAATTCAACTATGTGATGATTCTGAATATTCACCATAGTTTTCCCGAACACCCCATCATTTGCCATTTTCCTCAGATCTTTCTAAAAGCCACTCGTAGCCGATACCCACAATCGAGTATTTGAATCAATGTAGGATCTCAACCACGGTGACTGTTCGAATTTAAAATTTTTATGAATTCCCAGTGATTTCAATACATGTGCCTAAGTTTGTTCCAAATTTCTATAGTGTAACGTGAATTCTTTTTCATTGTGAAAAGTTGTCATTAATTTTGGTAATTTGGACTTTGGTGGAATGCAGTGTTCGGGGCAAAATGGAAAATTTTTTATGTGGATAGTGTAACGTGATGAGATATTCCAAATCCACTCGGAGAATATTGCCCTCGGGACTTGCGTCGGGAATTTGAGTGACATCAATGTCAACATCCGCAAGCCATGAAAATCCTCCGTATGGCAGGGGTTCGCTCGCGGCTTTTCCATATAAATTATTGGCATATCAAGATACAATAGGTATTTTGAAGGTTTTCCACAATTGTATCTTAGCATTTATTCATTAGTAGCCGACGAGTATCTATTACAGCACATCGAGACTCCTCCTCGAATCGCCTCCTCCGAGAACATCACCATATCAATCAACATCCTCCACCATCCATTTTCAACTTGCATCCATATACGCGGGCATACAATATGCACGTATACTCTGCATGGTGCAATACCAAGCCGGATCGGGAGAGTGTTTTCAGAGACGATTCTAGAAAATTCCTAATAATATCGACGAGCAGAAGAATATCGGTGTGCATATACTGATCACTATATTCTTCAAGTGTTTTGATATTGAATGTTTGCTGAACGATTGTAGCGTGAGTGTAGTCCTCATCGGAAATATTGACGTCATTCAATTTATTATAGGAATTTCTTATACTAGGCAGCTCAGTCTCGTTCAATTTCTCCACATTATCGAGGTAGTCATGGGGAAACTGAAAGAATCTGCCAACAAGTATTCGATCTCTTCATGATTCAAGTTCAAAACAAGCCCTGTTTGAATTCCCGAATTGAAAATTGCTCCTATATTCACCCATTGAACTGCAGATTTGAAGCCAAAACCAAGATGATGATCGCCTCTATTCATTCTTCTGATGGAAAATCTCATTCGTTCGAGCTACCCAATTTCTGTGTGATTTTTCCTTTTTCCCCAATGGAAAACTGATTTTTTTCATTGCGGAGATGCATTATCTAATGTGAGAGTGATATCAAAGCGAAAGCAGTCAATGGTCTTGAATAGTCATTCATGATTTCCAAAATCGTTTCATCAATTTTGTTCATATTAAAATATTCAATGATCATTACAATTTGCGTGTGAGAGGAAGAGAGACCAAAAAATGTACTCACTTCAATTCATTCGGTTCGGAAGACGTTGCTGGGTTTGTCTTCCCAGTTGTCACCTTAGTAGAAATGTTATGCTTTCTCCTAAATCCAGCAGAACGGATTCACCTAATTTTCCTGCTACCAATTCTGCCCCAGATATTCAATTAGCTGCCCCAATAGGTAGCTTCCTCAGCTGAACGATTGGTTTTCTATTCACCAGGGTAGATCCGTTGATGAAAGTATCACTATTATCCATGATTTTTAGTAATGAAAATTACAAAAAATTATGATCGAGATTTCAAATGGAAACTATGCATAGGAAAATATTTCTCGAGAATACTCACTATTCTTATTGTTGTGTGCTGTAGTCGAAAAAGGAAAAAGAGTTCTGCTGCGGAGACGAAGTAGCAAAAAAGAAGAATGAAAAAAGAAAGTGAATGCTCGCGGTGCCTACAGTTTTATGCTTTTGCGTTGGGTGGATATTTCCTAGAATATTCAGCATACTTCGTGAAATGTGTGAACATGTTGTTTTGTGGTTTTTACCGGAAGTGAGCTTGTGGTGGTTATCGATGGTCTCGCTGAATCAAGAATCCGAATACAGGATGATGAGAGTTATCGTGAACAAAACTCATTTATTTCCCAATAATTGTGAGATATTCAATGTGATAATGACAACTAGAGATGCCGACATGACAAACAGTTCAAAGTATGATACATCATTATGTATTGGTTTCGATGTGGGAGGCGTTTTCGATGACGACGGCGGCGGTAGTAGTACTATCCTTGAAAATCATGCGAATTTTATATTTCCCGAGCTCATGAACAACGCAGTCTTTGGCAAAACCATGGAGAACATTCGTGAAAGAGATAATGTTCGTCTTCTGACTAAGTGGTCTGGAAGGTATGGTGCTGAAGCAAGGACGTCGAAGCCAGAGTTCAAATCTTCAACCATATTCAATGAGGACTGGTGGCAGTTAAGTTCAAGAAATTACAAATTCATCTCAACAAGCCCATGAACGTTGGACAAGCTATCCTCGACCTTGCAAAGACCACCATCGATGATTCCCATCACGATTATATGCAATGAGAATCTGAAGATGACTGTACTGTTTGCTATACTGATACAGACTCTCTAATCTACGAGATTCGAAGTCGTGATCTATATGGAGTTACAGGGGCATTATTCTCATGCCCTACTGCAGCTTTAGAGGTATTTTTAGAGGTATATCCTCCTATAATCCAGTTAGGTACGACTCCGAAATGCAGTTTGAACTGGTCATCAACAACCACCAAATTTGTACAGAGAATGGACCTGAACTGGGAAGGGATGCATCAGTGTGGTACACTGTGGAGTGGGCGTTACAGGGCCAAGATTCAAGCTCTCAGAACCCCTTGTTAACATCCCGACCATCTTTCAAGCAGAAGTACGTGCTATAGAAATATCTGCCCAATAGTGTCTTGAAAGGGACACCTGGGGGACAGAAATCTATATCTCATCTGACAGCCAAGCAGCATTGAAAGCTCTGAAGTCGAGTTTAAGCTCACTTGGGAATGCAAACAATCCTTGAGACAACTGGCAGTGGGGTGTGGGTGCCTGGTCACAGAGATATTTGAGACAATGAGGAAGCAGACTGCCTCGCTAAGGAAGGGGTAAACACACAATATTCTGGTCCAGAACCCTTTTGTGGACTCTCCAGAGCCCACCTAAAAGAGGAATTTCGGCGTTGGGAAATCGATGAAATGAAATCTCAATGGAATAGAGTGCCAGGACGTAGACAAGCGAAAAGGCTAGTGAGCCTATCGCCAAGGACAGCTAAACAGCTTCTCGAGTTGGACAAAGAAGACTTGGAACCAATAACGGGACTCCTCACTGGACACTGCCCTCTAAGATATCATTAAAAAAAAAATGGGCAAATCAGAAAGTGACACGTGCCGTTATTGCGAAGATTCCGCTGAAACTGCAGAACACGTACTATGCGATAGCCCAGCACTTTTCTGCAAGAGACCCAGATTCCTGAGAGGGGCCTTCCTGGAGCCCTACGACATCAGGAACTTGTCTCCCAGGAAACTGACAAACTTCGCAAGAAGTCTCGGTATACCTGGCCTCGAATAGACTAAGGGTCATGCACAAAAGATCTAGTTGGTCAAAGTGCTCGTGAGGCTGCAGAGCCTTTACGACCCCTATACAATCTACAATCTACTTATGAAGTTATGAATATAGATTGTCACCAATATTTCGATACTTCAGACTATCCGCAAGATGATATGCATGGGATCCCATTAGTAAACAAGAAGGTTCTAGGAATGATGAAGGATGAGAACAATTGTATTCTGATGACAAACTATATATACTTCTGCTGAAAGCTATACTCGATAATGGTGCTGGTAACTGAAGATGACATAATGAAGGAATGGAACAGGCTGCGAGAGGAGGGTTATGAAGAGGATGAGATTGATGGCATCATTATGAACATGGGAGTAACGATGAGAGCGAAAGGCGTGAAATCCTCAGTCATTGAAGATGAAATGAATTTCGAAGATTATATTGATTGTCTGGCGACGAAGGAACATAAGAAATCTATCCAAAGTTTCATAAGATCGAAAAAGCATAAGGTTCATTGCATCAAACAAGAGACACTACTCTATTCCCTCTACTACAATGGCAGTTATTGGAGAAATGGACGTTGATGGAGAACTAGATATAAATTAATGTATTTTAGTTTCCTATAAATATGCGGTGAATAAATGGGGTTATATTATGCTTATTGTTGTATTTATATCTCCTAATTTCTATAATTGAGTGATTATGATAGCCTTACTGGGGAGCTTTCCACTTGAGAAAAAAGCAACGCATCACTAGCCTACCTTTTGGGGTGGTGAGGAAATGTAGAACGCTGAAATAAGTGAACAAAATATATGGATGTCTTTGAAGCAGCAAAACGGAATATTAAAGTAAAGTAAAGTAAAGTAAAGTTTCTATCACTTTCAGTCAGGAAATTATAAATCATGCACTTCCATCTCAATAAGTTCATTGTGGATATCTGAACATTACAGTGCCATTCATTTGTCCATAGCTCAGACAATTGCTTTTCGTGAACAAAATTTCAGATATTTTGTTTGAATAAAATGCATAAAATTGATTCATCTTCTTGATATGGAGTATTGATTTGGTTGCCATTTCTTATATATATCATTCGTATATATCAGATTGAGCATCTTCGGATTATTGCGTTCACTTAATGGATCGAAGTCCCTATTTGACATCAACGCAAATGATACTGTCTTGTTATCTATATATAATATAACGCATGAAATATTTCGATCATGATACCACTGATTCAACAGAAGATCTATTGTGACATCATCTCCAACACGCAGCTGCTTCATTTTGTTTGCGGCATCAACTCCAAGAAACAACACAATTCTCCCCATTATCGAATATGAATGAAGGATGATGTTTCTGTGATAACTACTATTGTTCGAATGCTGATTATATCCCTCTGAATCTTCATATATCCGCCCCCATTAGATCGCTTGTTATTTCTGAATGATTTTCAATGAATGATTGAAGATTGAAAAATCCCAAATACTAGCGTTCGTACCCAATTCGTTGATACCAAAATCACCGAAATCAAAAAACCGGTAGTGGAAACCGGAAGTTGTCAATTCACTGTATATTCAACATCTAGAATCCACGGTTGATATTGATAGAAAAACTAATTTCGCATCACCTGTAGATATTTCCATCCACCCTGTAGATATCTTTCGAACCATCCTGTAGAATTCTTTCATTGACTGATTCGTTCTGAAATCCTGTTGACACTTGACGTTTTCGCTGTTTCGTCTTTTCGTTGTTTCGTCGTTCTGACGTTTCGTTGTTTTGACGTTTCGTTGTTTTGACGTTTCGTTGTTTTGACGTTTTGTTGTTTTGACGTTCCGTCATTTTGACGTTTTGTGGTTCTGACGTTTCGTTGTCCTGACGTTTCGTCGTTTTGACGTTTCGTCGTTTCGTTGTTTTGACGTTTTGTTGTTTCGACGTTTCGTTGTTTTTACGTTTCGTTGTTTTGACGTTTCGTTGTTTTGACGTTCCGTCGTTTTGACGTTTCGTTGCTTTGACGTTTCGTTGTTTTGATGTTTCGTCTTCCTGACGTTTCGTTGTTCTGACGTTTCGTCGTTTCGACATCTCGTTGTTCTGACATTCAGTTGTTTCGATGTTTCGTTGTTTTGACGTTTCGTTGTTCAGACGGTTTCGTCGTTTTCACGTTTTGTCGTTTTGACGTACCGTTGTTTCGACGTTTCGTTGCGTCGTTTCACATGACTCACATTTCCGAGGGTACGCTCACTCACTTCACACCTCCGCCACAATGGTCCATGATCCTGTCTGTTTCTTAGTCACCCCATAGAAATTCCATACCCGTTGATTCATTTAGTGATATCTTTCCGATCCCCCACAGTAGAATTCTCATTGCCTGATCCAACCTGTATGTATTCTGTTATTCGAGGAGGTGGTATATACATTTTTCAGCTTTTTGAGGAATTTTCTCTCCTCGTTTCTAAAAAATTAGGTAGAAGTTATTGAAAATCATTTCAACGGACAGATTTTGTGATCCGCCTCAGAATCTGTCATTACAAATATATTTAGAGACTAGGAAAGAAAATCCCACAAAAAGTTGAAAAATGTATGTATTCTCTTTCATGTCGAGTGTTTAGATTTGTTTTCGATCCACCCTGTTGATATGTTTTTGATTCTCACAGTAGAAATTTTTTGATTCATCCTGTATATATTTCCTTTCATTCTGAGGCACCTCGTAGATGTGTTATTGACCCACCCTGTTGATATATTTTTGATTCGCACTGTAGGAAGTTTTGGTTCATCCTGTATATATTTTCTTCCATTCTAAGACACCCTACAAAATTCTCCTCTATTTATTATCAATTCAATTTTGATCCGTCCCGTAGATGTGTTTTGACCCACCTTGCTGAAATATTTTCGACCCACGCTCTAGAAATTTTTCACTGACTGATTCATCCTGTATATATCTTCATTCACCCTAAGACACCCTGTAGAATTCTTCTGTGAGTGATACATCCTGTTTATTTTCAATATAATCTTGAGCCGCTCTGTAGATTTTTTTTGATTCACTCTGTATATATGTTTTTCGATCCACACTGTAGGAATTTTTTTATTCATCCTGTACATATTTTCTTTCATTCTAAGACACCCTATAGAATTTTCTCTGTTTATTTTTAATTTAATTTGAGCCACCTCGTAGATGTGTTTTGGTCCACCCTGTTCTCCCATCATGTTGGGTCACCCCATCGATCCATCCTGTTTATTTTCAATTCAATTTTGCGCCGCTCTGTAGACATTTTTTTGTTCACCCTGTATATAGATTATTTGATCCGCACTGTAGAAATTTTTCACTGACTGACTCATCCTGTATATGTTTCCTCCTCCCATTCTAAGACATCCTCTAGAATTATCGATGTGTTTCGTTTTATCAAATTTTGTCGGCAATTGCGAATGACCTAGAATGGAACAGTTTTTTGATATTTTGGAGCTTAAATTTTCATGAATAACATGGGAAAATCGTGCAAAATGGTCGAGAACTCCTGCAGCCTATTTACTGCGAGCTATACGCTATGTATGTGAAGTGAGTTCACTTTTTCTGGAAATTTCATTCTAGAGGCGGTTTGCCTAATCAGGAAACTTTTGCGTCTCCATTCCACCGATTACACCCACCAGCCGAATTAGGAACTCATTATCATATTATACAGTCAGAAAATATTTCCTACACTACCAAACAGTTTTTAGATTATAGGTGTTTGTGATGTTTGTTGTAATTTCAGGTAATTCTGTTTTTGACTTATTGATAATATTTGTTATGTTATGTTATACATCATTATTTTTCCAACCTGAACTTTGTCGATAAGGTCTATATCTTCTGACAATAAAGTATATTTTGATTTGATTCGATTCGATAGAATTATTTCGTTGGTCATGAAGGGTTCTAAGAAATCGGTCTCTTCCATTTTTTTGATACAACTCAAACCGTTCGCTAGGAAATCGTGATCAAAAAATAAGGGAGTATCTAGCAATATCAGACTAATGAAACTTGTGGGTTGCGATTCCAAGATTGTTACATTTTTTTATCTCGTTAACTTCTCCATTCTCGATTTCCACTGAAGCTTTGTCACTTCGAACTTCAGGAATTTCTAATCTGGTATTGATACCTGCGTTTGATCTTCTTGGCTTTCCAGCCTTGTCGTTGACTGTCGTATCGGAAACATTTTTGTCACTCATGATGATGTTGTTCTACAATATCTTGTTCATCTAAACTCGAAAGACCAATGTAAAATATTGTCTAGTCTGAAATTAAGGTCGAACTTGTCTCGAAAACTTATAATTCAACTTTTTTAGTTTCACAATTTTTCATGAAACTTTTTCTGCTCTGTTGATTGAATAACTGAATAACGTTCCTATCATATCGAAATCATTGAACATCATGTCAACACAAATATATAAATACAGGGTGTTCTTAAAGAAGAACAAATACAGGGCGTTACATTTAGATTAATTCGCCAGTGAAACTCCACAAAATTGCATTATCAAACCGAACGCTTTCGAACTGTCAGTTGACAATAAACAAACAAATTTCGGATGACAACAGAGTCCTAGTCGTGTTAAATTGATTCGAAGAAAGTAATAATAGGTGAAAAGTCAACTGATGTCTGCTGTTATGAATAAAATCGCCAATTTCTAGAAATGTATTGGGTTTAGGTAAAGTATAACCATAATACAGGTCGAAAGGAACCCAAATTCTACGTCAGAATATGTAACTAATTTGAAATAACAAAGATTTTCAACTTCGTAAATTGTAAGTTTCCAACCATAATTTTGTTTTCACCCTGTATGGATTTTGACATTGAAATATGAATGAATGTATATTTCCAATATTTCTTCGAACAATCGAAGCTATTACGAAGTTTCAAAATTATTCACAGAGGCAAATAAAAATTATTCTCATCTACCATACAATTCACCAATTCTTCAAATATTTCGGAAACGAAAAATGATAGGTGTAGGGAACACTGTGCTGCGAAAAAAAATATAGGGTGTTTCATTGAAGAAATTTAACTTCGATATGTATCTTCTTTATAGAACACTCTGTATATCTCGAAATCATTCAGAATTGTACATGAATAAATTCTTTATCCAGCCAGTTGGAAACAATTCTGAAATAAAGACATAAAGACCGTGTCGTATACGATGCCCCACCCTGTATAAAAGGTTGTGAACTTCCCTACGAGTCATGATATATGACGAGATCGTCAGAGGACGTCACAAAGCCATTGTTACCTATGATTTTAAATGGAACTCTACGGCAAGCGACACCTCTTTCAATAGGTATCGGAAAAACCTATTAAACTATACTAATTTTGTTTGTGTTCATGGCAGTTTCAATGGCTCATTAGTTAACATCAGAATTCTCATTCAGTATGATAATAATTAGAAATTTGTGAATCAGTATCTACTTGAAGTAGTTACAACCTTCAATATTCAGTTTCCAAATTTCACTTGTTCATGTATAATCATCATTTGCAAAGCTATACATCTACCTTTTCCTTCCTTTCTTGAGTCCCGTTCAAACATGCCGGAAATATTATCTATTTCGAATGGAAATATGGATAACTGACTGGTCTGAATTCCATGAAAAAACCCCCTGTGATGAATCGGAAGAATCAAATGATCAGAAAGCTGTCAGTTTGACTCCACGTTAGAATTATGAGAATATTTTCAGTTTCGCAAATCGAAAGTGTGATAACAACATGGCAAACATATTGAAATCTTCAAAGTTTTCTGTGAACATCATCAGGAGGTATTTGTCTACCAAACTGAAGTTTCAGTCCGTTCCAACTCAAGCTTCCCATCATACGTCGAAATCAGAGGTTGATCCTAACGATCTTGAGACCAATTATGATGCGATTAAAAATACCAACGGCATCAGATACAAGGTTTGTCAAGAACGAGTACCAGTCCACAAAATTATCCAAAGCAAACCTTCATCCCTCCAAGACGTCAAAGACGCCTACGAAAAGGATAATTTGCAGCCATCTAATTTGCCTAAATATAACAGCTCACCAAAACATCGTTGAGAAGATCCAAAAAGTAGAAGATTCACATAGTCAATGAATTTTCCCTTTCAACATGTGTCAATGTCTAGTGTTTTGTTGAATTAAACACATTTTTTCTAAACTTCTGTGATTTTCAAGATACGTATATATTGTTAGTGAGGATTAAGGGTATGGTCATTCCCTAGACCAAGATTGGCCAATATATCTTCATTAGAAGCTCAAACGGCAAATTCCACGAGATGTTCTTGTCACATTCATTCACAAGTCTTTTGCTGATTCTGTTGAATCGTTATGGCACAATCTGAGGAGTTGATGATAATGCACTTCAGTATATATATATATAGATAAACTACAGCAATATATTCTCGAAATGATCATTCATTCATTCATTTGAGCTAGCGTTCGACCTTCACACCGAGTAGACGTGTTATAAACCCGGTCAGTGAATAGGTTGTCAAAAGCGCTGAATGTCAGACAACGACCAAAGTATAAGCGAAACCAAATATGAAGTACGAAGAAGGCAGAAAAGAAGGCAGGTATCCAAAGAACATATTAATAACATAATAATCGGAGCAAAATCTTAGCAAGGTACACGAAGTCCTCCATTGAAGATAACCAATCCTAACAAAGCCATAGAAACTTATTCACAAATACAGATAGCCAAGGAATTCCCACAAAAAAATATACCAACAAAAATCTGAATTACTTCGCTGAAATGAAAGAGATCGTAAATCAGACATACAGTCATTTCTTCTAAATAAATGTGAGCAATCCAAACATGAATAGAAAGAAATGGCAGGTATTCGAGAAAATGAGAAACCAAATTCTAAGGATGTTATCCTTCGGACAAAAAAAGGATGCCTTCTCAAATCAGATTTACCATAAATTATCCTTGATAATTTGAAGAGAAGAGAGCTCATCACAGATTTCACTGAAATAAACCATGCAAAAAAGACCCCACAACTTCAAGCAAACAATCGACCCTCATATGCTGCCGTCATTTTTGGTGTTGAACAATCCCTTGAAGATAACACAATTAGTATCCTCTTGCCACGAAACAGTATAGAACATCGATATTGCCGAAGTATTATCTCTAGAGCATGAAATAAACCTACATAAGAGTAATCACGGCTTTTCTGACATCATATGAGAAACTGCTGAATGAAGGAGTATTTTACAAAAACAGACATCACGCATTGTACACAAGTAGTAATCCTCCTGCGCCTACTTCAATCCCATACGAGAAGTGTTAACAATTCACTCATTCTATGGATAACTGCAATGAAGACATAAAATCTACGAAATATTTTCAAAATCATAGAACAAACAAGAGCAGCACCAATTCACCACCTAAATGCCTTACTTGCAATTCAGAAGATCACCAGGCATGGTCGTTCAAGTGTCCAAAACGTCCTGCCAAACCAATAGAGTTAAACCCCAATGCAGTGATTAGACCACTGAATGCGATGTCTCGCGAAATCACCGAATCTGTCAAAGCAGATACCAAAATTCATTCTCTGAATTGAATGAGCCAAAAAAGAACTGAACCTATACAAAAACTAAAAGAATATAATGTGGATACTCGTGTGGATTTTCCTGGACAGAACAGAGTGTTCATATTTATATTCGATCTAGATATTCCGAATTCATAGTCACCGACAGAAACCACTCATGGAAATATCGTTCATGTTAGCATTCAAGATCCTTAAACAAATCTATGCCAACATCGACAGCTACAATCTGAAAAAACACCTAATGTGCAACTACATAGAGAGGAATGGAATAAAATGTAGTTTATTCGTCGAAAAGAAAACAAAAAGAGACGATGAAATTGAATATCCCAACTGGGATATTATACAAAGAATTGGATATACAGTGTGGAAGAGCCAAATGGAATAAGTTCGATGAAGAATAAATGAAAGCGTGTTGGTAAGAAACGCTTGGACACGTTGGTTTGTATTTTCAGATGCGCATTTTTTCCCAAAGAGAATAATTATCTAGGGTGTGTCATGTGACAGTGGCTGATACCAACTTTCTCATTTCGAATACAACCCCCTGTATATTATTAGTCATTCGGATTGTTCAGGAGATTCTAGACATAATTCATGTACAATGTCCCATATCTATTTCCAACTGTTTCGGAAATATCGAGTGTTTTCAGATGTATTACAAAAATTAACATTAAACAAAGGAAATTACTCAACATCTCGAGCGTGACTGATCTAATCGCAAGCGTGATTCGTGTTTTGGTTCAGTGGTTCAGTTTGATATACAATACTTCTGACATATCTCCACAAGGAGAAGTCTAATGGTGTCAGATCAGGAGATCGTGCTAGCCATTCTATCGATCCGTGCCTCCCTATCCACCGATTTGGAAAATTTTGGTTCAGTTACTGCCGAACATTGATTCAGGATATTGCGTATGTTTCTCTCTCATCCAGTGATGATTCTCATTAGACCAATACCGGCAATTTTGACTATTAACATGACCGTTGAATGTAAATGTGCTCTCATCAGAGAAAAAAATCATCATTTGTTCACAAGAATACGTTCTCCTGTCGAAATCGTCTTCCATCAGATCCTGAGTTGGCATCATCTTACAGGGATGCATTTCACTTTCCTGTAATACTCGAAAAATTTTTTTGTGGCTGATGTTGAACAGTGAGGCTTGCTTTCGACCAGAATTATGTGGGTTTCCTTGAAACTCAAGCATAACATCCAATTCCGTATCATCACTCACGGCATCGGCAGGTACTTTTTTCCTTTATCTCACATGACCAATCTCCCGAAACTGTTTCTCTATTTTGCTAATTGTTCCTTGGGATATGAGCGGCAAATTTGGAAATTCTTCGTGGAATAAGCGAGAAACTTCCATTTGTGTCCGTGTGTTATTTCGTGTATTTCTGTTTCTGATATTTTTACGTACAGTCAACGGAATTCAAACGACACCAGCACTTGCAGATAGACAATAAGTTGCTGAGGCTATGAGTTTCATACGAAAATGAACAAAGTTAAGTTAATTTTTGTAATACATCCAGATACACTTGATATTTCCGGAAAAGTTGAAGATAGATATTGGACATTGTACATGAATTATGTCTAGAATTTTCTGAACAATCCGAAAAATCAATAATATACAGAAGGTTATATTTGAAATAAGAAAGTTGGTATCGGCCACTGTCACATGACACACCATAAATAATTATTTCATTTTTGAAAAAAATGCGCATCTGAAAATACAAATCGACGAGTTCAAGCGTTTTTATCAACACGCTCTCATTTATTCGTTATCGAATTCATTCCATTTGGCTGTTCCACACTGTATAGTGAACCAATACGTGAGAGGAGGCAGCATAGTGGAGGCGAATCAACTTCTCAACATGAAGAAATCCAACGCTCCACAAATAAATAATCCTCTGAATGAAGTTACACACTTCACCGTTCCCTAGAGTAGTAAGTAGAAACACCGCCAACCTTCATTATGCCCAACAACCCAGACTCCACTCCAGACCTAGTTATATACACTAAAAATATAGAGAACAACAGAAATATGATATCCATTCACCCTGATCTCGGCTCAGACCAGCTGGCTATCGAAGTTCCAATGGACCTTGAAACAAATATACAAGAAAAAGACATTTTTGGAATTGATTCCAAGAACTGCAACTTTGAAGGAGTCAATTCAACATTATCAAACCTTATAAATATCAATCCTGTCATCAACAAGAACAGAATCAAAAATTTCAACACTCAGATATGCAATGATAAAAACTCTCCAAGTGAGAAAATCATACCATATCTTCATGAACTCTATTCATTCATTGTTGCCTTGATCAAGAAAAAAAAAGGAATATGTAAGGAGAGTTCAAACGAGAATCGAACCAACAAATCGAAACACACCCGAACAGTTATAACAAAAACAGCACAACTTGATATATCAGTTCAGGAAAAGCGAATGGATCGAGACTTGTGACAAAATTATTCAAATGCAGGGGTAAAATTGCTCGCATCAGATAATGAAAATCAGCAGATACAAGCATAAGAATGGAATAACATACACAACTGACGAGGAATGATGAATTTCATAGAACAGTTGAAGAATGGCAAAATCAATATTTTGAAAATGAACCCGATATGGATGAGTACAGAATCGATGAGGAACAATATTTTGAAATACTAAATCAAGACAAAAACAGCGCACCTGGACTTGATCACATCACAAAACAAGCAATAAGAATACGATATTCACTTATACATAATCAGAATCTAGAGCAATCTTTCTGGCTATCATAGTGCAGCTATCTTCCTTGATATCAACAAAGCTTCTGACAGTGTACGGCACAAAGGAATACTGAACAAACTGTACACTTTAGACTGCCCCAAACATATCATGCACCTGAAGGGCTTCTTAGACAGACGATCACTGCGAATGAAAGTACGTTTTCCACCAAGAGCAAGGCCTTCCTCAGGACTCACCTTTATATCCGTTCCTTTACAAAATAGTACACTAAATACGTGTGGAACATTTGAGGGAGTGATTCCTCACCGAAAAAAAGATCCTATCTTTTTTTCATATAAAGAAACTCCCCCATGTTAACAGCCCCTTGAAGGGAGTTTATAAAATTTATTTAACAATCTTTTTCACGAGCACTAAGAAAGTTCTAGTATTGAAATCAACCTGAAAAGAAAAGACACTTAGCCAGTTATTCACTATATCATATATATTTTAAAATATTCTGTGTGGAGGATGCTGCCGTTGAGGATATATTTCAGCATATGAACTGATACCAATTTAATAGTCACTATGGATAATAGTTGCCTACTAGATGAATCAGTTTCGTATTTTCGTCTCATTGCGATATGTGTCTTGTTCGTAGAATGATTTTTTGGTGCGAACTGGTTTATTTTGGGCAAAAAATTCAAGAAAAATTTTTTGTTCAGAATGAAACAGGCTATCGGAAATGAATTTTCAAATGATGAACAACTAATAAGACAAAAAGTTACATTGCAAATGAATTTCATCAAATAGAAGACTGACCAAGTGTCTCTTAGGTAGTAGAAAGTGTCAGGTTGATTTCAATACTATAACTTTTTGAGGGCTTGTGAAGAAAATTGTTCAACAAATTTTATGTACCCCCTCCAAGGGGGGCTGTATCTCAACATGGGATGCTTCAATAAAGTTCCTTCATATGAAAGATCCTATATTTCTTCCGATAAGGAATCACTCCCTCAAATGTTTCACACTCATTTAATTATACCCTGTATTCAGCTTCGACATATTCAACTTGAATAATTAAAAACTACAAAATCGAAATACATTCATCTACGATTTACAATTTGCTGAAAATACAGCTCATCATAAGTCATCAGTCATCATAAATCGAAAAGGCAGTTGAAAAATTACAGAGTCCAATTGGGATGGTATGACAAATTGAGGTTAAAACCGAACCCAGAAAAATCCCAACTGATAAAGTGGAGAATCACGTCGTGAAAACTATTGCAACGGTAAAATACTCAGTTGTGCACTTGGACCAGAAATTTAACTTCATCTATCATACACAGCAGATGGAAAAAAAGTGCATCACTAGAGCCAAACACTTACAGAGCCTAACATATAAAAACAAGGGAATGAACCGAAGAAGAGCAGCACACATCTATAAAGCCATCTGCCGCCGAATTCTTGAATATGCTCACCCAATATACAGGGTGTCCTTAAAAGGTCTTTACAAAAAGCTACCACATATTCTTCAGACCAAAACAATTCGATACAAGCAAACTTACCTCAGTAAAAAGTTGCTTAGTTTGGGCGCTAGACGGCTCTGAAGTTGAAATTTTCAAATCGATTTTGCTTCATAACTTTTGAACGGCTCATGAGATTTTTTTCAAATTTGGTACGTTGGCATAGACTCATCGGGCAATGAAACTCATATCATAATCATAATGAATATCATTCCATGGGCGTAGAACTTGATTTTTTCAGTAAATAAACATCTAAAACTCCTACGCCAATGGAAAAAAATTAGTTTCAATATGAAATCTGAATTATTCAACTCATTCACTACAAAAAAGGTACACTTGACAAAAGTCGATTCCTCTCATGGTTTCGACAAAATTTTAATTTTAGTGATTTAGAGCATAATTAATAATAAAACGATTAACAGATATTTCATAAAAATTGTTCAAAATGTTCACCATTTTCACGTATATAAAGATTTATACGACGCAAAAAGTTGAAATGTACTCTTTGCATAACTTCTTCATCGCCTGTAAGATTATTCGTCGCCTGTTGGATACGTTGCCATAATTGTTCTACAGTATTCACAGGGGTCTTGTAAACCGTGGACTTGAGATAACCCCATACAAAATAATCCATCGGTGTTAAGTCTGGAGAACGTGGTGGCCAATTCACGGGTGCATCATTACCTCTACCTATCCATCTGTCTGGGTACTGTTGGTTTAAAAAATTCCTAACATCCACCGAAAAATGTGGTGGAGCTCCATCGTGCATAAACCACATATCTACCCGATGTTGGAGTGGTAAATCTTCCAACAAATTTGGCAACGTATTTCGTAGATGTTGTAAATACATGTCTCCTGTTAATCTTTGTGGAAGTATGACAGGACCAATTATAAAATTTCCTATTATTCCAGCCCAAACGTTGATTTTGAATTCGTGTTGAAAATGGTTTATTTTAATGGAATGAGGATTTTCAATTGCATAAACGTCTTCATTATGAAAATAAGTTATTCCTCTTCTCGTGAAACAGGCTTCATCAGTGAACAAAATATTCTTTCCAAAGTTCAGATTCATTTCTCTTTGCAAATTAATGAACCTACAAAACATCAGACGACTTTATGAATCATGGATTAATAAATCTTGAACTGGCGTCTTGTGGTATGGGTATAATAATTGTTCTCTTAGTACTTCATGAACGGCATTCCTAGAAACTTCTAGTTCATTACTTATCCGTCTAGTACTCAATTCTGGATTTTCTTCAATACGGTCTAAAATTTCTACTTCGACTTCGGGAATCCTTACATAACGCTGTCTTCCATAATCACCAGTTCTAGGAGCAAAATGACCGGTCTCCCGAAGACGTCTCTCAACTGCAGCAAAGGTTGGGTGGCTTGGTACGCGACGATTTGGAAACCTTGCCGAATAGACCCTCACACTGTCTCGACCATTTCCTTGACAATATCCGAATACCAATAACATATCGGTGTATTCTTCATTGGTGTATTGTACGGCCATGATAAATCAGAAAAGTCCGATATCAACAATCAACGTCAATAAAACTCGACAACTCAACACAGATGAAACTATGGAAACCAAGAATGTGAATATCACTGTTTTCGAGCAGATAATAATAGTCTTCAGAAAAAAAAAAACCAGTGCTACTTATTTTCAATAGAAATAACCTATGCAAAAAGTACATCTCAACTTTTTGCGTCGTATAAATCTTTGTATACGTGAAAATGGTGAACATTTTGAACAATTTTTATGAAATATCTGTTAATCGTTTTATTATTAATTATGCTCTAAATCACTAAAATTAAAATTTTGTCGAAACCATGAGAGGAATCGACTTTTGTCAAGAGTACCTCTTTTGTAGTGAATGAGTTGAATAATTTAGATTTCATATTGAAACTAATTTTTTTCCATTGGCGTAGGAGTTTTAGATGTTTATTTACTGAAAAAATCAAGTTCTACGCCCATGGAATGATATTCATTATGATTATGATATGAGTTTCATTGCCCGATGAGTCTATGCCAACGTACCAAATTTGAAAAAAATCTCATGAGCCGTTCAAAAGTTATGAAGCAAAATCGATTTGAAAATTTCAACTTCAGAGCCGTCTAGCGCCCAAACTAAGCAACTTTTTACTGAGGTAAGTTTGCTTGTATCGAATTGTTTTGGTCTGAAGAATATGTGGTAGCTTTTTGTAAAGACCTTATAAGGACACCCTGTATACAGGGTGGCCCATCGAATGCGTACCGCAAGGCATAACAGGCTGGGAATGAACTTTTCGATGGAATCCGAAAATAGGTCAAGTTTGTTCGTCGGGAGGACACATTTTGACGTAACAAGCATAGTAAAATCTTCGACCCCCTGAGTAGGGGTGTCACCCCAACATTTCTCTTCAAATGGGAAGGGAGGTCAAGCGATTTCTCTTCAGAAAGGGCTTGTCATTCGCTATTGAGTGCTGCTTGGATTTTTCAAATCGATCTACCCTTTCAGAAAATATGTAGCGTTGAAACTCCAACCATCATGTGGGACGAAAAATACAAAGATCGGTTCAATTGTACTCTATCGCAATGAGTTCTTTCAAATGAATTTGCTATTTTTGCCGAGTCGCTGTTATTGCTGATGCACAGATTTTTTAGGTTCATTTCAGAGAGTGAAACATGAGTAGCATTCATTTCTTCACGTTTGAATTAGGTCAAGTAGTTGCTAGATACATGTCGCGGTTGAAGTGTTCACGAATTGTTGACAATAAAATTTATTATTTTGGTGTATTCAATTGCAGATAGAGTGGAAATCAGAGAGCTTCTCTTCAATAACGATGAATGGCAGATCATTCCATTGTTCATTGTAAATTGAGAGTACGTGGAGAGCAACGTAAACCGAAACTGTGTACATATAGGAGCTTCAAAAATTTCGACCAAGATCTTTTTCAGGTAGATTTGTTCAATACTTCTTTTTTCAGGATATTTGACCAAGAAAGTGTCGATGAGAAAGTTTCATACTTGGTGAATTGTTCGAATAACCTATTTGATAAACATATGCCTATTACTACTTCTCGAGTGACAAAACCCAAAGCTCCATGGTTGACAGATGTTATCAAAATAATGATTGCTGAACGAGAGAAGGCTTTGGCAAAATTCAAGAGAACTAAATTACAAGGGCATTTGGACTTCTATAGGCAAATGCGCAATTCAACCAATCAGGCTATTAAGAGAGAAAAAAGAGCCTATTTCACCAAAGAATTTAACAACACTACGCCGAAAGAAATGTGGAAAGCTCTCAGGGCTAATAAGTTTATAAGAGAAAAGAGTAATAATATACCGGAAAATTTGAAAACCCCTCAGGAATTGGATATCTACTTTGTAGAATCAGTCCCACATACTGAACCACCAGAACATTTATTAAACTTTTTTACTCGGATTGATGCTAATGCTAAATTTACCTTTGAAGAAATTAATGATATGTTTGTGTACAACATTATCTGTGGTATAAAAACTAATGCTAGGGGTTGTGATGGATTCAGTATCAAGCTACTAAGATTGTGTTGTCCTCATATCGTACCATATATTACTCATATTATAAATTTCTGTTTGACCGAGAATTTTTGTCCTACTATTTGGAAGAGAGCGGTTGTAAAAATTCTGCCTAAAAAACAGAGCCCAATGGAATTCAAGGATTTGAGGGGAATAAGTATTTTGCCAGTGTTGTCGAAAATCCTTGAGCGAGCGATGGAGGTGCAAATAAAAAAGCATCTATCGAACTTTTCTTTGTTGCCATCTGTTCAATCAGGTTTTCGGAAAGGACATAGTTGCACAACAGCTCTTCTTCATATCGTGGACGATGTAATGAGAGCCACAGATGAAAGTAAATGTACGGTATTAGTTCTTTTGGATTTCAGCCGGGCCTTCGATACCATCAATCATAATTTATTGATAGATATTTTGAGTTACATAGGTTTTTCTGTCGATGCTCTGTCATTGATGACAAACTATTTGAAAGATAGACAACAGAAGGTTAGTGTCGAGGAATGTGACTCAGAACTTATATATCTCAAATCTGGAGTACCCCAAGATTCTATACTTGGCCCGTTACTGTTTTCCATATATACCTCTCACTTACTTCATTCCCTTCACACCTGTCAAGTGCACTCATATGCCGACGACACCCAAATATATTATAGTTTTCCTGCTGAGATGGTAGAAAATGCTTGCGATCTTATCAATGCAGATCTGAATAGATTTGTAGACCTGGCTAAGGACCACTGTCTACTTATAAATTCCAGCAAATCAAATGTAATGATTTTCGGCCCAAAAAACATTCGTACCACAGTAAGTGATCCGGTGAATATTTGCATACAAAATGAATCACTAGCTATTGTTAGTGAAGCAAAAAATCTTGGTATTTTGATGGATGTAGAGCTGAGATTTGAGGGGTTTATAAATAGACTCCTGCAACGTGCCTACTGTGCAATAAAAATTATTTATGGTAATCGACATTTTCTACCTTATCATGTGAAAAAAGCCTTATGTGAATCTTTAGTACTCTCAATTTTCAATTATGGAGATGTTCTTTATGGTCCATGTTTAACTTGTCAGTATAAAAATAAAATTCAAAAAGCTCAAAACTCATGTCTCAGATTAATTTTCGGTATTCGTCGCCGACAAAGGATCTCATATAAACTACAAGAAATTGGATGGTTGAACATGGAAAAAAGGAGGGTACTTCACGCTGTTCGTCTTTTCCACAAAATAGTTATAACAAAAAAAAACCATCGTATCTGCATAGGAAAATTAAATATCGGACAGACATTCACAATTTGAATATTAGATCAAAAAAATATGCTTGCAATACCTAAATTCAGGACAGAAATGTTCAGGCAGTCCTTTAGATACCGAATTTGTCACATGTATAATTCTGTTCCCCCCTCATTTAAACAACTGAATTTTATAAACTTCAAATCTAAATTTAGAGAGTATTTGTCTGAGTGAAATAAAGTTATATATTTAATATCTTGCTCAGAATAAGTAAATTACACTCCATTATGTCATTGTTTGCTCTTATTCGAATTAGAATGTAACAATAATAATTATGTAGCAGTCACAGGTTTCTGTTTAAGGTTGAGTGGAAGAACATTTTCTGTTATGCCCAGTGCAGAAAATGAACTTCGCCCTTTATTTCTTGATTCCTTGGTTAAAAAACAATAAAGGATTATGTATTGGTTTCTCCTCAAGAAATTTTAAAGTCGATATTATTATTATTATTATTATTATAATGTGAAAATCGGGTCGCGGAGTTGTTTAACCAACGGCATCCTGACAAACCTCTGGAAAAATTCTTCGCGAATTTGTGGACAGATTTCGCGGAACAGGTTTAGTTCATAACAAAAAGAAAGAGCTTGACAATTCAGTACCAAATTAACCTAGGGAGATATCAGTATTGGGTCAAGTTGCAGTTGATAGTACGCTGAGTACAAGACAATTGGCCATTGCGACGGGTGTGTCTCGTTCCAGTGTCCAACGGGTATTGAAAAAATACAAATTCAATCCTTACAAAATACGCTCAGTGCACGAACTGAATGACTTTGACGACTTTGATCGTGGCTTGCAATTTTGCGAAATTATGAGTCAGCGAGCGTTACACAATGGTAATTTTCTTTTCAATGTGTGTTTTTCGAATGAATTTTCCTTCTTCCTCAATGGTTGCCATCGACCCAGCTCTAACAAATATCATCGAGAACGATCTCGCATACGATGAACAGGAACTGTTTTACCCACATTGTGCGCAATTATTCACATGACACATTTCCAGGAGGATGGATAGGACGACGGGGCCCAATAGAATGGCCACCTCGGTCACCCGTCTTGAGTCCATCAGATTTCTTTTTGTGGGGACACATCGAAAAAGTTGTTTACAAAACACCACCAGACACTTTAGAACAGTTGCAACAAAGAATATTTAACTTATGTCGTGAAGTGACACCCCAAATGCTCTAGAATGTACGATAACGGTTTGAAAAAAACTTATACCACTGTATGCAGGTTGACGGACAGCAATTCGAACATTTACTTGACTGATAAATCAGTTTTCGAGTACAATTGAATCGATTTTTGCATTTTTCGTCACACATTATCGTTGGAGTTTCACTGCTCCATATTTTCTGAACGAGTGGGTCGATTTTGGAAATGTGAGCAGCACTGTGTAGAGAATGACCAGCCCCTTCCGAAGAGGTATCGCTTGACCCCCCTTCTCATTTGAAAAAAATGTTGGGGGAAACCCCCTACTCAGGAGGTTTGAGGTTTTACTATGCTTGTTACGTCAGAAGGTGTCCCCTTGACGAACAAACTTGACCTATTTTCGGATTGATCGAAAAGTTCCCTCCCAGCCTGTAATGTCTTGCGGTACGTTTTCAATGGGCCACCCTGTATATGAACTCTAGGAAATCGGAACTGAAAAATCTGGAAGTGGCAGGAAGATCAACTGAGAGCCATCACAAAAATCTGTCACCGTTAAAATCCCCTTCATAATCCACCAAATGAACTATCAGCTAACCAGGGTACAACCAATTTCTGAACGAGTGAGAGAGCTATCCTTGAAGTTAGCCAGAAACGAAACCAGCCTCCAGAACACGCTGATGGAATGCTTCAACGATGCAGCACAATTGCCAGAAATTTGTTTGACAACCTTTTTTTTCCTTCCTTCAACTAACCAACTAACTAACTTAGTTTGTTTCAATTCATTTCACAACCTCATGTATTTATTTTTTTCTTTCTTCACATAGAAATGGGGAGACATTATATTCTGTGATAACAATGATTATGCTATTGATATAATGTTATTATATTACATATCCTTATATTCGAGACCTGTCGAATATCAATATACCTACTATACCAAGCATCATTCATCAATAGAACGGCAAAGTTGTGGAATTCTTTGCCAAGTGAAGTCTTTCCTGATGCTTACAGCCTCCAAACTTTCAAGAAGAATTCAAACACCTCCTCTCTCCCAAAATTTCACCGCTGGCTAACACAATGTTCCTCGAACATTATAGGTTTCCCTCTCGTGTTGTCCACAGAT
Source organism: Gastrophysa polygoni (assembly GCA_963576655.1). NCBI lineage: Eukaryota > Metazoa > Arthropoda > Insecta > Coleoptera > Chrysomelidae > Gastrophysa > Gastrophysa polygoni. Next base: position 21,537,131 of record OY755082.1, read on the forward strand.
AAAAAAAATGTGAACACAGGCTGAAGGACCCACCCACCCACCTTCGGTAGCCTATCGGGTAGCCAATAAAGCACTTTCATTATTATCATTCCATTAATTTCTCTCGAAATGGGTTAAAATTGAGTTCAACGAGATGTAATATATTGTTTGTTGTTTTCAACATTGTTACGATTGGTGAACAGGAGCCTTAAAATGGACTGAGAGGTATTTCAAAGAATTTAATAAGTCTTGTTGCACTCTTAGGAGGGGATTAGCTATACTCCACAATATTTGTATACAACAAGTCAATATTCGATGTGAGATCCCCATTCTTCCCTGCAAGTTTTATTTCGAACTAAAAAATACAAATCTTGTTCAAAACTATCACTTGTACAGAATAGATCAACGAAACAAAAAATGTTGAACATAGGTTTATGCAAGTATGATGGAGAATAAAGGTTCATTTCTGTGATAGTGCCATAAATTAACAAATATATAAATATAGAAAGTATAGAAATGTTTGAACCCCCTCTGAGCCAACTCAAGTGAACATCAACGACAACTATGATACTCTATAAGCGTTATTATAGAATTCGGAGAAGTACATCAAATATTTGAGTCAGAATCTAATTCTAATGTATCATGCACAAACAGAGGTGCATACTTTATCATACTTGTAGTATCCCAATATGTACTATACACGACCTACTATACTACTGATATATCACTTGAAATGAAACACTCTGAATCCCATTCACTTCACTCGGTCGTCACCCTCTAGCTGCCTAACGCGTACTGTCTCCCCGTCCGCATTGATCAGCCATAAGGTGATTTCCGTTGATTCCGTTCATTGTGTAATCGAAGGTGATACACTGAATAACTCATTCATTACAATACTCCATTCATTCGCAAAACATGATAACACTTGAGATTGAAATTGGCATCTCTATGAACTGTGTGTGATGTGATGTATGTATCACCGTGATGCTCTAATGGGTAAATGAAACATGTATACAATTTGAATGTTATCTGCCGTAGTTCTATGGATTTGAAGGTTATATTGGAATATTTTCGGAATTGATAGGTATGGATTTCTGAGAGAACATAATACTGAGACCAAGATTTTTTTGAATATCATACAGAAATGTTGATAGCACTGAAAACCGGGAAATAGTATCTCCAATAATTCTTCCAGACCTCTCGAAAGTATACTGTAGCTTCAACTATGACTATTGATTACGGAAAATATACAGATATGAGTGAGACACGTGAAGAATAGACATATGCATCCTCAGATACAGTCACAAACGAACGCAACCAATCACAGACACAAACTGAACAATTCAAATCGAACAATATTTAATTAAGATGATAATGCTTGGCAATTGTTGTGTCTGAGCAAATAGAAATTGAATTCACAATATAACTTCATTGAAATACTCTCCTTGATTACGACATATAACAGTGACATTTGTCAGGGAGACACTCCAAAACAAATCCCGGCTGCGAAACTGAGTTAAGGTATATACAACATCTTTCCGTGCCGTATTTTTTTATATTCAACGATAATAATGAGTTGAACGCCAAGGTGGCTTCGAAGATTTTAGAGGTCTTCTCCTCGATCCTTCCTCGAACATCTCAACCCATCTTTCCCGCCCCGGTTCCATAACGACGTCATCGTGATTAGCTGCTGCGCCTTGTCCACCCTGAGCTGGTTCTGGAGCTCGAGCCCTTGGTTGATGCTGTTCTGCTTGGATGACACCTCCGTTTGAAGGTTGATCTTCCATCGACACCTCCAACGGACCTTTGATGTATGCATAGTTGTATATCATTCCCTCTTTGTGGTTTGGTTGAGAACGCGCAGCTGGCTCAGTTCGGGCTCCAATGATCTGGTCGATGCTGCGAACATGTAGAGTATCACTTTCGTCTCTGGCCCTGTATAGTCTGGACCCCAAACGTTCGATAAATGACCCAAGAGACCACCGTGACTCAATTGGACGATAATCTCTGAAGCGGGTCGCGTGCGTCCCCGAAGTTGAACGAGCGCTCTGGACATGAAACATTGAACGGAGTGCGGACGTTCAAGTTCGTGTGAAATGCATCCATTAGAACTCGATTTGTAGCTGAACAAACCACAGTGCGCATCGCGAAAAGGACTCTGGCCAGACGGACCATGACATCCCCTTCTCTGTGCTTCTGAAAAAGTTCCTTGAAACTTCGAACTACTCGTTCCACCAGACCGTTGGACGATGAGTGAAACGGTGATGTGTTGACTCCATTCTTCGGAAGGTAGGAACGGAATCCTTGAGATACCATCTGTCTTCCATTGTCCAATACAATGTAATCGGGAACTCCGTAGTCGGCCAATGTATCTCGAGTATGTTTCACCAAAACTGCGGCAGACATCGACGATACCAACTTGACCACAGGAAAACGTAGAAATGCATCCACCATGATGAGGAACACACACCCTTCGATAGGGCCGAAATGATCAATGTAGACCTGTTGCCATGAGTACTGAACAGGAGGCCCTAGGAGCTGGAGACACCGAAGGTGGGAATCTGCGGAGTTCTTGGGACGTCGAACAAAGTTGAACTGTATTCTCCACGTCCCTGCTCAATCCTGTCCACCGACGAAGGCGCGGATTGTCGATTTTGTATGCACAATGCCGTGATGAGACGAGTGAATCGCTTTATGGACCTTCTGGCGCAATGAAGTTGGGACAATCACCCGATCCCCACCTAGAAGGCATCCTCCAACAATCGACAATTCAATGAAAATCACCTTCCATTGTCGCGTCTCATTTAACTTCATCTCATCCGCTTGAAATTAGACTTAAAATCATTGACTTGTTTGTAGCTCTAGGTTGCTCAAGTTCTAACATTCTCTTCGCCAAATCGTTGTGTTTGATCAAAAAAGAATTGCATTCGAAATAGTAGTATATTTTAGTAGTATATTTTTATTTGACCATGTTATGTACATAAAACATTTATGGCAAGTCGCATAGGCAATATGACTTCAAAGTCAAGAATATAAAATGACAATAATGATAAAATATTTTATCACTACAAGTATTATATAAATTTCAGCTGAAAATCAATATACTGACTTACAATTGATCAGCGAAAATATTAAAAATTCGAACAATACAAGTTAAAAAAAAAAAAACACAACAAATAAAGACAATTAGTGCACATCTAGATATTCGCAGAGGAAAATACAGAGAATCGGGATGAAAAATTTTTGAAGGTAAAAGTGGATTAAAATCAAATGCACAATGAACTGGCAGAGACGATATAGCTATCAATGTCATAAAAACAATGGCTGAGCAGAAATTTTTTAATCACCGTTTTGAATCTATTGAATTCCAATATTTTGACAGAGTTATCAAGAGTGTTATAGAGATTGAGGTTCAAGGAGTTTTTGCAGCAGACAGCTAATCTATGTCGTGGAATAGTCAGTAAATCAGCCGATCTTGTGTTATAATCGTGTGAATCAGAATGTCTGGAGAATTTGTTCACATTTTTGTGTATTTCTAATGAAACTGTAAATATGTACAGAGTAGGCAGTGGCATGATACCAAGTTGGATAAAATGTTGAAGACAATGGTCTCTAAAGCCCACGTTTGCCAATATTCTGATAGCTTTTTTTTGACATCTAAAAACTGCTATTGCATTCGTTGAATTCCCCCAAAGTAGGATACCATAAGAAAGCACTGAATGGAATAAGGAATAGTATGTCATTTTTAAGATACTGCTATTTGTAATGGGTTTTAGTCGTCTCAGTAAAAACAGAATACTTGATAATTTTCGAACGACGTGATCTACGTGATTGGACCAGTTCAATCTGTCGTCGATGATGAGACCAAGAAACGTTACGTTTTTCCCTTCTTGGTAATTTGTGTTTGAAGAAACTATTATATTTTGAGTTTTATTTTCATTCAATTTTAGTTCATTTTGAACAAACCATTTTTTGGCTATACCAACAATCTCAGATTTATCTTCAGTAAGGTTATTATGAGATTTACCAGAGCATATCAGGGTTGTATCGTCAGCGAATAAAATACATTTAGTAGGTGCAATGTATTGGCACAAGTCATTGATGTATACAATAAATAAAAAAGGTCGGAGGACTGAACCCTGAGGTACCCCATGATCAATCTTTCTATATTCAGACTTTACGTTGTTCAATTCTACACATTGGTATCTATTTGAGAGGTAAGAACGAAGCAGATCTAAGGTAGTGCCTCTTATTCCATAGTAGCTCAGTTTTTCAATCAGTAGGTCATGCGATATGCAGTCGAAAGCTTTCGTTAGGTCGCATAGTGTCAGTGAAGAATGTTTGTTTTCATCAAGACCCTCTACTATATCAGTCACAATTTTGAAAGCAGCCTGTGTGGTGGATTTATTTTTACGGAAACCGTATTGTGGTTCGCTGAAGTAAAATCTCTTTTCGAAGTAGGAGTACAACCTATCTTTTAAAATGTATTCAATGATTTTGCCAATTATGGATATAATGCTGATTGGCCGATAGTTATCCATAGAGGATTTGTCTCCCTTCTTGAATAATGGTATTACTTTAGAGATTTTGAGTGCATCTGGGAAAACACCTCTGCTAAAGATAGAATTTATCATGTTGGTGAGAGGTGGAACTATCTGTTCAGCAACTGCCTTTATTAATTTGCTGTTAAAATCATGGATGTCACGAGAGCTAGACGAGCTCAGTCTTCCAATGGCTGCAAATACATCTTGGGAACACACAGGTTCCAAAAAAAAAGATTCGACAGGAGAAGGAAAGCTTCTGAAATTATATGTGCTATCAGAGTCCAGCATTGGAAGAGACTTGATAGTTTTTTCAGCAATTGTACAGAAAAATATATTGAGGTCATTTTCGGAAAATTCATTTATGTTTTTCTCTTGATGTACTTTATTTCTCTCGGAATTTATTATGTTCCAACACGCTCGTGATAAATTTGGAGATCTTATAATGTACTCATCATATGTCTGTTTTTTTTGCCACAACAACTCGGTGTTATATCGTTTCTTCATCAATTTATATGCTTCAACTTCCTCAGATCCGCCAGAGACCTCAGATATAATTTTGATAGCTTCTAGGTTATTCCTCATAATTTTCAGAGTATCATTATACCAGTTCAATTTGAAAGACCTATATGATTTTGATTTCTTCTTCGGAAAACAGATTTTAGCGGAATTTTCTAGAGTATTGATGAAACAGTCGCATTTAAAGTTGAGGTCATTATCACTGAAGTCCAAAATACTCCAATTTATTTGGGAAAGGATCGATTTGAATTGTTCCAATTCAGCTTTTGTTATTGAGGACCTAATGATCTCCTCATTATAGTCGTGGGAAAAATTGTACATAGTCAAAAATTGACCTTTATGGTCAGAAAGGCAAGGTTCTAGTGTACCTACCTCAAAATTGTGACAGTTCAAATCAGTAATTATATTATCGATGCAGGCTGAAGAAGTTTGTGTGACTCTGGTGAAGTCTAATATTGTTGCAGATAGGCCGAAAGACTGTATAACTCCATTCAAGTTGGAGAGTGTTGGTGAACCAGACAAGAAGTCTGTTGTAGTCGCCAAGGAGCACAATTTTGTTGTTTTGATTTGAATATTTGAATAATAGGCCTTCAAGGTTATTCAGAAACACGTTAACATTACCTAAACATGACCTATACAAACAAATTATTAGGATATTTGAAAGCTGCAAATGAATGTCGCAGAACTCGGAATGTAATTCTTCATTGAACTCACCCACATCCAAAATATTGAAATTCAAGTTATTTCTGCAATACATGACAACACCGCCATGTTGTCGAACCTTTCTACAAAAGTGAGTGGCTATGTGGTAGTTATTGATGTTTATGGTCATCAGATTCTCTTCATTTAGCCAATGCTCTGACAAACAAATGACATCGAATTTAAAATGATCAAGAAAAACACTCAAACTGTTCACCTTGTTAGCAAGACATTGTATATTAATATGAAAAACGCTAAATTTGCCGTTATCATCAGCTTTTATAGGTTTAGTTGAAATCACACATTTCCGTTCAGACCCGTCTCTTCTTGTGATTGTGACGCCGTCCTCTTCTTCAGAAAAAACTGTGATATCAGTGCACCGCTGGGCCATATCTCACGTTTCCAGGCTTTTGAAAGATTTTGTTGTTTTATGGTGACTTTCATGGATGCATATAATTCAGGATGTTTGGACTGGTGTCTTTCACATGTCACTTCTGGAAAAATTCCAATCAAGATTTTTTTGAGATCATTAGGTTCTGTGTTAGGATTTAACCTCGTCACATGCAGAGATGTATATTTCGCAACTGTGCTAATACCGGTATTATCGTCGTTGTCTCCCACCATGAATCTGCGGTTTCTCCTTAGTGATCTTCTGTTTTTCACTTGCTCCCAATTTCCATTTCCTTTGCTATCTAAATCCAAGACTCCTTGCATTTTATTCCTAGTTTGTGCATTTGAAATAGCAGCACTCACTTCTTTGCGGCTAAAAATTGGTTTTCTATTTTGACTCTCCATGTTAGCGATTGATTCAGATATTCCAGAAGTCTTTGGGATTTTAATGGCAACAGTGGCAGCACTGTAGGATTGTTGAATCGTTGATGCTGTTTTTTCAGGTTTAGGCGACTTAAAAGTGGAACGAATCATGGTAGATTGTCCTTGGTCGTAGCTAGATTTTTTATTATCATGTTTTTCAGAAATGTCGTATTTTTCCGATAAGAACACAACCTTTTCTCTTAATAAACTGCAATTTTCACTTAATATTTCGCACTTTGATTCCAACTCCTTCACTAATTTGAGAAGTAGTTTATTTTCTGCTATATACCTTGATGAGTTGTCATTGGTTTTCTCCTCTTGATTTTCTTGTACTTCTTCACAATCGTCATCGTGACGACAAATTGCATTTTTTGCTTGTGAAGACTGAACCATACATCGAGGATGGAAGTAGTCATTGCATTTTTTGCACCTCACATGATTTACAACTGCTTTTTTACACTGTTTACACACGAATTTCAGCACCGCGTTTGAAGACGACTCGTCTTCGTGCGCCATGATAATATACCTTCATAATATATATATATATATAATATATATATATATATATATATATATATATATATATATATAATATATATAATATAACTTCATTGAGAGATTCTCGTTGATTAAAACATCTTACATTGGCATATGTCAGGGAGACCCTCCAAAACGAAACTGAGTTAAGGTATATACAACAGCTATCAATCAAAGGTGAATTTTTTTCGGGAATATGGAGCAAGTCATAAATGTAATACTGTTCGACTCTATTAGCAACAAAGGCTTACTATTTCTGTGATCAATATTGTGACTTATCGAAATAACGAGAATCTTGTTTGAATTTTGGAAACTAAATTGAAGTGTTACTATACAGGGTGTATAGGAAATTTCATTGAGAAAGTTGAATATTTCAACTGAGGATAGGGTTTACTCGACATCTTATATCCGATATACGGGATGTTTTCTTGATTTTGTTCATTTTTTTATTGACTCATACCTTCCCAACCAACCTGAATATTTTTTTGGAAATTGGTACACTCACTCAATCTATCCTGCTGAATTGATTGAGATATCGAAGGAATATAGAATCCAGGTCTGGTTTCACTTAAAATTTGCGAATTCCTTCTGCCCGAAAACAACACTTTATACATTCGAATTTCTCAATGTTATTGCTCTATTTGAAAAGAGCATCAAAATGTCTCTTCAACGATGTATGCTCTATTCGTGCACACACGATTTTTGCTACTCATATTATGGGTTCAAAATATCATTCTTGCTCAAGGAATCAGACAAGATTTATGAATCAAATCATTTCCTATTCATCAAGTCAATATTCATTCATTTATTCATTCATCTGCACTGTTCCAACAGGTACATACCCAATTACGGAACAGGAATGTACAGTATTGAATATACGATAAAAATAATACATGAAGAATAAAAAGCTTGAACAGAAATCTGCATGAAAAATACATAATTGATGAAATGAAGATTTGATACTTGAAATTTCACAACAGAAGATATCGAGTCGGTGAGCTGTCCAATTACACGTTGTACATATCCTATGGAGCGGTGAATATTCTGAGACATTTGTACAAGGAGTTGATATATAAAATGTATCGGCAGCTCTAGAGGTAGTTCTAGGTATTAAAATTAAGTTTTATCAGAAAGTCAACATTATCAATTTGACCATGAATAATTTCAAACAAAAAAATCATTTACTGCGACTCGCGGCGAAAAGCTAAACTAGCTGAGCAATGTCTCTCCAACAGTGAGTTGTTGGATTTCCGATTCGTGGGTAGACCTCATCTTCTTTGAATTATAGAAGTTTCAAGAAACGACGTTGAACCGACTCGAGCTTCTGTATGTGTATCAAGTAATGAGGACACCAGATTATAGCTGCATATTCAGTTTTAGATCTAACATATGAGTAATATGACGTTTTCAATGTCCCTGGTTGCTTAAAGTCTTTTGAACAACGTGCTATGAAGCCATACATTCTGTTTGCTGCTGATGTGACATTATCAATATGATACGTGAAGGACAGTTATACCCAAACGTTATACCCAAATCCGTGGAAGTGAGGGGTCTTTCCAGGGTACAGTCATTTATTTTGTGATTGAATATAATCGGATCATTACTAATAGTGGAAGACATGACCTCACATTCAGCTCCAAATTATTAGTAGTGCACCAATCTCGAAGACGGCTCAAATTCAAGAATAGTTCATGGCAATCTTGAATATCTGAAATGTATTCAACTACTATCTTGAAATCGTCTGCAGAAATCAGATTTTCGGTATCAATCATGTCGACTTTATCATTGATGAAGATATTGAACAATAGAGGACCCAGATTACTACCTTGAGGGACGCCCGATGTTGCTATGTACTAGACAGATCTCTAACCGTTGAAGTCGACAAATTGTCGCATATCTCTCCAGTATGAAGTGGAAAGATTTATAAGTGAAACGGATGAACCAAAGTGAGCTAACTTAGAGAAGAGTTCAACATGGTCAAGTCCATCAAACGCCTTTGGAAAATCTCTATGCACAACATCTGGATCCTATCATCAATTCTCTCAGCAATGAACTGAGTTATGTTCACTAGATTGGTTGTGGTGGACCGCCCTGTCATGAAGCCATGCTGATTGGGTGTGAGTGTTTTATGTACATGTGCATATAGTCTGTTATAGATTTAGATTCCGAACACTTTGCAAATGTTACGAATTATTACAAATTATTGAAAGTCGACTTCGTCGATGAATAGGAAGATGGCTGAACAAGCAAGCTGTGTGTTGAATAGCTTGGTCAAAAATACCGATTATTTCTTTAAATGTTGCAAGAACGAAGTGAACACTACTTATTTTGTGTGTATAAAGTCTCATAGCTGTATGTTCCGAATGAAGCATAAAAGTATGTTAGCCGGTCATAAAATTATATCCAGTGATTGTAAAGCTAAAGAAATGACCACGCTGCCAACGAATGAACATCGAATATGTGAAAACGCGATTGAAGAACTGAAAGCAGCAAATATACAAAAGGATGACTACATAAACAAACTGGAAAGTAAGTTCGATTAGTACTACAACGAAGCCCTAGAAATGGAACAATATCTCGAAATAATCATTTATGGGCATGAAAAAACAATGAAGTCGTTAAAAAACGAAACATTGCTACTATTGAATTCTCTAACAGAAACTCGAACGAATGATTCAGGTACACAAACCAATTTGTACGAAGGAAAAATAGCTGATAAGCAAGATCCAGTTTTTGCTACCACACAAACCGGCGAGGACGACCCTCAGACAGGGAATACCCATCCGAACAAGAATACCCAAACAACTATGACTCATAATGTTGGAAATCAAGTCAATGCTCTAGCGTTGAAAATGCATTTTATGGCACTTGCCGATATCGATGGGAATGTTACGGACAATGGTAAATCTGCTGACCTCATAATGAAGAACAAAAAACCCAGAACAAGAAGGCAAAAGAAAAATAATAAGAAGAATAATTGTAATAATGATAGTCTAAATAACGAGTACAGGGATACATATAGTATTCAAGAAGAATTGAGTCAGTCCTTAAAGGATACCCCCTCAAAAATAGGCCCAGCAGGAATATGTGAACATCCTAAAAAGTGTCATCAGCTGTCTGAAAATCAAGAAGAATCTACTATGGCTGGGGCTGTGGCCAGACATAAAATCCTTGTCATAGGAGTTGAATATGCACAAGGTTTTCCTAGAGTACTGAGACGAATAACAAGTGTTGAATGTACTTTTAAACAACACTGTGAATTAGCAGATCTAACAAATAATTCATTCCATGACACTATAAGGTATGGACAAGATGACTTCGTAATAATCATGTTCAATACTAATAATATCAGCAATAAAAAAAACTCCTAATATGGCTCTGAGAAACTGCATGAATATTGCCAAAGTCACAAACCTAATTTTATTATGTGAAAGAAATTGTTCAAGAGATGAAATAATAAGCAGGTGCCTTGGGATGTCCACAAGACGTTTCAAAGGATCTTGCATTGATTCATCTCCTAAACTCGTTATTGATCAGAAATGTAGGGGAAGCAAATTTCTAGTGGTGAATGAAATAAAGGATTACATTAATAACCCAATCAAACGTGAAAAAATTGTTTTTAAAATGATTGAGACACATTCATCTCATGAAATTTCATCTGAAAAAAATGAAAAAAATTCATAGATCATAAGGAAGGCGTTTTTATACGGAATAATGAACAAAGGAGTTATAATTCCAGCTTTATATGAAACTCTACTCCAAATTGACTGGACGTTTTTGAATATATATAACGATGTGAATTTGGCCATCGGTAAGTTTTATGAGGTTCTGTATGGAACTTTAGATAATCATGTTCCTCAGCATAAGGTATTCAAACATCAATATCCACGTTGGTACACTGCTGAAATAGTCAGTAACATAAAACTTAAAGCAAAGTATCACGACAGGTTTAGAAATACTGGTAATGTATATTATGACCAAAAGTTCTAAAGACTGAGAACTTTGACTAAGCAACTGATACGATGCGCCTACAACAATTATGTGTATTCAATACAAGAAAATATATCACACAACCCTCAAAGTTTCTGGTCATTTGTTCATGCGAAGAATAATACCTCAAGAATACCTGGTAGAGTATTTTGTCAGGACAGAACGTTTGATGCTCCTCAAAACATTGTCAATGGATTTTCTGATTTTTTTAGCAGTGTGTTCATGTCATCCAATCTAGGTAACTTCAGCAAAGACAATTTTCTTAGTAATCATAATATTATATCATTGCTCAATATAACTGAGTCGGAGATAATTTCCGCTTCGAAAAAATCTATGAATCAAATGAAAAAAACGATGATTTTATCACCGATGTGATTAGTTTACCTGATATTTTTTTATGTCAATGTCCGGAAATTGCACCAACCAAAATAAAATTATTACCCCACAAGAATAAACTCTATAGAACAGTGAATCCATCAGATATCATTGAAAACAATGCGTCTATTTCGATATGCCACCAAAATATAAGATGCTTAGGTTTTGAAGTACTACAATTAGATGTCTCATTGGAAAATGATATAGACTGTGACTTTCTTTGCTTGTCAGAGCACTGGCAAAACAAAGATCAGCTAGATGCTGTGAAACTGAAAAAATTGGAGTTATGTTCCTCTCTTTGTAGAGAAGCCATGAAAAATGGTGGTGTTGCATCATATAAAAATACTGACTGTACTCTGAAATGTGATAGGGGAGGTGGGGGGAATAAGAGCAGGGGGTAATAGTGGAAAAACCGAGTGAAAAATTCAAATTTACCGCGTCATGCATCGGTCCGGTTGGCGACAGTACTTTAGTCTGTTGTGAATCTCGTGCCACATGCGATAAAACCGTAAGTGCGATATCTCACAAAATATATCCGTTTTGAATTATGTCTACACCTGAAGTTGACATTCAAAATGCCCTACTTTCTTGCATACATTTTTCTCAAACCTGAATTATATTATTTACTCTAAAACTCATTATAGAATCTTGTAAACACATATTGAGGTTATGTTTCTAGCGAATAATAAAATTCAAATCGCAAGCCAGTTTCACATAGGGCTAATTCCACTATTACCCTCTGAAAATTGATTGTTGTTGGGAATAGTGGACATTAGTGCTTGAATTATGTGTGCAATAGTGGACAATGCTGAATAACAGAGAAAATATTTTATATTTCAGAAAAATGCCCCGAATATATAAAGAAAGAACAAGCGTGTTAGATACGAACTTGAGACAATGAGAAATGCCATAGCAGCAGTTCGGCGTGGAAATACGTTGAGATACGTGTCTGAAAGATTTGGAGTTCCCAAGTCAACTTTAGGTAAATATAGGAACTTTGGGAATTTACAAGATATAAAAGTAGGTGCAGGAAGAAAACCATTTTTGAAGAAAGAAGACGAGAAGGCACTCGCCAAATACTTGTTCGAGTCTGGGAAATATGGATATGGATTGACAAAGTGGGAAATTTTGAAATTTGTTAAAGAGTTTTGTGAGCACACTGGCAATATTTGGAATGAAGCTGTACCTGGCAGAGAATGGTTTGAGGGATTTATGAGAAGGCATCCTGAGATATCTCTTCGTAAAGGAGAAAGCATGAGCTCTCAACGTTTGAGAGGAGCAGATCCGTTTGTGATAAGCAAGTGGTATGAATCATTAGATCAAATTTATCAAACGGAAAATATTCTTGCTACAGATGGTCACCTTGTATACAATTGCGACGAGACAGGATTTGGTCATGACCCTAAAGACGTCCTACTTGTTGCACCCAAAGGACAAAAGAGAGTTTCTAAAAACATTGCTGGTTCTGGAAAAAAAATACGACCGTACTAGCTTGCGGCAATGCAAAGGGGGAAAAGCTACCCCCTTTTATAATTTTTAGAGGCAAATATGTCTGGCAAAGTTGGATTCCAGAAGATGATTATCCAGGCACAATGTATACAGCTCAACATAAAGGGTGGATGGAAGGTGGATTATTCTTCAAATGGTTCAAAGAATCTTTCCTGCCATTTGTGAAGTCACCTGAGGAAAGAGGAGGTGAAAAGGTGATTCTTATATTTGATGGAGCAAGTGTACACACGAGTTATCTATTATCAAAATGTGCAATTCACAATGGGGTGATCTTATTGAAATTGCCTGCAAATGTTTCCCATTATATGCAACCATTGGATAAATGTGTATTTAAACCAATAAAAACTATGTGGAACAAAGAGATGATCGATTTCAATAGAACTTTCCCTGGCAGGATCTTACCCAATGAGGATTTTTCTAAAAGGATAAAAACAGTTTGGGAAGCAGCATTCAAATCTGAATACCTAATATCAGGTTTCAAGTCAACTGGGTTGTTCCCTGTGAGGTCTGATAAGTTTCCTGATGAGGGATATGATCCCATCAGACTCAAGAGGTTCAAAGATTCAATTGACATCGAAAATGTACCCGATCAACAAGTGGAACATCTGAATCCTGAACCTCCAGCATTCGAAGAGTTCATCCGAACAAAATTGACAGAAAACCTAGCTAAAAAAGCACCAAAAAATAAACAAAGGAAAAGAGTTTCTGAGAAAGTAGGCGATGTCCTCACCTCTGTATCTGCGATCAAGATACTGAAAGAAAAGTATGATCAAGAAACCAACAAAAATACAACAGATGTTCCAACAAGCTCTGGTCAGAAAGCACGTAAGAAAACCCCCGAGAAGAAAATGTCACGAAAAAAATTGAAACGTAAAAGGAGAGTCCTATCAACTTCATCCGAATCTGAAGATGATAACCCAACAATGATTTTGGAGAGTGAATTTGAAGTGGAGTCTGAGATTGAAGTTTCGGAAAATGGAGTTTCAAATGATGAAGAGGAAACATTACAGTACCTGAATGAAACCCGAGATGAAATTAACATCGAAATCGGGGATTTCATTGAAGTTAATTTCACCTACAATCCCAACACCAAAAAAGAAACTGTAAAGACCTTCGTTGCCAAGGTTATAGACTCAAACTGTCGAAACCAATTCAAAGTGAGTTGTTTGAGGAATCATAAAGAGAACACAAACTCTTTTGTGTTTCCCCAAAATGAAGACATATGTCTGGTTAATTTTGATCAGATCAAATCATTATTGACAGCACCAAATATTGTGAGAGGAATACATACCTTCAGAAGAATGGACTGAGGTGAAAACCAAAATATTCAACATTGAATTGTTTCTTATTTTTCTTCAATGTTTTTTGAATCACTGTTCTTTTTGTTACACTTCATTTTCTGACAAATACAGTTTCAGAAGCTCCCAATGCATTTTGTCTATCCTTATCCTTCTTGTTGAATGTTATTCTCTTATTTGAAAAAAAAATCATAAAGATGTTATGTCCAATTGAAAGTTGAATTTACACTTATAATTTCTAATTTCGATCATAACTTTTTCAGTCGAAAAGATATCAAAATGAATCAAACGGCGTTCAATAGTAGACTGTTTGTACATGTCCAGAATTGACAAGAAGAAATTCACCATGAATAACGAACAAACTATTCAGTACGTCTACATTTACCCTCATGAGGGTAATAATGGACACCAAAAAACAATAAAAAAAAATCCATTAGAGATTTCCCTATTGGAATATGCTGTTCATTGGTCCTGGTTTTCGAATTCATACATCAACTACAATAAACATAGCTGATACTACTTATTCTGACCTAATGGTTTTCGAAATATGCCAGTCTCTTGTCCACTATTAGGAGGTTAGTCCATTATTCCCCTCGTCTCCCCTACTTTAATCTTAGACAGGTTTTGTGTGGAGCATGTTTTAGAATGCTGCGGCATTGCCTTACCGATTTTGAAAGTTGCAATTATTTGTATTTATCGTCCACCTGACGGAGATATGGACTCATTTTTGAATTTGTTAAGTGGCCTTTTGACTCATACAACTGAAAATAATCTCAATGCTATTATTGGGGGTGATATTAATGTAGATTTTAATGTGGACAGCGCTAAGCTACGGCGAGTGAATGATGTTTTGGGATGTTTTGCCATGAAAAAAACTGTCATGTAACCTCTACGACTAGTTCCTGTATAGATAATTTCCTGGTGAGCCAGCATCTTAATCATTATGAGGCATCGAACATAAATCTCTGTCTGTCAGACCATTTTGCACAGCTCCTGAAGTGGCATGTACAGAAAAATCGGAATTCTAGAAATACAAACCGTACTTATATGTCCATCCATCGTAGAGATTTTTCAGGAACAAACACCCCAAAATTCTTAGAGTTACTGGAGAATGAAGACTGGGCAGATACTAGGGAAACATGCCCAGATGCAGCCTATGAAATATTTCATAAAATATTAATGTATTATGTTGAAGTAGCTTTCCCTACGAGGAAAATGAGAGTAAGAGGAATCCCGAAGACTGAATTGTCACCTGAACTGATAGATTTGAAAAAACTTGTTCGTCACTATAACGAACTTTCGAAAATAGATGAAAATTTCAGAGAAGCTTGCAGACAAGTAACGGAAACCTATAGAGAAGGGCTGAGGGAACACAAGAACCATATTATAGATCAGAGGGTCTCTAGCTCTAGCAATAAAACTAAAACAACATGGAAATGTATGAAGGAAATCAAAAAAAAATGCATCGTTAGCACAGATCACTATTGTAGAAGACGAGAAAGAATTTTCTGAAGATATTGCTGCTAGTAAATTCAATAGTTACTTCACACAATATCACTCAAGAGACAATGTTGACTATGAATTCATGTTGAGATGTGTTGATAAGTGTGCAAACTCCATATATATGGCACCAGTTACTGAGGCTGATGTTATAACTTCAATAAGATCTCTGAAAACCTCTAATGCTAGCGGTTTCGACTACATTTCGAATAACATTCTGAAAAAATCTCATGCACAATTAAGCTATCCACTGACATATATCATGAATTTATCAGTGATAAATGGTATTCACCCTGATAGACTAAAACTAGCACTAATCAACCCAATATATAAAAAAATGACCCACACCAAATAGAGAACTACAGGGCAATCACTCTCCTATCCAGCATAGGTGAAATTTTTGAATTACACATGAGGAATCAACTACTGTTTTTTTTAAATGAAAATAAAATACTCTCTCCACATCAACATGGTTTTACCTCGGGTAAGAGCACAGAAACTGCACTCAATGCCTTTCAGGGCCAAATAGTAACAACTCTTGATAGCAAAATTCAAATTTGTGGTCTTTTTATTGACTTTTCACGAGCTTTTGACTGCGTTAACCATGAACTGTTATTATCAAAAATGGAAAGATATGGTATAAGAGTAATAGCACTGAAGTTGTTGCGCTCTTACTTATCAAACAGACATCAGTATGTTGTTATGCAAAACACACCAAGCCCTCCCATAGGGGATTAAACAGGGTGTGCCTCAAGGTTCCATATTGGGACCTCTTCTATCTCTTGTCCATGCAAATGATCTCATTAACTGTTCACAAAATTTGTCAACGATCCAGTTAATCTCTCATGCCGACGACACGAATATTATAGTGACACAAAAGGATTTTGAAAGTCTTGTGGAGACAACTGAAACTGCCTATAAAAATGTTATTTTGTTGTCGGAAAAAAAACCGCCCAACTTTCAGCTTTTGATGAGATTTTCTCTCCTCGTTTCTAAAAAATAGAGTAATAGTACCACCTCCTCGGAGAACTTACAGACAGTAATTAATGAAGTTCTCTCTGAATAGTCAACCTGATACCCTCTCTATATTTAAAAATGATGACATAAAAATAGATGCTTCAGAAACAACTAAATTGCTTGGGGTTAATATTGATAATAAATGGAACTGGGAACCGCATATTGATAGTCTTTGTGCAAAACTGCGAGAAAATTGTTATGCTTTGAGATTTATGTCCAATCACTGTAGCAAATCGAAATTGTTAAGCCTATATTATGCCAACATTAACAGCCATTTGCGGTATGGAATACTGAACTGGGGTACATCGGCTTCATGGGAAAGAGTTTTCATTTTACAGAAAAGGGCAATTAGGATAGTGGAAGGTTTAGACTGGAGGGACTCATGTAGAGACAGTTTTGAACGCTTAAACATTCTGACTGTAGCAGGCCTGTATATATATGAGCTGTGTATTTTTGTCTATCAAAACAGAGATAAATTTTCTAGTAGTGGAGAAAATCATCTGCATGAAACAAGATCTAGAAATTTGCTGGTCCCAGGCCCACACCGCACAAAAAAGTATCAGAAAAGTCACCTGTTTCTTGGCTGCAAAGTCTACAATAAATTAAATCAGACTATTAAAAATACCTCTAACATAAATATATTCAAGAAATCATTGAGAATCCATCTAAAAAAAAAGAACTTTTTTTCATAACTCTGGGTGTATAATCAGAATGTGTCTGTTCTTTTCCAATATTTGTGTAGTTATATATTATATAGTTTTAATGTCTACATTAATTTTATATTCCATACTTTTTCTTTGTTATCGTACCACTGTACTTTTCAATAAATGAAATAAATTATATCATTATTATTATTATTATTATCATTATTTAATTTTGATAATTTCCAAATATCAGGTACATTACAATACATTGGTGGTGCCTGTTTTGTTTTTGATGAATGCTCAAAATTTATTGGATTTGGATCTCATTTCAGACTCAGCAGCTTCAGTGGATTTTCAATGACTTATTGAGGTTTACTTCAATTTTAGACCTCAGACGTTTGAATCCATGTCCAGCAGCCAGATCATCGACATTCCTTAACTTTTTCAGGCATGTGGCTTTCAATTTATTGTCTTTCATGTTGTCCTTAGAGTACCAGTGTGGATATTTGTTATTGAATTTTTTGTTTTTTGTTTTGTTTTTGAATTTCACCTTGAAATTATGTTCAAGCATCATCAGATTCAACGAACGTTTCGAGAATAGTCCAATCGATATTAGTAAATCGTTGATATAGCAGTGGAAAGTTTGCCTTCTCAAAGTTATATTCGTTCTGAGAAGAAATGGGAAAGTTTATCTTCGAGTTGTGACAGAAACCGATTTTGCAAGAAATATTCAATGGGGGATGATGGATATCAGGGTTAACTGGACATACCAGCGATTTACCTACTGAACAATTATCGTTGCATGAGACAAGATCCAGCATATTACCGTTCTGATTGTACACTGTATTGAATCGAGATAACTCGAAGATTGGTAGGAAATTGTATAATGCTGAGATAATTTCATTTGGTTGGCTATTTCCCAAATATGCAGCATATGATGTAATGTTAAAATCACCAACAATGAATATTTTGTTGTTGTGTAGGAATTCTAAGCTGCTGAGTAGTTCGAAAATGTAAGTGTTACTTTCAGAATTGGTATCTGGAGGTATATAGATATTGCCAATCTTTCCTGGAAGTTCGAGCCAGTCACAACCTTAACTACGACCAAGTCAATTGAAAATGAGTTGGCAAAAAATAATCTTCTATGTTAATTTGGAATGAGTTATTGACGGCTGCTCGAACCCCCTCTTGTACAGTTGTGTACCTGTTGATTCCTGTCACAACGATAGACGGAATATTCCTCAGTAAACAACTCAGCCTTGTGGATAGAATCATTAGGTCATGTTTCAGTTATCGCAACGATTTGATAATATTTCTGAGAAATGGAATTCAAAAAACTCAACACATCCAGACCGTAAGCCCCTCTCATTTTGATAATATATAGTGACACAATTCTCTATGACATGAGGAGCTAGTGATTTTTTCAGTTTCGATAACGCTGCTTTATAAGCTGCACGATTATTTCTATCCCAAACCGCGTGGTCAACTGAAATAGATGAGGTATGATTTCCTGCCTTGCAGTTGAAGCAGCGTCGTACTTCTAAAACGTCATAAGCGGTACAACTGTCATATCCCACAAACAAATTACTACCTTTCAGTATATTTTTATAGCAGTTTTCATCCACTTGAATGCTGGCTTGAAAAACACGAAGATTCTTTCTCGTTGGAAATATCTCGATTTTTTTGCATTCAGACAGATCAGTAAATATCCCAGGATTACCACCGACTAATGACTTACACAGAACAACATCAGATAATTCCTCCGACATTCCCACAAGACATATTCTTGGGTGGATACCAGCGATGTCCTTGACAGCGTATCAGGTCCGACATCTTTCTTTGTACCAGTCTCTTTCTCGTTGCCATCCTTGGACGAACAGCCAATTAATAGTCCTCTATTTTCAATATGCTTTATTTTCGCCAATTCAGGTTGTTTTCAGCGGGGTTGATGTTTAACATTACTTCAGCCTTTGTTCAGTTTCATGAACATCGTTTTTATTGGATTATTATTGCAGATTCTGTTTTGTTCTTTACAATTTCAGGATATCTAACAGGTGCAATAGTAGGCAGAGGTTCATTGGATTGTTTTGATACCTCAGATTTCATGAAATCTATCTGATCTTTAATTACACTCATGGCATCATTGACTTCAGATTCCAGCAGATGATTAATTTCAGCATTAATAATCAAATCGCAATTTTTTGAGCAATCCATACATCTCCGAAACAGACCAGGAACAAAATTCAGGACATTCAGTAGATCAGTTGGATTGGATACAACACAGATAACGTGAAACTGGTTTTTACAGTATTCGCAAGAAATGGCAGGCCTTGCCCTGCATATCAAACCGAAACAGGTCGCACACGAATTGTTAACCATTTTTGTTCATCATTACTGTCAAATTTGGAAGAAAGAACAAAAATAAATGAATGTTGTTCAAACAGCCCACACCACAGAAGTTGAGAAATAACAGGTCTATCCATAAAGACGGTTGAAATGTTGGTTAGGATATTAATTTCCAACAAGTGACACAGCCTGGTGGTGGTGGTATATTGGACTACCAGAAAAAGTTGCAGGTCCATATCGAGAACTGAATTAATCAATAATTTTGCCCTTTGAATACTCTGTTGAATGGTTTGTCTGATTACCATCAGGAAATTTGCTAACAGTCAATAATGGAAATGAAGCACTGTCTGTAGGTTAATCGCTTGATGGCAATTTGACGAAAAATTCATCGAAGTGTTCAAAGGGCAAATCTATTGATTTATTTAGTACTCAATACGGACCTGCAACTTTTTCTGGTAGGTAAATACAAGAATTGAAATGAAACACTAGATACTGCCTGTGAGTTATTCGACGAGGTGGTACATTCATTTCTCAGCTTTTGTATTGGATTTTCTCTCCTCTTTTCTGAAAAATACAATAGAAGTTATTATAATTATTCGAATTCATTTGTAGTAAGGACAGATTTGTGATCTTCCCCAAAATGTCACTGCGCTTCAAATTGAACCTCTGGATACCTGAGAGAGGAAACCTCTGTTTGTCAGTGATACTCGGTTCTGGAAAAAATGGAAATACAAATGAATTTTTGATACTTATCTCAGTGGACGTTTCGGCAACGAAACTGCTCCCGATTTCAACACAATTCTTATATTTTTTCTTCGCAAAATTTCTCAACTTGGGTTGATTCGACACTGGAAGTGTCGTTGAAAGTGTGAGTTGAAAACGGGCGCAGATTCGTTCCCGAAACAAATAGAGATTTTCTCTTTCAGGTATCTAAAGGTTTGATTTCAATCGCAGTGTCATTTTGGGGCAGATCACAAATTCGTCCTCATTACAAATATATCGTTATATTTTTGATACCTTCCATTTCAGTTTTGAGAAAAGAGGAGAGAGAATTCTACACAGAAGCTGGAGAAATGAATTTTCCCCCTTCTCGAATAACTCACAGACAGTATTCAACATTATCGACCTCCAATGGATATACTCCATGACCAAAACATTAACTGTTCACTATCTACAGTGAGAAACAAGTTATCAGACTTTCTACATCTACATCTACGATATCATTGCAGGTGCAATGGTGCAGCCCCCCTCGTCTAGAGGTGCAGAACCGGGAGATAACGAACCACTGCCGCAATATCAACAACACGCTGGCTGCCACCCTTGGAAGGCTGGCCAGACGGCGGCGTGCCATCACCGCCTCTACTTCATGCTCGGAATCTTCACCAGATGATAGTCTGTTTGATTTCGAAGGTAAATATGTGATGAGCGTACAGAGAGTACCTTTAACGTTCATTATCTCCTGCGGGAATTTCTATTATTTTTGAATTCTCAAATAAAAACAAAGTTACATTGCGAAGTTATCTTGAGTAGGCTCTCCCCTTCGACCATAAAACAATTAGACCCGGCAACTCATTCATAAAACGCTCGGAAACATTTTGCAGTCATCACTGGGTCGTTCGGGGAGAGTGCAGCGAGAGGGGTGTCCACGTGGACAAAATGACAACAGCGCGCCACCGTTTACAGATATCGATGCCAGTGGCGTGTAAATTCACTTTCTTTGAAATTTCACTCACAAAAAATTGAGTCTTTTTTTTTTCTAATTAGTACCTACTGATTTCGAGTTTCGAGTCGAAATTAGTGTGTGCATGTGCCTTAATCGCCTACGTAGGAACCCAATGCAACACATCAAGAAATAAACTAATCATTATAGAAAGCAGTTTTTCAATTATATCATGTTATTTATACTGCATCATGAACAGGTTGAACTCAATGACATATATGCTGTGAAAAATTCTAAATAATATAATTTCCAAATGATAAATAAATCCATGATTCAAAATAATTCAAGTATTAATATTATTAGTTGCTTTATTTTCATCGTTTCCTCTCCAAATATAGATATATACAGGGTGTCTCAGGTTCAACTCACCTAACTTCGACAATCGATAGCAAAAATTAAAATATTATACACGTATTTTTTTGTTTTGTCGTGAAGAAACTTGTATTCATTATACGGGGTGTTATGGTTCGGTTTTATATATTTATATATATTGTTTGGTTTTTATTCTGTTTCTCTGTTGAAACAAAACCTAGCGAAATTCGATGAGCACTTTTCTATCGGTAATATGAACAGTCCTTTTCAATAGAGGAGCCTCAGCTACACTGGGTGTTATTCTTTTTCGAGACCACTGACATGGATACCATCAGATTTTTTTTATCGAAAATGATTAATAATAACTGGAGTAGTCACTAGGTATGATATTCTGAAATGAATTGTTTGTGTACGTGGTCCATTAATTATTCAATTCCAATGATAATTTGATGAAAAATAAACATTCAGGTTGAAAAACTGTTATGCATAGTATAATATTATTTATGACCCAATTTATTATTATTTGATGAAAAGGAAACTAAGAAAGATATCAAAATGAAGCGCAGATAGCAAGGAGAATGAATAAGGATCATTTTTCATCAGCTATAATTAACCCAATGGAATGGAACCCAATGGAAAAAATCTGTAGGGTTCCATATCAGTGGATATGAAAAAAATAACACCAAGTCTAGCTAAGTCTCCTCTATTGATGGAGACTGTTCATATTGCCGATAGAGAAGTCCTCATCGAATTTCAAATCGTTAGGTTTTGTTTCAACAGGGATGAAGAATAAAAACAAAGAATGTATGTGAACTTCAACACTCCCTTTGATGAAAACAAGTTTCTCCACGACAGAACAAAAAAATATGTGTATACTATTTTAATTTTTGCTATCGATTGCAAAGTTAGACGAGTTAAACCTGAGACACTCACTTAAAGGATGCAAATCAAATAATGTCATTAATTTGAGGTGGTGATTCCCTATCATATTTCATGAGGAATAGTTAATATAAAGTATTAAAACAAATCAAATCAAACAATATTTATTGTCCACGATAAATAAAATCTCATTGAAAATACACATTCGAAGAACTGTATGAAAATATAATTATAGGAACTGCTGATGGATGCATGAATTCATTTAGTATCATATGGTCTCACTATGACATCTTTTGGATGAGAGTGATCTGAACATATTCCAGGATTCTTAGGCAAAAGCTGATCTTCCTTGAAACCAACAATGGAAAACCAAGTTTTTTTTCTGTGTCAATTGCATGCTACAGAAATATTATTGTCAGATGATAGAAATGCATAGTATATCAGCGGGCAATATGACCGAGCGTTATAGGTCATAACGCCCTAAGGCATTATGAGTGTGTTTATGGGATCCATATCCAAGGCACTACAATCAAGTAAAGGCGTACATTGAATGTTATAAGATTCTTAAAAGTCTCATGATGTTTTAATCATTACACCATGGTTGTAGGATATGCATCATTGATTTGATTTACTCGAAATAAGTAGGTACTCATCATTCTGTTCACCTTGACAATAAAACTTGTGTGAATTCAAAACCTCATTGTCATTGTTCATATAAAAACATTCATGTTTTTCTTACGATTCTATACCAGAGCAAATTGTTGCATAATCATTCAATGTTCTACCCAAAATCTTCACGCTGCCAACAGCTTGTAAAGTAACCATCATATCGAAGCAAATCAAATGAAAATACTCATGAACCGAGTCATGAACCATTGTTCAAAAATTCTACCCACGGCAATGATTAGGAAAATCAAACCTAACCTCACTTACTTACCTGCGAAAGCATAATTCTGGGTGAGAATACCCCAATTTCCCACAAACATGACATTTTAGGCCCATATTTTCCAACCAAACACTAAAACTTCACTTCATTGTCTGTAAACTGATGAAACACTTTGAAATTGATAAATAAACACTTGAAAACACAACAAAATTCTCGGCAACAACGCGTTCGCTGCAATAATACGCTGATGACGTGACTGGCAAGAGACGGATAATCATCAATGAAATGCTGCGTTGTCGTTGTTACTCGTGGACTAATAATCGTTGAAAGAAACAAAAAAACTGAGAATTGAGTTGGAATCTCCAAGTTTTGAGCTTTCTTCATGGCGAACTTTGATATCAATACAAAATTCAACACCAATTATTGTTGAAAACAAATAAAATTGGGCATCAGAAGGGAACAAGTGGCACATCAGCACCAAGTACATCAGTCTGCCCTATCACAATCAACCAGTTCAGTCTTGTAGCTCTAGGTCTTGGATCTTGAAAGAATGTAAATAAGCGGGTCTATTTGTTTTATGGTCGAAGGCTCTCCCCACCTGATCAAGGTATTCTTTGCTTTTATATCAACACGCCGCACAGCAGCCAGCCATTCATTATAAATCTCGCGGAACGTGGAGAACATACACGGAGAGAAGTGTGAAGTAGATATTTCCAGAAATATGTTTCTGTATCCAGAATTTTCTGTACTATCCGTGACAGCAATAAATGTTTATTGTGAGGAAAATATTTTAACCACAAAAAATTGATTCACATATCGATTCACGTGAGTATTCATTTTTGATTATTTCCTATATATTTTATTGTAGTCTCTGATGGAATTATGAAGTTGAAAGATGCTTATCATTCTTTTATGCATATTATTATATATATTTCCGAGTGGATACACATGCCAAGTCTAAATCTTGTTTGGAGTGGATATTTCACATATTTGTGTGTATAAAACATCTACATCATCATATCCGAGTTGCATTGATACATTGATATGAATTATAGATCATGGCTCCTTGAACCTGAGTGATTCACTCATCAAATCATGTATCACCAACTCCAAAACATATCCTTGAAATATATATGCCCAATATAATGATTTCACGTAGGTGCCACTGTTCCTATATGAAGTCATCAATATCCATGCTTGGTATCACCATCAACAACCACCAACTCTCTCATGGGACGATCATGTGAGGCCCACAGTGAGAACTGATTCACAAGAACTTGGCTTCCTCTTCCGTGTGAAGAAGAACTGGAACGTGGTATCATTTTCCTCACCTCAGCAACTGCTCACGATCTACAGAGCACAAATTCAACCTGTCCTGAGGTAGGTACCGTTTAGATGTCTGAAGTTCAGCCACGAAACATACGCTGAAGCTCTCAGATTCTATTCAGAAGATAGCTAGCTATTTGCCTAGTAGGTGATAGCAAACTGACAAATTTATTGACCTGTTTGGGACATCGTTGAATGGTTGGCGATCTCTCCCACTTTTGTGGATGTTGTAGGTCGGTGCTCAGCGGAAATCTCGACTATCATGCCACCAGGAGCAATCCGAAGTCGACAAACTAGACGAACTCAGGCTGGTCATCATTACATCGTTTGGCTCGAGACATACCGAACTTCTTTCTACAAATCATCATCCATCAATAGAACGGCGAAGTTATGAAATTATTTACCTTGTCTTTCCTGATGCTCACGACTTCTGAACATTCCTTCCAATACATTCATTCTCTCCCAAAATTCCACCGCTGGCAAACACGATATTCTCCAGACATTGAAGGATATCCTCTCGTGTTGTCGAAGGATAGAAAAATGGATATATCAAACCTATCAAATCCCTATCAAATTCGAGCACAATATGGCGTAGAACCTTGTCTCATATAGAATATAAATCGTATTCGGACCTCTTGATCCGTCAGATGAAGCAGAGAGAAAATATCGAGTGACTCACGTGAATTCATGAAAAGACTCATTTTTCTGGAACACTCAGATATAAGTATTCAATGTGTCTAAAGGAACTCATCACACTCAAACAAGTACCATGAACAGAATAATTATTGATAATACTTTTTTTTTTACTTTTTACTTCAATAATAATGATAATTGTGTGATTATCAACTTATTCTTGTTGAATATTTCAATCGATCACGAATTCTTTTCCTCGAAATATTTTGAAATCATCAGGATACATGATGAATTCTTCTACCAGAAATCGTCATTTACGAATAGCACGGTATTCACTCATCTCTTACTATTATTCCAGATGCTGAACAGAGCTGCTCATCAGCAGACACAAGCCCGCAAGAAGAAGACCGTCCCTTCGACATCTCCGACTCGGAATCGTCCGAGGACGGCAATCTAAGCCATGCAGGAGACTTGCCTCAACACAGGGGAATCGTCAACCCCAACTACCCCGGCTTCCAGCACCTAGCGCACACCCTCGCCTCCGACGCAGAGACGGACGACGAATTCGACGCTCCTACCAGCCAATTGTACGTCGAGGCCAACAACAACAACAACGATGTGGAAGGAACGGACTACAAGATTGACAGTGTGAATCGCCTGGACAGTGTCGAGAATATTCAAAAAGTGTTCTATGATAAGCCGGCCTTCAATATCGAACAGGACGACGGAAATGGTCTGGACAGTGATTCTACTAGTGGGATTTCAAATAATAGTGACGAAGATACCGAGATCCAGGTGCCGCTCAATATCAACGTCGATGACAAGGAAGTGTCTGAAGATATTGTTGGTGAGGAAGTTTATTCAATCTCATTATTCATGTTAGAGGTCCCTCTTTGATATTGTTGAACGATTATCTGTGTCACAGAGTACGAAGGGTTGAAATAGAAAACCAACTGAGTAAATCATTCGCTGTTAGAATAGGTGTTCCTCAAGGAACCGTATAGTCCAATCCTATCGAGCTGATACTGTAAATGAATAGTATTAGCTATTGAGCTAATATAATACTGAACATGAATAGTATCTATTTCAAAGATGCAAAAAATAAGAATGAGATACCTAACAAATGAATTGGATATAGTTATGGCTCAAATAAAATTCCTTGGGTCTGAGTATAACAAAAACTCAGTTTCTCACGTTCTCTTCACTACATAATGAAGAATCCGAGAAGCAAATTATTCATGAACCACGTTATTTGTGGAATCTCAACCAACTGCAATTGTAGTGTCATAGAAAAATACAAATCCATGAATTATCTTGAAGTTCTTATATACCACAATCTAAGGTAGGATGATCATGCCACATACATAGCGAAATGGATCGGACGTTTGATAAATAATAATGCATCTCCTCCGAAGATTCCAATGGATGAGAAGAATCTGAGAAAAGTAATAAACAATGCATTAATCGAATCTGTTCTGAAATACCGATATGCAGCTTGAAGTGATCTGTTGAATACTCCTATGAAATTTTTACGAACTAAACATGACATAAATTTGAAAATAGTTTTGAAAGGACTGGAATCTATGTTATAATTCATTTAGATTATTGGTGTTTTTGTGATACACCCTGTATACTCGTTGGAACTCAATATGGTAATCAAGGGTTGGTACGAAAGAACATGACATGACAATAAATAAATTGGACAGAAGTCAGACTTTTTCTGGAAGAACATGAATTCGTTCTTCGACCCCAGATAATGAGAGTATTACAGGTAAAACATAACATATGGTTTTTCTACCCTAGATGATAAGAGTCCGTATCACAAGTGAAACATAACATATGGTCCTTTGAGTTATTCGGAAGAACAGCACCGTGAATATACAGATCTATCATGATGACGATGCATGAGTCTCGAAGGAATGGATCTATGGAAATACTCCATAGGATCACAGGGGCGGCGATGGCAAAAATTCGATGTTAACGGTAAATGAAGACACTGCGGTAAGAGAATCTTTTCCTAGACGTGAGCAAGAAATGTATTCTACTCCACAGATTGATAATAATCTGTGTCAAATGATACTTCCTCAAATGACTAAGATCTCAACAAGACAATCTTCACCAAGAGATCTTCCAAATTCTGACGGAAATCCAGTCGATTGGCCGAATTTCATTTATCACTATAATAATTCTAATGCTATTTGTGGATATTCGAAAGAGGGAAATCAAGGGAAAAATGCAAGAGGGATTGTTCAATCATGCCTCAAAATGTTAAAGAAGTTATATCTTCATTACAAACCCGTTTTGGTCGTCCAGATCATATCATTATGAAATTTTTGACGGAATGAAGAAATTTTGTAGCAACCATAGAGTCTCTGAGAGATGAAGATCATTCACACAACACAATCTTGTTGGATGAAATCATGAGTAAATTACCAACCTCATATCAACTTTCATGGGTAGAACACCTCTCTCGAATAGCGGAGCCACAGTAAAAACTCGTCCAATTTTTGAATTGGCTTGATGGACAAGAAGACGCTGCTTGCTGAATTTATGTTCTGAAATTTGACACACGAAACGATAACCTCATACAACAAAATTCAAAATTCAAGACTCAAGAAAAGGTGTTACTCTAGCAACATCGAATTCTCGAACAAAACAGACGACGCAGGACGTCTGGCTATGGTATGGTCTTGAGCAACTGATAAATGAGCCCACTCGGATCCCTGATATCAGCAATCATTATGCCAATACGCTCGACCTGTTCCTCACTAACAATCCAGAACCGTATGAAGTGAAAGTCCGTGCACCGCTAGGAAACTCAGACCACGATATGTCATTACATCACCCCGCGAACTAGTCCAACACCCCCACGCACTGTATGGCATTACTATTCAGCCGACTGGGATGGCCTTTGCATGTTTTTTTCTGAGTTTCCTTGGAGGACAACGTGTTTTGAATCGGGAGATCCTACGCAATGTGCTGAAGAGGTTTCGGAATCATCATGGAATGGAAACTTACATATCACATAGCACCAAATCACTAACTACTGGTGAACCATGGTCCAATAGAACCTGTTCTAGGTTCGGCGCTCTGAAGCAAGCTGCATACCGTCGTTGGCGCAGAAACCCCGGCCCGCAAACTAGAGCTGAATATGTTGGAGCTAGGAATACATGCAATCGAACGACAGATGCGTCTAAAGAGGCATTCAACACGAAGATAAGATCAAAGCTCATGGAGTGTCCAAATGGTTCTCGTTCATTCTGGACCTTTGCCAAGACAACCGGGAGAAATTTCACTTCTAGCTCATTTCCTTCCCTCACAAAGTATGATAATACATTGGCTATAACCCCTCATGAAAAAGCCAACACCTTCGTCAAAATGTTTGCAGACAATTCTACCTTGGATCCACGATGCCAGGAACTTCC
Organism: Gastrophysa polygoni; assembly: GCA_963576655.1. NCBI lineage: Eukaryota > Metazoa > Arthropoda > Insecta > Coleoptera > Chrysomelidae > Gastrophysa > Gastrophysa polygoni. The sequence continues at coordinate 21,566,079 of OY755082.1, forward strand.
CAAAATCGCTACCATCGATAACCGTATGCCAGAAATTGTCTTCGGCAACGCACAATCAGACACATTCTGCTTAGCCTCAACGTCAAGGAGGCTATGGGGCCTGACAGAATACCGCCTATTGTTCTCAAGAAATGTGCCCCAGAACTAACACCAGTTCTTTGCAGGTTGTTCACCCTTCCGTACAAACTCGGCTTATTTCCTTCCAACTGGAAGAAAGCTAGGGTCCAACCGATTCCAAAGAAGGGCAAGAAAATCCTCCCTAACAACTATAGACCGATTGCACTACTATCTGTGATCTCTAAAGTAGTGGAAAAAGCAATCAACATCGAGCTCATCCGATATCCAGAGAGCTCAAGAATCGTGAACGACCGGCAATATGGCTTTCGTCACCAGAGGTCAAGAGGATGCCTATGTGACACATAAGTGGCAGGTGTCAATCGAGAGACATGGGGAGTCTCTGGCTGTAGCCTTGGATATCTCCAAAGCATTCGACAGAGTTTGGCACCAAGGCCTCCTAGCGAAACTTCCGTCAAATGGTTTGCTACCCCAACTGTGTCTTTTACTATCGAGTTTTCTTGTAGATAGATATTTCTACGTGGTGGTAGACGGGGTCTCGTTTGATGCAATGACGATCAATGCTGGTGTTCCACAAGGCTCTGTCTTGGCACCAACTTTGTTCTTGCTCCACATCAATGATTTGTTGAATGTGACCTCCAGCCCAGTTCATAGCTTTGCGAATGATAGTACACTTCATTCCGCCTTTTCTTCTAGAGCCCCTATATCATCCAAGGAGGCCAGAGGAGCAAGGCGAAGACAGGTGGATGCTTCAAATGAGGATCTGATAAGAATTCTGAAATGGGGATCTGAGAATCTAGTACAGTTCAATGCAACTAAAACTACAGCTTGTATGTTCACCAAGAAGGCTGATCACACAATGCCCAATTCGATGATGTCTGGTACCACTGTTCCTATGAGGTCGTCAATATCCATGCAGGGTGTCACCACCAACAGTGATCTCTCATGGGACGATCATGTGAGGTCCATTGCGAAAACTGCTTCACAAAACTGCTTATGATCTACAAAGCACAAATTCGACCTGTCCTGGAGTACTGTTCACATGTTTGGAGCTCAGCCCCCAAACATACGCTCAAGCTCTTAGATTAAATTCAGAATTCATGGTCGGTGGTCAACGGACATATCATCTATCATTCCACCACGCGTGATTCCTAGTAGACAAACCAGACGAGCTCAGGCTGATCACCCCTACACTGTCAGGCTTGAGACCTGTCGAACATCGCTATACCAAGCATCATTCATCAATAGGATGGCGAAGTTGTTGAATTTCTTGCCTAGTGAAGTCTTTCCTGATGCTTACAACCTCCAAACTTTCAAGAAGAATTCCAACACCTTTTTTCTCTCCCAAAATTCCACCGCTGGCTAACACGATGTTCCTCGAACATTATAAGTTTCCCTTTCGTGTTGTCCACAGATAAAAAAATAATCATGTCTCTGTTGCAAAAATAATATTCATCATCTCACAAATTATTAAAAATTCCAATATTTGTCTGTAGATAATGAAATCTGCTCCTTCTGTTTATTGCCCTCTCACAATATCAGACAATGCAAGAAAAGGATAGTATCTGGAATCAGCGAATGTGAAAGTATGAGAATCTTAAAACTTCAGATGAATCTGCTGTTGTTGGAACTAATCGGCATGTTCCCAAGAACAAGACTGTCGTATTGAAGATTGTACCAGAAGTAGTTAGTTATAGCAATAGGCAATCAGAAACTTATGCGCTGTTGGATGACGAGTCGACTATTTCTCTGATTGATGACGACTTTGGTAATTCGCTAGACATGATTAGTCCGATACAAAGTTTGAGCTCACAGTGGACGAATCACGATTTATTCCATCAACATCATGACTCAAGAATAGTTCTCTTCACCATTGGAGCTAGAGATAGTGGACCCAACTTTCAGTTGCGTCATGTGAGTACCACTAAATTATCACTTCCTACACAAACCATAGAAATTGATGATATTAAAATGCGGTATCCATATGTTCAGGAAAATGTTGTTTCTATAAAAATGCTCAGCTCGAAATATTGATAGAACAAGACAATTGGTCACTTTTAGTGAACAGAAAATTGATCACTGGACCATGGAGTGGACTTGCAGTCAGTAAAACATTATTGGGATGGGTGATTCATGGAAATTTGGACTATTCTACTCAAAACCAACATTCTGTCTGTCATGTCAACAGCTTGAACGACAGGAGCGAGAAAGATGATTAGGATATTCTTCACCATATGGTGAAGGAACAATAGAAGATAAAATCAGTACAAGAATCCTCTGTTAGAGTATTGTCTATCGAAGATAAGAGAGAACAATTCATTTTGGACGCTACAATGAGAGGAAAACATAAAATATCATTCTTCCCGCTAGCAAAATTATTGCATTGAAGAGACTCAAATAAGCTGAACAAAGAATGGACAAGAATAAACTGTATGGCGAAATATATTGCGAGAAAACTCGAGACATGGTGGAGAAAGGCTACATAAGAAAACTATCTGAAAAAGAAGCTAGTGAAGTCAATGACAGGACATGGTATTTGCCTCATTTTGGAGTGACGAATGTGAACATACCACATAAACTTAGGATCGTCTTCGACGCTTCTGCCAAGAATCATGGAGTGAGCCTGAACCGCCACCTACTCACCTATAAAATTCATCGAATTCCATTTCATTTAATTCCAGAGTGGAAGAATATGTGTTCACAGCTGACATTAAGGAAATTTTCCTCCAAGTGAGAGTGAGATCGGAACGCTGAACCAGATACCTACGTGTTTTTTGGATCAACCTGTGGGCCTTGTCTAGCCCAAGAGGCAGAAGACAGAAATGCGAATGACTTCAAGGACACTTTCCCAGATGCAACGAGTGCCATTATAAACCAGCACTACATGGATCTACAGATACAGAGGGCGAAGCTAGCAAGTTGATTCAAGACGTAGTATATGTGCACAAGGAGAGAGCTTTCTGTCATTTGTGACTGGATAGTAAAGCATAAGGAAATTCTCCAGAATTCAGATGGAAATGTTCTAACTTCTGGTGGAATAGATTTGGAGACAAATCAAGAAAACACAATGGAAAGAATACTAGGTGTTTATTGAAATCCACATAGAGCAACGTTCTGTTTCCTAACTAAATTTCAGGAAATTGATAAGGATATTATAGAAAACAGGAGGAGACGTACGAAAAGAGAAATCTCGAAAGTTATCATATCAATTTTTGATCCTTCAGGTTTGTTGGCTAATTTTTTGATACAAAAGAGAAGTTTTTTTCAAGACATTTGGCGGAGTGGCAGTGGTTGGAATGAAATTACTGATTGCATGAATGGAAAATGTGGACTAAAAACTTACATGTATGCACTCATTTGAAATTTCTAGGCAGTACTTCACTTTGGACCGACATTCGAATGATATTCAGTTATATTCGTTCTTCGATGCTTCCGAAACTTGCTATGCAGCTGTAGTACAGCTACAGCTGCTAAGACGGTGCTACATTGGATATATTCTGAAGCAAGACGATATCATGTATTTGTAGCTCAACGATTGGGAGGAATACAAGATCTGACACACGCTTCAGAATAGAGATACGTCAGTTCCAAGGAAAACGTGGCTGATGAAGCAACAAATTATCATTTCCTGATGATCATTGTAGGTGGGTGACGGGACCAGACATTTCACTGTAACCACCAGAAAATTGGTCGAAGGAGAAGGCAGTACTGATTAAGATGTGATCAATACCTCGGAAGGAAAGGCTGCTGAATGTTTTTCTTCACTATAGAAAAAAAATTGGAAACTCTCGACTCGAGCAGATTTTCCAAATGGTCGAGGATGTTACGAGCCACAGCATCCGTGCTTAGATTCGTCCAAATTTTCTGGGGTAAAAATTCGATCAGAATTGACGGTTGAAAGAATGAATGAGAAAATCAAACTTTCAAGAATTAAACTGTGTGTAGGTTACAAAAGCAGACTTTAGTAGTTATTCTGACGTAGATGGACTCATAAGACTCGGTGGTCGATTGAACAATTCGTCTCACTCAATAGAAGTTTCAAAACATCCGATTGTATTGGATCCAAGCAACAGAAGTAATAAGCTTTCAATACAACATTACCATGAGTCTATTCATCATCATGGGCAACAAACAGTGTTGAATAATATCAGGAAGAGATTTTGGATACTCAGAATGACGCAAGCAGTGAAAAGCATTTGTAACAGTTGTCGATGCTGTAGAAACCAAAAAGCACTACCAATAGTACCGATGATAGGACAGTTACCAGTATGTAGGATAGAGCCAACGGTGAGATCATTTGTAAAAACTGGCGTGGATTATTTTGGACCTCTCGAAGTGACTGTAAAGAGAAGCCGTGAGAAAAGAAACGGTGTCATTTTTACTTGCAAGATGACACGAGCTGGATTTCCAAATAAGCTCCATAGTGATAATGGAAAAAACTTCAAGAAAGCAGAAAACGAGCTCTCCAAAGAACTTCGAAAACTTCAGAAAGATGAAATAATGCAGTTTTGTCCATGAATAAGATAAAGTGGCATTTCAACCCACTTCTCACTTCTCAAATGTAAGGATGCTGAGAAAGACTCATCCAAAGTATCAAGAAGATTCTGAAAGAAGTTCCAGAATCAAGATATCCACCAAAACATATCCTAAGAACCTGCCTCATAGAATGTGAAAATATTTTGAATTCTAGGCATCTGACTCGCATTTCATTAGGATCTGGTGACGCAGAAGCATTGACTCTCAATCACTTCCTGATTGGACGAAAGTATACTGCACAATCCTATACTGAGACTACCAAAAGAGATCCGAATTTGTTATCCAATTGGAGCGCAAAAAAAATGTCAGATTCATTTTGGAATAGATGGACCCAAGAGTATTTACCTAGTCTCATGAGAAGAACCAAGTAGTATGGAGATGCTGAGACCATGAGTTCAGGAGATGTCGTCATAATGGTAGATCCAAATGGACCCAGAAATGTTCAGCAAAAAGATGTTGTCCACCATGTTTATCCTGCTAGAGATGGTAAAATAAGAATTGCTGATATCGAGACTAGTAGCGGCACTATGTTTCGTCGACCTGTATCACGATAGATTGTATATTGTTATATTTTATTTCGATTATTGGTGTTTTTGTGATATACTCTGTATACTCGTTGGAACTTGATACGGTGATCAAAGGTTGATACAAAAAAATGACATGACAATGAATAAATTGGACAGTAGTCAGACTTTTTCTTGTGGAACATAAATTCGTTCTTCGACCCCATAACAATCTGTACTGAAAAACTGGGATATTTCAAATCAGAGAGCGGTATATTTATCATTGCTAGCTTTGAATGTTCATAAAGAAACCAATCGAATCTGTATCTAGTATCGTAGTGATGGAGAGGAGAAGAATGAATGAACAAAGAAGAATGTATGTTTTAGTATATACAGAGAGTAATTTTCTACTACGGTCCTGCTAACCTTTAAGCGTAATCTCAATTTGAAGTTTGATAAAATCAATCGCTTGTGATAGCTCTCATGCGAGCAGAGCGCGATTTAAATTTTTGCTTTCTGAAGTAAGCGAAAGCTGGCATGTGAATCCAACTTTATCAACTTTGCAACTATCATTACTACTGAGAAAATGTGTGCATGTCGATGGAAAACTTTGAAAATCTACATAAAATTCCATGATGGTTCATAGTGACAAGGTACAGTACTTGTTTGAACTTGATAGGGTGCATTGTTATTTAATGGAGGCTGGTGGATCGAATGATTCATTAGTATCCATAGTGAGGACAATATCCTCACTTTCACTTTAAAAAAACTATGACTGATGACAAGACTGATGAAAGTTATTATACAGTGTTGAACAACCAAATGGAATAAAATCGATAACGAATAAATAAGAGGGTGTTGGAGAAAACGCTTGAACACGTCGAATCGTATTTCCAGATGCGCACTTTTTTCAAAAAGAAATAATTATATGGGTTGTGTCATGTGACAGTGGCCGATACCAACTTTTTCATTTCAAATACAGCTTCCTGTATATTATTAGTTTTTTTTATTCTTCAGAAAATTCTAGACATAATTCATGTACAATGTCCCATACCTTTCTTCAACTGTTTCGTAAATATTAAGTGTTTTCAGATGTATTACAAGAATTAACATAAAAAAAATTATTTGATTTCACAAATTCGCTACATTATAGTCAATGTTTTTTTCTCATTCAGCTCTTGATATTGAGAAAATGAGCAGAAATCATCTATGCGTTCCTTTTTACTGATATGAAATAAAAAAAAACAGTTCTGTTTATTTTCATATGAAACTCATAGCCTTAGCAACTTGTTGTCTGTCTGCATGACAGTAGTGAATAACCATTCTACAAATGATTGGTTATGGAGATAACTCACGGACACAAATGGAAGTTTCTCGCTTATTTCACGAGAAATTTCAAAATTTGCCGCCCATATTCCAAGGAACAATTAGCAAAATAGAGAAACAGTTTCGCGAGGTTGGTCATGTGATGATACGAAATTGGATGTTATGCTTGAGTTTCGAGAAAACCCACATAATTCTGGTCGAAAAGCAGCCTTACTGTTCAACATCGGCCACACATCAATTATTCGAAAATTAAAGGAAAGTAAAATGCATCTCTATAAAATGATGCCAACTCAGGAGCTAATGGAAGAAGACTTCGACAGGACAACGTATTTTTGTGAACAAATGATGGAAATGTTAGGTAACACCTTTGTTTTCTGATGAGAGCACATTTTCAGTCAACGGTCATGTTGATTGTCAAAATTGCCGCTATTGGTCCAATAAGAATCCTTACTGGATGAGAGAGGAACATATGCAATATCCTGAAAAAATTACTGTTTGGACAGGAATTGTTGGAAATCATATCGTAGGTCCCTTTTTCATTGATGGCAACTCTAATGGAGATGAATATTCAGAACTGCTCTGAAATAATGTCGTGCCAACTTTGACAAACTTATATCCTGATTCATCAAACCCACAAGTCCTGCCAATATACTATGGTTTCAGCAAGATGGAGCACCGCCCCATCATTAAATCAATGTCCGGCAGTACCTGAACCAAAATTTTCCAAATCGGTGGATAGGGAGGCGCGGATCGATGCAGGACGATCTCCTGATCTGTCGCCATTAGATTTCTTTTTGTGGAGATATGTCAGAAGTATTGTATACCAAAGTGAACCACTCAACTTAGATGACTTAAAAAGAAGAATCACGCTTGCGAGTAACGTTAGACGTTCGCGGCGAACATTTAGAACTTCTCTTACATTGAAATTAATGTTTTTGCGTTTTTTCAACATTATTTGTGAAATGAAATAATTTTCTTTCCTCGATGTTAATTTTTGTAATACATCCGAAAACACTTATTTCCGAAGCAGCCGAAGATAGGTATGGGACATTGTACATGAATTATGTCTAGAATTTTCTGAAGAAGCCAAAGGACTAATAAAAAGTTGATATTGGCCACTTTCGCGCATCTGAAAATACGAATCGACGTGTCCAAGCGTTTTTCCCAACACGCTCTCATTTATTCGTTATCGAATTTATTCCATTTGGCTGTTGCACACTGTATGATAATGAATAAGATAATTGACTGGCAGAGAGACCTCAGTCGATGGCCAATTGATTGATATATTGTAGTTGTTATGAATAATGAAGCGCTGTCTAGTCTGTAAGAATTACAGGACCTTGTGTTACGATTGTGGAGTTCATTCCGAATTGTTTCTTGTTTCTATGGATTTCAAGCAACTTTTCATAGATATGAAGTAATGGTAATGCCATAATTTTCAGTTTTATGAAAAGTGGCTTGCAGTGTTCCCTGAAGCTAGCAACCACTATAATTTCCACCACTCGTTTCTGGAGTAGGAATGTTGTGTTGCCCCCTTGTGATCAATCTTCAAGAGAGCAACATTCATGGTAAATATCGCGAATGCACTCGACTGTAAATCTCACGTCATGGAAGGTTTCATCTTGGGTCCCTCTTTCTTCCCATTGTCTCAATGACCTCTTCCACACTGTTTTCGAAAAAATGTAGGTTGGGGAGAAGTGGCATGAAAGAGACATCATATCCTCGTCATATTAATACATTGCCACTTGAACGATCTTCATCTTCCAGAGGTCATGAGATTGAAAACAAAATCTAGCTATTCCTCACATACACTTTTGTGAACTCATGCTAGTGTCCCTTTCATTACACCAGACTGTATATAAGTGACATTACGGGTGATGAAAGGGACATATTGAAAACGCTATAATATTGGAATAAACAAATCGCATACAGTGAACATTTTGATCGTTATACCAAAATACGAATGGATTCACAATCACATATGATTCACATTGTATCAACAATATTGTAGGAGTCTACATGGAAAAAATCTTTGGACTCTTTTGGTTCCATCCATTTGTGATGGTTGAGGCGATTCCATAATTATGTCTTTCTCGTTGACGTCGCTAACATCTTCGTCAGAGAATGTAGAGTTGTCTGCTTCAATAAACTCCTTCATGAACTGAACAGAATATACACCCTCTGTGATGATCTTGATGATTTTTCCGACAGCATGCCTGAAATCAATTTCTTCCCCTTAGTTTCGAATCAAACTACAATATAATCATTTTCCTGTGACATCGAACATTCATTCTCTTCATAACCTGCAATATTTCCAAAATCTCCATTATCTTTGCTATCGTCATACTCCACATTGTCTTCCTCATTACTGCTACTCCTACTACTGCTCTCTACTGGAATCTTCTTCTCCGCCTTCGAATTAGTTCTTACCAAATTCTTGTCTCTCTCCACCTCATCTTCTTGTTGTTGCTTCAATAGAGCTATTTCAGGAGTCTCAGTGATAACTCGCGAATACCCTCTCTTCCTCCTTCCTTTTTTATATTGCCTGCTGGGAGCTTTTGGGAAGGTCTTACACTCTCAGGAGATAAAAGGTTTGTCTTTGGGGATGTTTCCTCTCGTTTTTGTAGACTATTCGACTTATTGAAAGGTTTATCCTGCCTCTAAGTATCAACTTTGTTACTGCAACTCGACACCGGAATAGCAGGGTGAACATCGTTTGTTAGAGACGGTATAGGACGATCTGTTACTGAAGAACATATAGAGTCTTCTCCTGAAAAGCATTGCGAATTGAATGGGTATATTCCAGGCTTGGTGAAACCTGCCACAATATCCTCCTTCGTGAATGCTCTCACCATCCAGTCGTTCAGAGCTGATTTCAAGGAGCTTTTGAAGGAACCAAACACAGATATGTTCAAAAGCTGTAGTCTATGACAACAAAGGGAAGGAAAAGTTAGAATTTTGACGTTATTCTCCGTAACATGCATCACTACGTTCGAACTCAAATGAATATCATGATTATCCATCAATAGTAGAACTGGTTCATCTTTTGTTAGCTTTTTATACTCTACAAAATATTGGAAAGCTCTGAAGAAGTTATCAATAGTCATCCAACCTGATTGATGAGCTGAACCCAAACTCCCAACAGATCAGTCTTCTATTATAAACGGTTCGAAATTCACTCAGGGAAAAATTGAAGAAGGTGGTATGTAATTACCAAAGCCAACATAGTCACAAGTTGGCCACGTTCTTGAGAACAAACTTGACCAACTTGCTTAATGCCTTTCTGAGCAATAATTTCTAGCATTTCTGTTACTGTGAGTAGACCGGTTCCATCTGCATTAAATATATATTTCCTGGAGAAAATTCGTATCCTTTCGAGGACACGTTCCAGATTATTGTAGAACCTCCCAACTGTGGTTTTGTTGAAAGCCCTTGCACAGGCCGAACTAGTTTTTTCTGGCTTACCTAATGAGAGATCTCGATGGCGTTTCGAGAATCCTTCGTACCAGTCGATGCTTGCGATCTGATTTCCATTCCAACAATAGGGATTCACTCGAGACCAACGAGACGAGACTTTCATAAAGTCTAGTCTCATCTCGCCGATGAAATATGGAGTCTTGTCTCGAGTTTCGTCTCGCAGCCTCGAGTCTCGTCTCGTCTCGTGTCGCGTACAAGAGTCTCGCAAATGTATCGTAATTTCGTCATGCATAATCTTGTTCCAGTCTGGTACGGGATATTTCCCTTCATCTACTTTTTAGGTATGATGTAGAAGTAGGAAGAGAGAATTACAACAAAAATAACATTATTCATTGGGAAGGAAGTACCTAATAGGTACATACTACAGCAGTCGCAATGGAGTACAAAGCATAAAAGGCGACAGGCGTTTTCGTTTCACGCATTACGTCGTGTTACAACAATCATGGATCGTGTTTTCAAAGTATTCATCAATTAAATGTTTTGTCTATCTGTGTTGAATAGTCTAAATTATTTCTGAATATGTTGTATTAAGAATGAAATTCTCAAGTCTGCAGTCGGTATGCAGAAATATTCACCTGCGAGACTCTCGCACGAGGCACGAGAAGTCTTGCACAAGACTCGAGAAGAGACCAATGAAAGTCTCTCTCGACTCGCCTTGTCCGAGTCTCGTCTCGAGTCTTGTCTGGAAAACGAGACTCTCGCGGGCACCACTATCCAACAATCTGGATATGCTTTCTTCAGTTTCTTAGCATACTGGAATGCTAACTCCCGCATTTGAATTCTGGTTAAGCCGTGGCACATTTTCGATGCTGTTCTCACATAATCAGCAAGTAATAACTCTTCTTGACAAGAGAATATCCTTTGGTTTCCAATATATGGATTATAACCAGATGGAATACCCTCCTGTTCTGTACTTTTCATAACCAACCTGGATAATAATGAATTGGCTATTCCGAAAGATTCAGCTGTAGATCTGATGGACCGACCATCATTAACAGCCTCCAAGTCGGCTTGCTGAACTTCATCTGGACTTTTTCTTATCCGTTTGTTTTTTTTAGACGTTCGTTCTCCATCATGCTGAAAGTACAGAGGAACCAACGTGAAATATTGGAAAAAATAATGGATTTCATGAAAAGGGCATGTCGAGTCATGCAAGGGACATGTTCGGTCATGAAAGGGACATAGCCCTTTCATTTTTTCTCACCCAAAATTGTTCGAATCTAGCCACACCTAATGAAACTCGAACACCACGGGTAATTCTCAACAGGATATCGTTGTTCTCACTGGGTCCGTTCCGCAATCACGTTCAAATGAACGCAGACGAGATACTTCACTTTTTACGCTCATAAACACACCAAACGGCTAATTCCTGCTCAATATGAAATGTCGACAATGGCGTCGGAGAAAAATGCGACTAACTCATAGTGACATCTATGCGTCAAGGTATCAACTAGCTGAGATGTTACATTTGCTCGCAGTAGCTCGTGTCCCTTTTAATACATGTCCCTTCCATGGCAACTTCCCCCTATTGTTTTTGCTGACGGTACAATTCTCAGATACTGTCTGTAAGTTTTTCGAGGGGGTGGTACATTCATTTTTCAGCTTTTCGTGGGATTTTCTCTCCTCGTTTCTGAAGAATAAAGTAGAAGTCATTGAGAATTATTTCAATATATTTGTAATAAGGACAGATTTGGTGATCTGCCCAAAATGTCACTGTGCAAGTTTTTAGAAAATTCATCAGGAAGTGTTTGTGCAGTTTGTTCAATAGCTGTCATCAAATCTAATTTTGGAATATGATTCGGAGTGATTGAAAATGTCCATACCTTTTCACAGTATTGATTTTTCGTGGCAATCGTTGTGAAGAATTTGTGTGATGATATTCCTGTGTTCTTACCTCGTATTTGTGGAAATTTATTCTTTCTCCTACCAATGCCTTACTTGCTCTGATAACTATCCATTTACATCTTTTATTATAAAATGGTGCTTTCTAACGTAACCCTCTTGGTATCACTCCATTGTCACGATATTCACGAAGAAAAGTTGAACTGTTCAACCTGAAAAAAACTCGAAAAGTTAAACTCTTCAAGTTCTTGAAACTGGTGATTGATGTTAGGCCCATACCTATTTGTTAAATACCATCTGTAAGTTTCTCGAGGAGGTGGTTCATTCATTTTCCAGCTTTTCGTGGGATTTCCTTCCTTTACTCGTTTCTAATAAAATTAATAGAAGTTATTGAAAATTATTTCAATATATTCGTAGCAGGGACAGATTTTGTGATCTGGCACAAAATGTCACTACGCTTGAAATTAAACCTTCAGATACTTAAAAGAGGAATTCTCTATCTGTCAGTGACGCTTCGTTTTTGGAAAATAAATTATAAATATATTTAATAACAATGAAACTTCTACTTATCTTGGTGGACGTTCCGGGAACCAAGATGAGTATTGTATTTCAAAAACAAGGTGTCACTGACAAATAGAGAATTTCTCTTTCAGGTATCTTATTTCGAATTTATCGAGATAATAACTTCTACTTTATTTTTTTGGAGATTTCTCGGGGAAACTGAATAACATCCATCTCGATACAGACGATATTTCAGTAAGTTTCGATGTAGTGAGTTTATTTACTGATGTTCCTGTGGAAGGAACTTCACGAATGGTGATAAAGAAACTGGAAGATGATGAAAGAACTCAATGAAAGAATAAAGCTTAGTGTAGAAGGCATTTTAGAATTTTCGGAGGTATGTCTCAGAACCACTTACTTTCAATTGAATAATGATTTTTTCAACAGAATTTTGGTATGGCCATGGGTTCACCATTATCTCCTATTCTAAGCTATACAGGGTGTTTTCGAAATTGGAACTATAATTGAATGAGGTCATAATAACACAATGAATCGCAAAAAAAATTTTTCGAGTCAGTCGAAGATTTCCAAAAATAGTGCGATTCCACTCACCATCGTTTTAGATGCACTGGTTTGATTCCTCACTCTGCATGCGGCAGCTCGCGCCCGCACTGTTATCCGCGCGCTGTTGCCAGTGTATTTTGATTTTGTAAGCTCTACCACTCGTCATATTTTGACACTGAATTGAAATTGGCCTATTTCATTCCATGACAAGAACGTTATCTGAGTTATTATATATAGAAAAACTTACAGTGTCACCAATTGTTGTTTAAGTTCAGATTCCCAACAGGTGTTCAGGGTGACCGCCACCACTATCGATGCACGACGTAGTGGTGACTCGCAAGCACGCTGAAAACTATTTTGTTGTCGCATCTCGTGAATCGCGTTGTTGATTCTTTCTTGTAAAATGTCCCGGTTTTCCATATCCACGAACAGTGGTGCAAAGACCAGATTTTACAGGAAACCCCACACAAAAGAGTCCATCACATTCAGATTCGCAGAACGTGGTGGCCAAGATATAGGCCCCTCCTCGGCAAATTCGTTTCTGTGGAAATTCATCATCCAAGAATTCCTGGACGTCTACATAACAATGGTGCTCCGTCGTGCATGAAGAACATCCTTTGTCGAATTGCTAAAGGCAGATCTTCTGGAAGTTCATCTGAATCGTTTCGTAAAAACGCTTAATATGATAGTCCATACAATCTTGGTGGTAGCTCGTGAAGACCTATTGAAACCTCGATCACTAATGCCTAATTCCATGTGGATTTTCGATAGTCCAATAATGATAATTATGGTGATTGAAAATCACACAATGATTCATTGATAATCCTTAGAGGTCTATTTCTACCAGCATCTCGGCCTCTATGAGTGCACAGTTCACCGATATCTCGAGTTCTTTGTGCAAGGGCAGAAACCTGCGACCAGCTTGATGAACACGATCGAGAAAGCGCTCTGCATGGAGGCGGGATGCTACTTTACCGAGTTCCTTTACCGAGGACGGTTATCAACCTCTGATCAGTGGCTCAGAAAATGTCGGGAGAAACTTCGAAATTCATTATCTTCCAAAATATTTCGTTTTTTTGGTCTTCTATTACCCATTTCAATATTCGCTCCAATTTCGGAAACACCCTGTATATTCATGTGAAATTTCGACGAGAATATTGTGAAAGAATTCGATGAACAACCGAAGACTTGGAGTAGTTATGTAGATGATATTCCCATTAATTGGTCACATAACCGTATAGAACCAGATAATTTTCTGAATCATATAAACAATATCGAACTTACGTTCGATTTCACTTCATAAATCTAATTTGATAATCAGTTACCATATTGAGATATCCTCATTGAAAAATCAGATGAAATTTTGATAACAAGTGTATATCGTAAAAATACACACACTGACAGATACCTCAATTTTCAATCAAATCATCATACAAGTATAAAGAAAGGTCTAATCGAATTACTTCATGATAGAGCCCAATCCGTATCATCGGACCACCAAATTTTCAATACCGAAATGAACCATATAAAAGATGTTATATATTTCAACACTCATTCGAAACATTTCATTGATCGAACAATACACCAAATTGAGAACAGATAGAATATACAACAACCACAAAGACAATCGATACTGATAACAAATTTAATCCCATACATTCCCGGAATATCTGAAAGAATTAAACGTGTTAAGTTTCGAGTGAAAACAATGTTCGAGAAAGAAAATAGAGTGAGATCGATTTCGACTCATACAAAACCGGAAAATTAGGAGCAATCATCAAAAAAATTGTATTTACAGTTTATCATATGTCCCAAATCCTTACTGAAAATGGACAACATATGACCGATGGAGTAGTATTTAGATCAAAGAAAAAGAAGAAAACAACCGAAAACGGAAAATCAAAGAGTCTGCTTGCATTCTCCTGAACGGAGACAATAATATTGCTTCTTGTTCAGTCAGTATAGATAGAACTTGGCACCCACACCTGAAAATTGAATATCAAAATGAAAAATTCAATATCAATCAATGAAAACAGCTTGTAACCAGAATTTCTCCGTCTGCCAAATTGTCATTTTCAGATTCAAAAACCAACTGCACGTTGTCAATTGTGTTGAGAACGGGAGCAGATTTGTTTCCGAAACGACCACCAACATAAGTAGAAGTTTTATTCTTATTGAATATCATGGTATTTCAAAATTTTTCAATGACAAGGTGTCACTGACAAATAGAAAATGTCTCTGTTAGGTATCTAAAGGTTTAATTTCAAGCGCCGTGACATTTTGGGGTAGATTACAAAATCTGTCCTCACTACAAATATATTGAAATGATTTTCAATAACTTCTACTCCATTCTTCACAAACAAGAAGAGAAAATCCCACAATAAGCTGAGAAATGATACGATTCTCTGATTCTTGATGATTCTTGAATCAATTCAGATGCCTCAGATTCTTATAGCTCCGACTCTTTTGTTGCATCGTGACTTACATCATTCGTAGGTTGATGAGGACAAGATTCATAAACTTGTGTCTCCTTCGGATAACCAATAATACATTGAGGAAGGAATGTGAGATTACTTGATGTAATTATTGTTGATAGACTGAATGGGTTGAAATTCTTGCACTAAGACGTTTGATGAATCAATTGTTTGAGTTTTTCAGAACATGCTAGTTCCCTCTTTTCCACTCACATACCAGCTCTGCTACTATGGAGTGACTTATGCTCGTTATATTTCCACAATCCAAAAACGTGTAGTCAGAATTGTAGCAGGTGCTGATTTTAGGGATCACTTCCGACCAATCTCAGATCAAATCAGTAAAAAACTATTGAGATTCTAATGTATACAATGATTCATTTGAACTCAACGCTACTAATCTTCTACTTCCTGTCACGTCTCGAATCCCTACTGGAAAACGCTCAACCAAAGCTGCTTGAAAGGTTGTGATCCTTATTTATGTATTGATTTGTATGTTTCATGTTCATTCTGCATGTTCATTGGCAATCGCCAAGATTCGAGCTGGAAAATTTCATACTTCCGCTACTTCATCTTCCATATTTACTATTATTCATCTGCCCCGACATTTCGCAAAAAGCCGAACACTTCTCGTCTCATAGCCTTCAAAAATCCTCACACAATCTGCGTAGTTAGAAATCAATGATACCCATGCTTTGGTTAGTTTTTTTTCCAGCCGAATTGTTCTAATTTCAATTTCCAACTAACGAACTTTTGCATGGGTCATTGTTGGTTTCTGTGCTGCTAATAACAGCAGATTGTGTAGAGATTCTCTGTCGTTATTTCATATAATGCCTAAACTCTTCTTGATTTGACAGATTCCAACTAAATTAGTTACTTGACTTTGTACATATATTCTAGGAGACTTCAGCGGTGAAATAGACGCAGCATTAGTCGAACGGACTTCCGATGAACAACCTGTATCAGAAGATCCCTACAAGCAACCAAAATTAGAAACAGCATTTATCAGAGTTACCTCCACCGGAGTTTCGGAAGATCTTCACCAACTACCAAAACTAGAGACAGCTGTCGTGGAAGAACTCGAGGAAGCAGTTGAACATCTCATGGTTTTCAATGAGATAAGACCATCATCCACTAAATATAATATTGAACCGAATATCGAAAAACCATTCGATAAACTTTCTCCCACCAAACAGATACCCGTTCATCAAATATTAGAGGACTACACACTGATTAAAAATACAGACAAAATGGTGATTCTCCAAGAAAACCTACCTTTCAATGTAAAAATAGATGACTCCATCAAAATGAAAATTGATGATGCTTTCTTATCTAATGGATTTGAGGATATTGAAGTTCCACTTCCAAAAGAGAATGCCCTCTTGTCTCTCAAACTGAACTTCGAGCACTCAACAAGAATGGAAGAAGACGAGGTTGTGGAAAAATCAGAGCTCGTAAGGAGGGACTCTAACGGTGAACAAAAAGAACTTGATTGTCAAATCAAGAAGAACAGATGTGACATAGAAGTAAAAAAAATCCACAAGGAAAGTCTTGTAAAGGATTACATAGAGAAAGATCAGGATGATGCAGTTCCCAGAAAAAGTAAAAAAATTGATACATTCATGAAGAGAAAGAAGGACTACAATCAGCAATTTGGAAGCCTGATCACTTTCCCTAGGAGAGAAAATGGGGCTAGGACTAGGGAAACAATCAATAGACGGTCCGAACCCATGGCTAGAGAGAAGAAAAAAAACACTGATGTTTTGGGTATGTATTTCAATCATCAATAGATACATAAACAAGTATTTGACTATTTCATACAAAGATCCTGGAAGATGGGATATGATATGAATAGTTATATTTCAGTATCTGAATAGGGGTCTGAATTATCACCCTAAATTATCCATATCATCGATGAAAACTCATCACTCAATATGTAATTCTTTCTCTAGAAATGGAAACAAATTTCATCAGTGGAAAATAATAAGCTCTTCCACACATTGTTCATGTTTATCATAAGAAAACTCTCACTAATTCAGATTTCAGTTTTTCATTTCTATTCCACTGGATGCCCCTACCCACAATAATTTCTCGCTACTATGCAATGAATCAATGTCACTTTGTAGTCTGATATTGTCCACTCTTAGTTAAAATCGTTATGATATGATGATAGTAGTAAAAAATGTGTCAAGGTATGAGAATGAGGTGTCCCATTTAACTTAAAGAAGTTGATGGCATTTCCGATCAGACCGAGAGTATATTATCAACAAGAAAATGTACATCAGATGGATTTTGTTTCATTGCACTCACCTGCAAATCTCTATGAATATCGTTCTTTTCGTTCAGAAGATATTTACTTGGTTCCATACTCCATCCCAATCATGTATACCTATGTTCAGGTTATCGTATACTTCTACACCCCACCACCTACTGGGGTAATTTCGAATAATGAACACGAAAGATTCACATTATTTCCTGAAACATCAGAAATTTTCGAATAATGCTGTCGATATTTTCTCCATATTTTCGGTCATGTTGGATCACTAACTAGCTCGATGAGATTTTCCTGATTCAAATAAAAAATATCTACTCAATTGAATATCTCACCTTTGAAAGAAGGAAGATGTAGGTATTCTCTCGGAGAATTCAACAATATTTTCCATAGGCGAAGAAATGAAAAATGAAAATTTCTCTTGTAATGAGTACTACCTTCGTCTTGAGTAAATTTTCAAAATATTTTTTTTCAATGGAACACCCTAAAAACCTTTAGTTGTTCTTCGAGATCCTGTTCTTATAATTTCAAATATATTGGTATGTTTTGATAGGTATAGCTGTCACAGTTTGTGTCATATTGTACACTAAATATCTGAACAGACATTATTCAGGAGCCTGTTCACTAACAGAAGGGCAGTAATATTTTGGCTTGTGTTCAGAAATGCTATTGACGTTATGGTTGGCTTCGTCCTTAAAAAGTTCCACGAAAATGTGTCCAACAGTGTTGAATCAATGGATCTCTCAGTTTCTCATATATTAAGTACCTATTCAGTACCTACCTATCCAGTACCTATTGAAAAATGTGTTCTCAATGTGAGCTGTGTCATTCGAATATAATGCTATGAATTATTGTTCTGAGAATTTTTTATCATTATGACTTATACATAACGAAAAATTTTAAATTTTCTGGTTTCTGTGGTAACACATGCATAACCCATTTTGAAACAATACCAATCGACCTCAAATCGACAATGTTGATGTCATCATGGATCATGAAAATAAGCCTGATACTATTCTGAACAATGGTGTAACATGCTCTAAACTATCGCATGAATGTTCAGGTCATTATCTATGTTCAATATTTTGTCAAAACCTATGACAGGTAGACCTATCAAACCAAATACTTCCGAAATCAGAAAAAAGAGATCATAAAAAAATGTTAAATGACATGAAATTCCAAGTTTCACGGATTCGGTAGCGATCATGAAGTGTCAGTTTTTTGTACTTCTTTGTACTTGTTTACTTCACGGCCCCTCTCGATTCATACATACATAATTGGTATTGAATGATGAGTTTGATTTTTGTGCTCAAAAATACATAAATCGAATACTAATTCATCTAATTTTGGTATTTTGCGACATCTGAATATAGTAGTATTTGCTCTCTGAATTAGTCGCCTGAAGAATTTTTAGTGCACCTCGGCCAAATAATATCTTCGGGTTCCTTACCAGAATGTCGCTCAACTCCTGCCAAGAAAGATCAACTTCACGACCTTGATACACAATCATTCATCTATGAAAATCATTTTTTTTGTAGTATTTATTCAGGTCATGCACAACTTCATAGCTATCATAAAAAATAAAAACGTACGGCAAAATTTGGTGAATAATGAAGTTTGTAATGAATATACAATAATTCCTAGATTGATTCAGATTCGTAAAATGATGAGATTTTTCTCATCATCTCATGAAAAAAAAGTATCTTCGAAGCCATGTCCAGAATCCTTTATTATGCACGTGCACGAAAGGAATTAACTGCAGATGAAATCGAAATTGATTTGGTCAACAATGTTTCACAATAATGCTTTCTCATCCAGAATACAATGATTATTTCAGCGGAATAATGGTTCATTCACAAATATCTAGTTTTGTTCTATTTATTTCTAGAAAAGGGATATTATTAGGCAATGCCTATAAATTCTATGAATTCCTGTGGCTACATTTTTCACTCAGATATGATATATTATACTCATTCCGAAAGGTATGTCTATTATGAACAAAGGCCCTCTTATTTTATGATTATCAGTCACTTCTCAAAATCGATGATCTACAACCTAAAAATTTCATACATTCAATATTCAAAAAATATCTCCAGTGATCTCTCTTAATATTCTCATACACTGTTTCTGTTATCTCAGGTGGATTCGACGTCTACAATATTGAAACTGCCTTGCCAAAGATCGATCTCAAAGCAATTGAAAGCCACCTGAGAGCTGCACATGAAGAAGAAAGAAGGGTAAGTGCTTTCTGAATAGACAGGAATTCATCTCTGAAGTTTTGTGCGCAAAACATATAGAAATATTCCCATTCAATTGAACAATGATTTTAATGCAAGAAGGGGAGTTGAACATCGCAGTCCACGGACGCAGTATAACTGTACACATGGTGTTCTCGATGGCGAGGAGACGGTTGAATTTTTTTTTTTTCAATAATAAACGCTTTTATTGATAGATACATAGGAATAAGGCAGAAAATAGAGATAATGTTCTGTACAAAATGACTCATTTGAATAGCCAATAGTGGCAAAATTCATTTTTATGTAAAATAAGAGACAATTTCGATTGAAACATTCCCTGATATTTATATTTCATCGGTTTAGTCATTTCAGGAAGTGGTATATATTACATAAGTTCACAGCTTCTACTCCTCACACTATAATACCAGGTGACCACGAGAAATGGTACGCCACTGAAATTCGCTGTGTTTTTTAATATGAAATCTTGAAATTTTGACCATCGCAATAATGCAAAGTATTTCAAAATTATCCAAATGAAGATATATAATTGGAGTAAAACCATTTTCTGGTCTTCGAATTGACCATCCACATTTTCAATTCTCAGAAGAAGCTTTACATTTCGAATTCATTCATTTCTTCAATTCGTTATTTGATTAAGAATGGCTGAAGAACAAAAAAACTCATCTTCAAGTTCTGAATTTGAAAATTATCAATTTCCATTGGAAATACTCATGATGGAATATCCGAATTTCGGAAAATCATTCCCAATTCTATTTTCTATGTTGAAGTGTACATTAATTCGCATTTCTCAATATAGTTGAACGCTAATATCTCGAGATCAGATGAATGGAATGAAACAAGCCCACCCGTGTGTTACTGAAGACTCGCAAAGTATACTTTAATTTAATAATATAACAACATTTACTGTCATATTTCATAACAAATCTCACTGATTATCACCAAAACAACCTGGAAATATTTCAAGAGAATATGCTCACAAGGACTATTATCAATAGGTCGAAGAAAAGAGTCAACAATATAGAGCTAAATGAAAAATCTTGAAAGCGAAATCTGGAACGAAACTATTATGGGTCCAGATACCCGGGAAGCTCATGAAAGGTTCACTTTTAAACTCGAATTTTTTACTGAATTGGCCTCCTATGAATATAACAAACCTGTAAAAAGACATCACAGAATGAAACCATGGATTACAGCAAGACTAATAACATCCATTCGAAAGGAATATAAACTCGAAAATAGATTGACACTCAGTCCTTCAGTAGAGCTTGAAAAAAAATTCACCTATATAGAAATGAATTGAAGGCACCAATCAAAAAGACGAGAAATTACTGCATAGACTATAAAGACAAACTCGATTCTCTGAATGGGGACTGCAAAAAAACCTGGGAACTCATCAAAGACGTGAAAAAATATCTAAACAATCCATCTCCAGTTTTCAAATGAGAAACAAAAATGGTGAGCCAGTAAAAATGCTCATTCTTAGTGATTATTTCGCCGACATAGGTTCAGATATGGCTAAAAAAATAGACAGAGTCGAATCTCTGCCTAACAATTACCTCAAATCAATCGATCAACAATATTTCTGAAACCAGTGACTCGAAATGAAGTTATCGTCGAAATGATATAAAAAAAACAGCTGTTCACCAGTCCCCGATGACATATCCTCAATATAGTGCGAAATTCTATTGAAGAAATCTAGGTTATTCTCAACACATCAACTATATGAAGATATTGTGATCTTGAATGTCAGGAGTCTTTATTCCTATCAATGTCTTCAGTGGGTGTTCAAAAACGAACAAAACTACGGAAAAAATCTGGTGATAAAAATATACAAAACTTGTTGAAAATCTATCTATCCGAATTCCAAAATTCATAATGAGTCATACATAAAGATGTTTATTTCGAAATCAAACAGAACTACAGGAAAAATTCGGCGAAAATATATACAAGATCTGTTGAAAATCTATCTATACGACCATCTATATCTATACAACCATCAAAAGACTGCCATGATTTTAATTGAATGATTGAATATAGAAATTCATGGAGATGCAATTGATATATATATATATTAATAATTTATTGATATATCATGATTGATATATATCTTGGTGTGATTGTGGATAACCCACTTGATTTCAAATCTCATTTGAACTACACTTACAAACAGATTTTGAAAAAAAACTATTTTTTTCTCAAGAGTCAGAACATATTTATCTTTTCAATCTTCTTCCACGGTTTACCAAACTATCATACAGTCACATTTCGAATATTGTTCTAGTTTGCTTTCTCTACTAGATAATAATAGTATCTCCTCATTGCAGAAACTGCAAAACCGTGAAATGAGAATCATATTTCAGTGCAACAAGTATACACCTGTTAACTCTATGATATCTGTTCTTGATTGGATGTCAGTAAAACAGATGATATTATATTTTTAATGATGATCATTTTCAAAGTGGTGAATTGTGAACTTCCAACATATGTCATAGCATCAAATTCATCAACCAAGTTCACAATTATTCGATTAGAGGTAGGAATGATTCTCATGTTGATCGCACTAGAATGAAAAGAACTATGAACTCACTATTTCACCAAGGCTCAGTTGAGTACAAAAAACTCCTCATGGAAATCAACAAGAGTTTATCTATGCAAATATTCAAATCAAAAATGGATTGGGTTATTCCTATTGTAGTTACCTATTGTGTGATATGAGGTACCATGTTCCCATTGTTCATATTATTCAGTTAGTTAAGTTATCTATATGTATTATTTTTGATGATTATACATCATTCATCCATATACTAGTAATTTCTATTTTGATAATGATTATTATCATTATCTTCTTTTTCTTGGCTTGTTTGTCAGTCATTCAGTAAAATGTTTTCTTTTTAGGAATTGAATTCTGATTATCTTGGAAATATCCAGCAGCATGTTACTAATTTATAGAAAAGAGATATTGAACCCCCATGGATTCCTGTAACTATTTCTGTTCGATAGTGTGAACGCGGGTTGACTTACAATGTCAATATGCTGAGTATGAGAAATATCACTCTTTCATGTTCTTAGATATGTGATGATCAACTTTTTTCTAATCGAACATCAATGCCCTTTATTTAAGTTATGCTGCATTTTTGCATCATTCGATATCAATGCATAGCCTGAATATCGATCGCGTTTCCTCGTCATGGTGAACCCTGTAAAGATCCGCTTTATAGGATACCAAAATACTTCTTGTGACGTGGTTTTCCATCGTAAATATTCGCCAATAACTTTCATGCCAATCAATATAACTATATTGGGATCTTCTCCGAAATGACTCAACAAAAAAAGCTTCAGTCTATAGCGGTTCAATAATACGAATGAATTTCTGACAGAATATGCGGACAGAACATTTCTGGCGGAACATGAATCCATGTTGTGCATCTGGGAGTGCATTCACCAATATTTGAATACCGTATTGAAAATTTTGGCGAATGCGTTGATTCGAATAGTGTTGTTTTCAAAACTTTTTTCTAAACCCACAATTTGGGTTCGATCTTCTGCTAGGTGTAGAAGGAACATTCTCAATGAATGAAATATCTGGGTATGTTCTTGTATCCCAGAATCACAAATCATGTAAACATTACTGAAATATGTGACGTTCTAATTGTATGAAATTGATAATGTATCAAGGAATAATTCATATACAGTCTGGAATCGAATACGATCTCCATCCCTGATTGATACATTCATCAGAATATTTCAAATTCACACTCTGACATTGACAAAAATATGACGAATTTATAAGTCGATCTAGACACGTCTGCATTCGAATTGAATCAATGAATTGAATGATGATAGTAACAATAATAATTTGAAATTAGCGAATCTCAGGAAATTGTACACTGAAAGAGACATGGGGAACATAGAGGAATTTTTCGATATTGATAAAATATATCAAGAACCAAAACCTTGTAACCTTAATCCTTGTAACTAATTTTTCTTTATCAAAATCTGTCTTCCTATCTTCACAATTAGGAAATGATCGTGATGACAGTAATAACAAAATAAAAATCTATGAAAAAATGAGCAATAGTGACATCAGCAAGGATTTCTTGTTCGAATTACAGTGGTCTGCAATAATCTCTTCCTTCAGCCTCACATGAATAGAGAATAGCTCTCTCCTGTATTACAAACACAGAATTCAACAGATGTTGGCTTCAAAAACCCTAGAAGGATATGCTGTAAGTGATATGAGATTCTATGAGAGAAAAGTACATGTTTCGAGCATGAGTAGGACCAAGCTCGTTTGTTACAACCCTAATGACATAGCAACCTGATGCTGGTCTCTTTTCTAGTGGAGTTATATGCTCTTCAAACCCTAATTTCCTGTCCATATGTATACCCAGGAATTTAGTACTTGATCTGTTTCCAACTTGATGAGTTCTCAAAGTCGGATTTCTGAACTCAAATTCGAAGGTAATTAATTTGTTGAGTTCGTGGGATACAACTGTTTTTAGAGTCTCTACATTTCTTTCATGCCATAAGAACGTGGTATCGTCTGCAAAAAGTGTGAATTCTCCTGTAATTGGTAGGTAAGTTAAATCATTCAGGTACAGTAAAAACATAACTGGACCAAGGACTGATCTTTGAGGCAATCCCGATTTTGAAAAACCAGAAGTTTCACTGGAAATCTTCACAGTTCGTTTCCTCTCAAAAAGATCTGAGTCAAACCATTCAAATACATACATTCAATACATACATACATACATACAATACATTCATACATACATACATTCAATACATAGTGGTATAGTTTTTCCTGTAGTGCTTTGTGATCCACACAATCAAATGCTTTTGAAAAATCACAGAATACTGCTGCAACTACCTCGCCTTCAGGCTCAGGGAATGAAAAGATTGCATCATTTGTGCTTTTTGAATTTTGGAATTTGAATTGACATTGCGACAATATATGATGTTTTTGTAAGTACTTGATCATTCTCTTTTCAACCAGTTTCTCTATAATTCTTCTCTGTAATCGATAAAAGCGATAGTGGGCGATAATTTGAAGGATCGTCGGTTGAAGTGGAATTACAATAGCTTTTTCTGAAAAGAGGGAGATGACCTTGATTCAAATCATTTATCAATACATTCTGTCAGGACACATGAAGCAGTATCAGGCAGACTTTCTAAAATATTAACAGAAATCTCATCTATTCCCTCCGATTTCTTATTGTTCATTCTCTCAAAAGTGAATAACAGTTGGTACAGAGAAAAAATTATGTGGGAATTCTTTTTGGAGGTGATTCGAGGATCAGTGTTTGGATTTGACGTTATTTCTTCGGCAACAGAGCAGTGATATTTGTTAAGAATGTCTGAGTCGATATCAATAGGGGGTGGTGAAGAATTGTTCTTTCTCCTCAAGTCATTGAATACTCTCAGTATTACCTTGATATATTTATGGTTTCCTCAAATCTGTATTCATAGTGTTTTTCTTTAGCACATTTGACTACATTCCTATATATCCTCTTGTATTTGTCGAAGTATGCTGAGAAAAAGTCACTATTGGTATATTCTCTCATTCTATACAACTCAAGAATCTCACTGGTGTGGACAATTTATATTCGTTTCAGTTGCTATAGACTATTGTATGCAATATGAGAACTCGTTGCAAGTGTATTCCCTCTCACCTTCCAACCGTATTTTCCGATATTTGCATTTCAGCTTGAAACAAAAAAAAAATTTCAAGTACCTTGTATGATGATGGGAGATTATATTTGATATTGTCAAGGAACAATGTGTGCACTTGTCAACTTTGACATGATGTCAGATTCCCCTCAAACACAACGACAACTAACACTGATAACAAATGTAATCCCATACATTCCCGAGATATCTGAAAAAAATAAACGTGTTGGTGACAAGTTTCGAGTGAAAACAGTGTTCAAGACAGAAAATACAATGAGATCGATTTTGACTCATACAAAACCGAAAAATGAAGAACAATCATCAGATAATTGTATTTACAGTATACCATGTGTTTGTGGATAATATTATACCGGTGAAACCAGCGGGCCTCTATCAGTAAGGATAAGAACAATATAAAGAAAATATACTGACAAATCAAAATTAGCTGAACATATCCTTACTGAAAATGGACAACATATGGCCGATTGGGGTAATATTAAGATCATAGGAAAAGAAGACAACAACCAAAAACGGAAAATCAAAGAGTCTGCTTGCATTCTCCCGAACGGAGACAATGATATTGCTTCTTGTTCAGTCGATATAGATAGAACTTGGCATCCACTTCTGAAACTTGAATATGAAAATGGAAAATTCGATATCAATTAATAAAAACACCTTGTAACCAGAATTCCTCCGTCTACCAAATTGTCACTTTTCAGTGTCAAAATCGAAAACATTGAAAAATTTTACGAAGAGAAAAATATTTTAATTGTGTTGAGAACGGGAGCAGATTCGTTCCCGAAATGTCCACCAAGATGAGTAGAGGTTTTATTCTTATTAAATATATTTGTATTCCAAATTTTTTTCAAGAACAAGGTGTCACTGACTAATAGAGAATTTCTCTTTTAGGTATCTGAAGGTTTAATTTCAAGCGCAGTGACATTTTGGGACAGATCCTAAATCTGTCCTTACTACAAATATATTGCAATAATTTTTATAACTTCTACTCTATTTTTTTGAAACGAGGAGAGAAAATCCCATGAAAAGCTGAAAAATGAACTTTTCTATTAAATCATAAAAAAGTTCAAAAGCTGTTGAAATGAGCAGTTCTGACGACGAGTTACCAGATTCCATCCTAGAAGCCGCAAACTCTGCAAGTTTAAATTTACTGCTGAATCTGAAGAAAAAAAATGAGAAACAATATAAACATTTTGAATACTGGTGCCACAACAAAGGAACAGATAGTATCAAGGAGGAAGTGTTCCTAGCCTATTTTGCAGATTTACGAAAAACATTTCAGTCAAATACTTTATGGAGTAAGTACTCTATGTTGGAAAGTGTTCTTAAAGTCAAAATAAACTTGGATTTGAGTCAATATTTCAAGCTAACATCGTTTTTAAAGAAGCAAAGTGTGGGATACTGACCAAGAGAGTCTAAAATTTTTGACAAAAGTTTCCAGATTCATGGAAGAAGCACCTGATCAAATTTATCTTCTTATGAAATTCGTCTCCATTTTTGGGTTGGCCGGTGCTTGCAGGTGCGATGAGCTTTACAAGATAATGGTTGATCACATAGAGGATGAAGGAAATTTGATAGTCGTCAAAATACCCGATAGTAAAAACAATAGTTCAAGAATATTTGTAGTATCTGATGAAACAAATAAGGGACATTATTCACAACTGTATCATGAATGTACACATGAGCGAAAATCATATACTCCGCATAGGCGTTTTTTTGTGCCGTACAGCCAAGGAGCTTGCAGTACTCAATGTATTGAGATAAATTCATTCGGTAGAATGCCTTCAAGGATAGCTGCATATCTACAAATCCTGAACAGTATACAGGACATAATTTCCGTCGTTCCTCCGCAACCATGTTGGCTGATTCTGGAGCAGGAATCACTAATGTCAAGAGACTCGGAGGCTGGAAATCGATGACTGCAGCCGAAAGCTACATTAATGATTCGACAAATCGAAAAAAGGATTTGTCGAATAAAATATTGGCCACGAACATCTGCCCTTCTGCATTGAGTCAACCTTCATCAAGCCACATGAACAGCTGCCCTTTCAAGTTGAGTCAACCTTCATCGACCCATTCAAATAACTGTCCTGAGTTGAATCAACCGTCACCAAGCCATATGATCAACTGCCCTTCTGCGCTGAGTCAGTGTTCATTAAGCCGTACCGTAAGCCATCCATCAAATGTACTGAATTTGCAAAATGTAAATAATTTTTTTTTTGTTATAAATATTATGAAAAGATAATTTGATTTTCTATTTTCTTCAATGCTATTTAATTGTATGTTGTATGGTTCTTTCATCAAGGTTGATTAAAAATTATTCAATAAGTTATGATTTTTCATTTTCGTTGTTATCTGATATGGAGCTCGTAGGAAAAAATTTGTTCCTAACACGTGGGCAAAGTGCCTTTTCCGCACGCAAAAACTTATACGAACTCCGCTTTGCGTCGTTCGCCTAACTGTATTTGCGTGCGGAAAAGTAACACTTTGCGAACTTGTTAGGAAAATAACTATTTCGGACTCCACCTGCATCCCTCGAATCTTTTGGATTCGTTCCGATTCGCTAATCAATTTCACCTCAAGCTTTCATACGATTATGATACTCAATAATATATTTTCAATATGAATCGTATCATTAGTATTGTATTGAAAGTATTGAAAAGAAAATGAATATGATTCTGAAGTACCTCCTAGAATATCATGTGGTATGACTACATCTTTATACGCTCTTGGTAATTGATCACCAACGAAGCAGGTCATTTACAATCTTCCATTTAAAGCTGCCTTCTCGTAATCTGATGGTTATTGCACGTGCACGAACTGAAATTCACCAACAAATTTCGGCGTGTGGAAATCTTCAAATTATATTTTCCCGTTATCCTTGGATTATTTCCTTCAGAATTGAAAATGAATTGATTGAATGTCGAGGTGTCCTTTTTTTATAAGTTTGTAACCCTTCCTCCAACTCCCTCACGTCACGATCAAATCAATCATAATCTCACACACAAGTTGTCCATAGTGTTGTATAAAATGAGCAAACGCACGGTTTTCCGAGATAATGTTGATTTTCCGTGCCTTCTGGATGAAGTACCCATACTTACAGGTACATACTTTCACGATTGGTTTGTAATGAATGGCTCATGATACTATTATCGTTCTAATTCCTGCTAGTAACCTCTCACGCTTTCTTGCCATTTCTAACTTTCCGTAAAATGTCTTCGTGTATGGGCACCTTTTGTAACATGACACTGATCTGACAGTGAGGTTGATTGATCAAACTATAATCAACTTTACATGATACATTCTTAACATTACATCGATAGAATCTGTGTATGTTCCTAGCAATGATAGTCAACAATATAGTTTATTTTTCGTATCTTAATTGTATTATATAATATATTATATTTATATCGAATATCAGAGAAGACACACCTATATTATCGTCCTCCGATATTTCAAATAGTTCTATGGGAATCAAGTGTCATTAAAAAGTGGAATCTTGTCCATTGGTACAAAAAAAACAGTGTTCATGATACCTAATTCTCGAGTATTTGGTGCATATATGCAGGTGAATCAAAGTAATAAAGAACAAAAAAACTGACTATCTTCAGAACAAGAAGCAGAATGAACTGATAAGAAGTGAACAGATAAGAAATACACAAATCACATCAATACCCTACCAGTGGCGTACCAATAAAAATTGATAACATGAAGATAATAATAATTCAACATGGATAATGGAACATGGAGAATGTAAACAAACATTTCAACCAACTAAGTGCGATATCCGTGCACACCTGCGACTCTTGTGAAATGCTAATATGCGATAGCTGTTCTGGATGTTCAGCATCAGAAATAAAATGTTTGCCTTGAAATTCGAAATTCAATTGCGCAAAATGCCGGAATTATGAATATGTTGATATCCTCATGAACACAATAGAAGATAAAGATCAAATAATTGATGATAAAAAGGAAATTATCATGATGCTTGCAGAAAAATTGAAAGAAATGGAAAATAATAGCAAAAAACAAATTCAACAGAAATCTTAGGTGAATGCAATAAAAACGAACGAGGAAACCAAACCTTGTAATCAAACCTGAAGTAAAACAAGATAGTACAAGAACAAAATTTGAATTGAACAAAAATATAAACCCTTCTGAGCTGAACGTGGCAGTGACACAAGTAAAAGAAACAAAAGATGGATCACTAATTATTTCATGTCAAACGAAAAAGACATTGATACTTTGGAAAAAGCTGTAAAACAAAATTTAGATGAGAATTATAAAATCGAGTTGACAAAAATGAGACAACCCAGAATTAGAATTGTGAATTTCACATAGAATATGTCTGCTGGTGGAATAACTGAAGGCATAGTTGAACAAAATGACATAGAAGATGATATTCGAACAACATATATCAGGAAAACAAAGAACAGAAAACAGGAAAACAGGAAAACAAGAAAAGGTTGAAGTACAATTCATTGTGTCTGTTCCGCAACAGCCTTTCAACAGATCATAGTGAAAGAAAAACTTTGCTTAGATGTTTTGAATGTCAAGGTTTCTACCATGAAATAAATGATTGCCGCAATAGACTAGCTTGCCCAAATTGTAAAGAGAAACATGAAGAAAATAACTGCCCAGAACAAACTAAATGTTGTATATAAACTGTGTCACTTCAAACGAAAACTACAAAACGACATACAATACTCCCCACTATGACAGTGATTTGCTTTGTCCTAGTGCTTTTGTAGTAGTAGCAAAAACGAATTCTCCAAAGAAAAACTACCTTTACCCCAGAATGGTCATAGTAGACGAAGATGCTGTACTATAAGACCTTGAACTTCTAGGAAAAAATCTTGGTGGATACATCGATACGCCAAATAGCAAGTACAATAGTGTATACAGTATCTTTCATCTTGATATAAAAAAAAAAATGATGAACTTTCAGTTACTTTGTCAACATATAATATACATTGTGATATTGTTATTTCAAGGGAATGTTTCAGGTTAGATACATTACAGCAAATTGATATTCCGGGTTATGAATCATATTATAATGATGCTGATTTCAACAAGAATAACGGGGTCGTTATATGTCATGAGGAAAATTGAATAACTAGCTTCAAACTTGTTATTGTGTACATTAAGTATGGTGAATGCTACTGTTGATGATACATCGTTTCAAATTATTGCATTATACCGACCAAATCCATCTAAAATAATATCATTTTCAAAAGGAATTGATAACTATCTTGAATCGAACCCAGAGCACATCCACTTCCGATTGTTCGTGGCAGATATTGATATAGACACATTGAATGATGGAGACGTGAATACTGATACATTCTTACATACAACGGCCGACTCGTTTTACTAAAAACACATCTACTTGCATCGACCACATATTTATCAAGCAGAAACATGTAGGAAAGTGTTTATTCGTATAAATCAACGTGTAGTATCACAGATCATTATACTGTAACAGCTATATTTAATAGAGACACACTCGCTCGGATCCAAGGAAATACTAATGAAGCATCTCACACAATCAAAAAAATAAACGCGTAAAAATTGCTTTCATTTATAGAAAACGTAACCTGGACAAAGATCACTGCAGCAAATGACGCTCAAGTAGCTGCAGATTTTTGCATGGTAGTAAAATTTATTCAAAAAAAAAGTCAAACAATTGCAGGTGACAAAAATTAAATTTCAAATTATCGCCCGATTAACTCAATCAATATGAAAAAATTACCTAAAAACACGTTGATTGAACTCTCTAAATAGCAACAAAATATTATGTGAATAGCAGTGTAAGTTCCGAGAAGGTAAAATCATATCAGATGCCATGTATGAGGTTATTAATGAATTAAAAAAAAAATTAATGAATTGAAAAAAAAAAAAAAATTCAAAAAAATTTTAACTTCAATGTATTGACTTTCATCTCTAACCATGTGAGTTAAACATAACCTATAGGTTTATTACCATACCTTACTCAATTTCTTGTAGATTTACGCCGATTGTTAAGACTGAAGATGGACATATATATGTCCGAAACATGTCTCACCATTTTCACCATTTACAATTAATCCAACCACAGCATTAAATATTGTGGAGATGACTTTGAGTTTTCCTACTCTAGTTATTAATGAAGTTTCGAGCAATCTTGATAACAATAAAAAATGTATCGCAGTTTTCTTGGATTTGGCGAAGGCCTCCGACACGGTACATCATGAAAAATTACTACAAGTTATAGAACGATATGGAATTCGTGGTACTGTGTTGAATCTTCTCAGAGACTTTCTAAACGACCGCTCACAATATGTAAAAGTCAATGAAAGTTTAAGTGATCCTCAACTGGTGAGAGTGGGTGTACCTCAGGGGACAATTCTAGTGCCTACACTCTTCACCGTTCATATAAATTATCTCTCAACACTTGACATAAATAGCAAAGTAATATCATGTACTGATGACACTGTTGCCATATTCAGTGGATTTGATTGGGAAGTTACTAAGGAAAGCGTTCAAGAAGGTATGAATATCATAAAGATGTGGTTGGATGGGTTTCAGCGGTCTCTGAATGCAGATAATACCAATTATATAGCATTCACCATCACCATCAGATATAAACACTTCAAACAGACCTGAATTCCACAGCATGAATATCAAGGGCATTGAATACATAAGAGGAGTTGAAAATACCTAATATTCAGGAATCATTATAGATAAAAATACAAAATGGAAACAACATGTAACATATCTGACATAGCAAATTAGGAAACTAATTTACAAATTTCATCAGTTGAGGGATATCTTGAGCAAAAATATATTGAATTTGGTGTACAAATCCCAAATGGAATCACTCTTGAGATATAGAACACTAGTTTGGGGAGCACTATACGAAAGTTCATTGAAAACTTTGTCTGCAATACAAAATTATATACTGAAAGTTATTCACAAAAAAGGTAGACGATACCCAACCAGACTACTTTATGGAAGAGATATATCCAACATAAGATTGCTGTACTTTCATACATTGGTAATATTCATGCATGAAATAAGAACATCTGAAAGATCATATCTTGCATGATATTGTGACCCGTAGTATGACGAGCAAACTGCTGGAAGTATGTAACACTTATGAGAATGTACATACAAGATTTGCTTACCATCTAGCCCCGAAGGCTTGTAATTTATCACCTTTGAGTATTAGGAATAGTAAAAACAACGAAAATTTTTCAATGCAATGTGAAACGTTCATAAATGACAACTATATATCATCTATGAAACTAATGACCTAATTTACCTTACATTTATTACTATCAATTATAAAATTGTTCAATATAATATAGTATACATATTTATCTGTTTATTTCACTTAAATCACACTTTTTAATTGTTTTCGTCGAATCGTTTCTTCAAGGTGACTCATTTTTGTGAGGAATTTTATGCTATCTTGATTTTAATGAAGTTTTATACTTTCTTCATCATATGTATCTTACTCAATGAAATATAAACGAAGATACTTGCCACACGCGGATCAATTTCCTTTGTGGTTGTCTGCGTTTATTCATCGCTATGATCGAATGAATACCTATTATACTTCTGATATATTGCTTGCTATGATGAATAATTTATGATTATATTATATATTATAGGAAAGATATCATATTTGTTGAATCAAATAAACACTGCATCATGAATGAGCTCTGCACAACACAAGTGTTGCAGCACTTAGGTGCATATTAATAGATAATATAAATTTATTGGTAATTTTAGTGAGAATTGTCCCTACAAAATATGATATCTTAGAATTAGGTATTTGTATGAGAGTGTTTATAAATAGCGTTTCGAATGAATAAAATAAATGAAATAAAGAATGAAAATTGATAATTATACTAATATATGAGTCAATAGTTGTGCAGTTCATATTTGACCAGTTCATTCATTACAGAACTCAAATTGCTTGGTATGGTTGAGGAATCGTTCTGGGAATACAATCATCTTGAGTTCAATCCTCATGTGGACCAATTTATTTTTTACTGAATTTATTTTATCTTCACCATTCAACATATTTCTTAATGAATAGAGAATATTTTTTTGTCACTGAATCAATCTGGTCTAAGTTATCTATCACGAATATACTATACTGATTGTGTATATTGATTGTGTATAGATACCCAATAATATCACATGATTGGTGCATGCCAAACATTCCCAATCAGTGACTTTTTTTCCAGTTTCCATATTGTTCATTCACTACATTGAGATGTTCTGTATACACCTACCTACATTCATACCGAATTTTAAAGGATATGCAGTTGCTTCGAAAATTTTTGTGGAAATAATTGGAAGACATTTTTCTTTGCCTAGTGGGTTGTGATTTCAAATAAGAATATTGTTTCCAATCGCAGATAACTTTTCTGAATGAACTCTCCTGATAATGTGCAAGATGATGGTATCTTACGATTCATCAAAATTCCAATTATTTTTGTTCCTGATTGTATACAGGGTTGGGAAAAAGTATGGAACCAAGTGAATGTCTTTTGAACGAGAAGAACGATATTTGGGTCGTTCTTGACGAAATGGCAGAAAGTGGGTCACATATCATTTTCAATTCATCATGAATTAATTTCCTGCTTTTTTATGTATGAATACTAATAAAACATTGTCTTCTTGATGAGCTCAGTATGAAAAAATTATTTAAAAAAATAGATAGTTTTTTCAGATCCACCGACCGTGAGGAGTCAAAATTCAAAGTCATTCTGAAAATATATCGGAAAGATTTCTGCATCGTTTTGTGTATGCATCCATTTCAATCGAATTTCTAGTGAGCATTGAGTTCCATTTTCTTGGATTTTTCACTTCACAAATCGCCGTCACCAAAATAGTCCTCACGTCCTTGGACTAATTTGTTGAATTGTGTAAATCGCCTGATTCATAGTCGATGTCGCCGCTAGAGTGATAAATGCGCCAGAAACAACAGAATTGTGACCATGCCCGTTTGAGCCGATTGTATAACGAGTTTTTGGGAAATTTTGATAAATTGATTGAAATAGTAGTTTCGTCAAGCACTTTGTGTCACTTCCGTGGTTCTATGCAAAGGTGAGAGAAACATAATATTTTCATGATATGACCGATATGGATACTTAAAAGAAGTTCAATAACCAAGCGGGAAAATTTTAACCTCAAAAATATTGTTCATGATCCGCCATATCTATAAAATACGTCATGTCCGTGGACATCACGTCCGTGGAATATTGAAGTCCACGGACGTGAGTCCGTGGACAAATTGGTCATGGACATGGTTCCGTGGACAGGTATCCTCTTATAAATTCAAAAAACATAGATTGAGTATGAGACGAGCGAGAGAGAGGCTCTCAGCCTTTCTCGATCCAGTTAAATACGCAGAAGGAAAGAAGAAAGATAGAGAACGAAAAAAGCTGAGTAGACGCCCAGTAACAGATTTGAGTGAACGGGAACAGAGAAGGATCAGAAAAAATGGCGAGAGCGATCGAAGCGGTACAGAGATGATAAATGAAATGCTGAGAGAGCAAGAAAGTATGAAAATAACTTTTTGGAATCTATAACTCCACCAGACAGTCCTCAAACGATACGACAACCTCTGGTGGAAAAGAATGGACATAGAAACAGTACTCCTCGAGAACGTGGGAAAAAATTAGCTAGAAAAAATCGAGACAGAATGAGAAATAAAATTGAATATTCGAATAAGTTAGTGATTTCTCTTCAGAAAACTGTAAATAAATATGAAAAATGAACAAGCAGAGCAAAGCATGGAAACGTTGCTTCTGCTCCGAGCCCAAGATCGAAAGTTGATCATAGGATAAGAAAACAATCTGTGTCTTCAAATTTCAGGAGGCAACTTCTGTTTGCAGAAGTTTCAAGTGAGCAAGTGAGGAGAAACTTTTCTCGAGAGAAGAAAATGAAAAACAAGAGATAGTTCCTATCTATACTCAGTGGCGATATTATAAACAAATATAAGTTTATAACACGCATTGGAAGGTTAACGAGACTGAAAGTAAATACATCTAAATGTGAGCTACTGACTGAACAAAGAATTCTAATTGCACAGAAGGAGGTTACAGCATTCTCAGAGAGAGATGAAAATAGCAGACTCACAGCAGAAAAGGAAGAAACTATAACCAGACAAAAAAATAAAAAGCAGAGAAGATTACTCAACGATTCCCTTATGAATCGGCACAAAAAATTTGTTGGTTCTTATCCAGAACACAAAAAAATGAGATACGTGACATTCAGTAAATTACGACCTTTTTGGATTTTGAAACCTAGTCACAGAGAGAGACACGTGTTTATACAAACAACATGCCAATATTTCTCTGATCGTGCATAGCTTGAAGAGCCATGAAATCATGAACGAATCCACAATAAATGAGGTAATCAAGACGTTATGCTGTGGAGATTCACCTCAAGAGAAATGTTTGGAGCGATCATGTTCTTTATGTATTGATCGGGTTCCTCGTTTCAATGATTTCGACGAGGACGGAGTGATATCTTATGAAACTCGGGCTATAAAGGAAGAGGAAGTATTCAATAAAGGGAAAAAAAGATATGTTCCAAAACTGTGAAAGAATCTATTACATGTTCTGAAATAGAAGTCGCCAATATTCTGAAAACTTCCTTGAAAAAATCCATGCAACACTTATGCAACATAGATCATCAATAAAAAGCTTCAGACTATATCAGAAAAAAATTATCAGACACAGAAGTTATGTTACACATAGACTTTTCGGAAAATTATGTCCTTAAATATGTATCTGAAGTTCATGCATCACATTTTGGGGCCTCAAAAAACAAATCAGCCTACACACATCAGTCTCTTATCATGCTAATGATATGATGGAACCTGTGTCATATGGAACATTTTCCAATTATCTAAGGCATGATCCAGCAGCCATTTGCGCTCATCTGATACCTGTATTGAAGGATATGAAGCAGGTTGTTCCTAACATGGAGACAATACATTTCGTCAGTTATGGACCAACGACCCAATATCGCAACAAAACAATGTTTCACCTAGCATCATCATATTTACCTAAAATAGTAAGCGACATCAATATATTTTGGCATTTCAGTGAAGCTGGGCATGGAAAAGGAACACCAGATGGGATAGGCGGATGTTTGAAAAGAAGTGCTGATGTATTAGTAGCCAGAGGCAAAGATTTACCTTGCCTAA
The DNA here is from genome assembly GCA_963576655.1 of Gastrophysa polygoni. Classification (NCBI taxonomy): domain Eukaryota; kingdom Metazoa; phylum Arthropoda; class Insecta; order Coleoptera; family Chrysomelidae; genus Gastrophysa; species Gastrophysa polygoni. The sequence continues at coordinate 21,602,804 of OY755082.1, forward strand.
AAATTTTGGTCCAGGAACAGGAAGTCAGCTCGTAAGGGAATAGAAGTATTGGTAATCACTGGAGAAACAATCTCAGAAATGGATGAGTATGTACCAAAAAATATTCCAACGTTCAAAGGGAAAATGAACACACCAAATCATTTGGCATAGTGATCAACCATCTATTGTATTCCTGAGAAGACTGAGTTGTCTGAATTGTCTCACTTTCTGTGAACATTATAGTATAGGAGAATTCAAATTGGAAGCTTCTAATGAAGATAGTTCCAGCAATGCTCCTATTGCTGGATGTTCCTCGAACATTATAGGTTTTCCTTTCGTGTTTTCCACAGATGAAAAAAAAGTTCCGCATATTATTAACGGTTGCCTCGAGGTTTACATTATGGAGATGTCTATTCATCTGATGACAGTGACAACATACCTCTCTCGACTATAAAAGGAAGTTCAATATGCACATTCTAGGAGAATATGTTCGTTATTGTAAAATTGACAGAAAAAAAGATCACTCGTCATTATGTAGCTCGCATAATATCTGTTGATGATGACAATGAATACACCATAAATTATATGAAGAAAATAGAGAATGAATCGTTCAATTTTCCTGAAAAAAAGGAAACTTCTGTCATAGACGAGCCAGATATCCAAATGATTTTGAGTGATTCAGAATATAATGCGAAGAAAGAAGAATATATTTTTCCCAATGACGAGTTCTTTCGTAAATCTATTTTGAACTTCAATCATGCATTGTTCTTGGACTACTCGAATATATTCGGCTCTTACGGTCTCTCATTTTTCAGATCTATCCAAATAAATATTATTTATGTAATAGAAATGTATCATTTCCGTTGTCACACTACATCATGTCCGTGGATTACTGAATTAGATTTTTACCGTTTTTTTTTTATTTTTACCGTATTTTTTTCAACGAGACTACTATATGGAATTCATTGAATGTGGATTCTAAAACCTAATGATCTGCTCAAAAAATATTTTATGAGCCGTTTCCTTTCGTAACATTTCGATACTGAAATCTTCCATTTTCCTTTGAATGACCCATTTATGAAAATTTGCAGGTAAGTGCAATGGAACAAAATGCATCTGATGAACATTTTTTTGTTAATAATAAACTTCCGGTTTTACCAGAAATGCCATCCATTTCTTCAATTCAAATGGGACACCCTAAATATTCTTCTATACAGATGTTGAAAGAGCTTGTTATTTTGAATTCATATATACTGAGTTCAGTTTGAAAGGAATTGTAAAAACGAGGAATATAGCACTACAATCAACCTCTTTTGAGTTTTATGCATTAGAGCAGAAAACTATTCAGATGAACTAATTGACGTTGTTCATATGCATAGTAATAAATAAACGAGTACTCTTTCGTTCTCCAAGTGTCAAATTCTAATTGACGAAAATAAATTCCACAATCACCATCACCGATCATCATTGGAATTTGAATACGCTCTTCTTCACTTAATTGAACCGAATTCTAAATCGTACAATTTGTACATCATAAGTTTATTTACTTGAACCTCTTTGTATGTGTTCACGAGTTTCTTCCGTATAAATATCAAATCCCAACTCATTTCTGTCATTTCTGATGACCGAAGTATTCAAGAAAGGCAATCTGTCGTTATTTTCATTTCTACGAATAATTTGATCGATTCAAATCGAGAATTCGATGTAGTCAAGAACTTGACTGAATTGCAAGTCTTTGTATCGTAATGGCAAAAATGTCATTCATATCATATCATAGCCAGACTCTAGGAAAATATTGAATATCATTCATAATATCATTTTCGAATCTGCTCATGAATAAATCAGCAACAAATGGTGTCAGATTGTTACCCATTGCAGTTTCCTCATGTTGTTCAAAAAACTTTCCGTGTGTTTGGAATCAGGATTGTTTTCTAAATTTGCTACAATTGGTGAAAAAGTTCATTCATTGACGACAGGAGAATCTAAACTATGCTGATGTGAGGTAAATTTCTGTCAATATAATTGGTTGGGAACTGCTGGTGTGCGACAATCCAAACTATAAAAGTCGAATCACTTTCGAAGAAATGATTAACAGGAAATTCAACTTGAGAACCAGTCAACTCATTACTCACTGAATACATATATGATTGCATTTTGTAAAATAGTTGATATTTTCTGAATATTCGCCAGCGCGCAATCATAAAATATTTATAAATAAGAAATTACTGATATTGAATGCTCCAGATATAAAATAAACTATGACCTACATACCTACATGTAAGACTGTGAATTCACCAGAGGCGGAGTGAGTATCGATAATTGACCTATAATGTTAAGGAAACGAATGGACCTGAAACGGAAATAACAGGGATCTACAAATATACATGCCATAGAGATATATAGAATAGATATATAGATATATAGAATAGATATGTAGAATAGATATATAGAATAGATATATAGAATAGATATATAGAATTCCGATTTCTTGTATACAAAATGCACAGGCGTATACAGATCAATTAGAAAATAACCTAGTAGAATATCTCATATCACATTTTGTACGATCACAAAATAGCTTAACGGCGACGGAAATATCAACAATTACTTGCTTCTCTCACAGCATCTGATGAATTTGATGAGTAGCCTTTATTATCTGGTTCAGTATCGTATCCATGATACAATCATTTTCTGATCATCCCTGGATTATGCTTTCGGCATTTCCGGCAATTTAAATCGCAATACTCCAACAATTGATTCGCGAATGAGTTCTCAACCGAACTAATGAACAATTCGTATCGATCAGCTGATCACATGAAAATTTTCAGAAATAATTAAATGAATCTGGAACCACAGAACATGGCGCCAGTCCAAATCGAGAGCACGAAAGGCCAAGTATGTATGTTATTTTTCGTATATTTTTCGTTATATTGGTAAAAAATATTTATCAATGATAACGTACTTCCCAACTGAGAGAATTGAACAAGTTATAGTGAGAGGTCCAAAGACAGCTCCAGATCCATCGGGAAATTCACCCGTCCTTGTAACAAGTTGTGAAGTTCTCTCATGTTGCTCAGTTCCATGTGAAAATTTTTTCAAGACTGAACTTCCCTATAATTCCGACTGTACGAAGATCACCAAGGCGTGGACTCTTTTACGAAAAGTAGTACCCACTTCCTAGCCAATTGTTATTTGAGGAAGTAGCACTTTTCCGCACTCAGCCGGAAAGGATCACATTGTTGTTATTGTGAATCTTGGTAGGTATGATTTAGCAGAATGAAGTTGATCATTACCATAGCAGATATATAGACAATTCAGTCATTAACAAATTCAAAATGACTGAGACCAATCAAAATTTATCACATGAAAACAATTAATGTGAACCGAAAACTTTATCTCCATGTTCTGACTTCAACAACAGGCATTTGAATATACTAAGCATTTCAAACAAATTGAGTCCCTTCATTATCAGCAATCGCTCAAATTTCAATAATGAATATGAATAAGAATTAGAGTGTTCCTATTCTTCTGTTCGAATTTCAATATCAAGGTTAATACAAATAAAAATTGATATGTTCCTATTTGATTTTGTCATGGAAATAAAAATAGAGAAGAAATGTGCTTCATTGATTCTCAATTCCGCCGAAAAAATTGTGAACGCAATATGTCACCAAATGGTTTCGTTCAGAAATTGTAGAATTGGTAATTGTTAAATAATAAAAATAACTAAAGAAACATTCATCAGCATGACAGCCCTGAGCGACTTTTATTTCTCAATAATTGTTGAGATTGAGAAAAGATGATAAAAAATGTGTTATTAGTGGGAACACACGTGGATACACCACGGTATTTGATGATGATTATATGACGCGTCGCGACCCAATTCCTCTCGAAACAAGCATCTAGAGAAATAATACACTGCACGGCCGAAAAAATATTTTCTGTTTTCTGTAATATCACTAGTTTATATCATATTGTGAATTCGGAACGATAAAAATAAACTATAAACCTGGATTATGATATGAGGTGACGAATGAAGCGAAGATTTCTTATCGCTACTTCAAAAGTTGAACCCAATGTCCTGCAAGTCAAAACTTATGTAGGTTGATGAGTTCAGAAGAGCAACAGGATTATTATAGTGATCTCCTACCACTCCTAGGGAACCGAGAACCGAGAATACCGAAGTGATGTCAGGTCAGGGAAATCATGGACCCATAAATTCAATGAAAACTTAACAGAGCTCAAACTAGATGAAGCGATTGGAAGACATTTTCTGAGTAGTTGTCATTTCTGAATTGCTTCCCATGTTTCCACTCCCCGTGCAGAAAATTTTCAGCAAGATATGATTTGAGGATCTCTCCATCTCAGCAATTCAACATAAAATTGAGAATCAGCAAGATGAACGAAAATTTGAAAATACCTAGTTAGTTAACATGAAACAGATACCCACTGATTACGCTATAAACATGTTCGTGAAACTTAGAAAAGTAAACAGACAATTTTCCTCCGCCCATGTCGAGTTATCCCGTATAAACAAATAGTCAGATAATAACATATGTTGATTCACTCGCATCTCCTACACTAATGAAATAAAACTCGATGAGAGTCAGGGTTACCGAAAATGTGCCTTGTCCATAGCTCGATAAAGTCGATCTGTGAGCCGCGTATGTGAACTTGACGCGAATTTATTCGGGTTCATTTGTTCCGCGAAATGATGTCACTGGATTTGCAGCTAGTCACATTCGGAATTCCTGTTCTGAATTTTTTTCCTCTGCTGATACAATAGTTTTATCGGGACGTTTGCGACGTGGGTACATTCGAATCGCTGCGCAAGTTGGAGTGTGGGAGGTGTGTTTGGGTTGGGTGGCAAGATCATTTATCAGTTAGGATATCATCAGGAAGATATCGAGGAGCTACTGGCTGATTTCGATTCTCAATGATGGAGTTTCCCAAATCCTATAAGAATAAAGTGAGAATATGTTCAAATCCATCTATAGTTATCGAAAGAGTATTTTTATATGTGTATATTTCAAACTAGTACATAGTATTCATAACATAGTAACATCTTCAATGAGCGTATTCTAGTGATGACTATTATTTTAGAGCATGCAAATTCCGAACTGAGCCGTACTGCTTTTATGAAGATACAACCAGAATAAGGAGAAAATCCTTCATCTCAGTCATAAAATGATAATCATTGATAAGGGTTGATTCTGAACCACCAGAGTGAACTTTATACACATAGCACACAGTTATCTTATGTCCGATGTTTTGAGACCCCGGTACATGATACCACTAATCATTGAAGATGACTAGGAGTAGCCGTAACCGCTTCCACCACCCCCGTTGCAGCGCAACGGTCCTCGAAATAAGAAAGAAACTACGGGCTAGCGACTTCCTGGTTGTCGTTTAGGGAGATGAAAGGATTTTTGCAAGACAATCCTGTGACTGACTGTGTAGGGGATTAAAAGGCTTCGGACTGGCGCGTAATCGGAAAAACTTAGGTATCATAAAGATTTGCATTATTTGAAATAGTTACTATTCTTTTAATTTGAAATTTTGAGAGAATTTGAGGGAACATGGCGCGTAATCGAAAAAACTTAGGAATTTGAGGGAACACGTCTTGTCGACATATCCACTATTCTTTTTGGGTTAGTTATCTTATGTACACCTTAAAACTCTGCATGGTATATGCATACGAAAATAATCAAAGGGAAAACATGATCGAATGAATTGAAATGAGAATGTGAATCAGACAAACACGTCGTTGAAATGAATTGAAAAGAAAAATAATTATCACGACGAGAGTCGAACCCGGGAAATGGCGGGCGCATTCATTTCTCTCAAACCATCCCCATCATCATACTAAAATATAAAAGTGGCAGAGTTTCCAATGAGGAAGTTGATTTGTTTTCTTCTCTCAAATCATCCTTATCATCATACTAGAATGTTAAGGTGGCAGAGAAGTGGAAGAAGTCCATATCAGATAACATTTCGTTCTTTACTCATCGTCCTAAATTCTCATGCGGTGCTGAGCTTTATTGACAAAGTAACATAGGCTGGAAGGTAAATGTTTTTTCTCTGAACATTTTGTTTTTTTCTCCCTATTTCTTTCTGAAATTGGAGATATTATGATCATTTCAACACTATTCATTTGTACTAAGGAGAAATCAGCCTCAAGATGTTGCCACATTGAGTATTCACCTTTTTCTTATCTGAAAAAGACTGTTTTTGCAATTATCAGTAAAACAAGAATAAAAAAATCCAAAAAAATATCATTTTGCGTTTTAGCGTGATAGTTTTGCTATCATTTATTACTCTTATCTTGAAATACATCTGAAAAAAAAGTTCCTGCTCCATTACTAAAATCAATATTTTTAGCTGGATTCAAATTCTTGAGGTAGTTCCTTTACAATTTTTGTCGAGATTTCAGTTCAGTCCGGTTCATTGAATCTTGTTGAAAACTTCACTGTGGATTTTTGCAATCCACCGTCATTTGAATGATTTCTCCAAAAACGAAAGAATTATCACGAAAGTCTGGAAAGGGCCTAGCTTTCCTGTTTTCCTTAAAAACAGCTGAAATTTCTAGGTCATTCCAGTGTTTATCTTCCTGATTATTATCTTTGGATCCCTCACATCCACTTCTACACTCCGTCATCATCTTCTCACTTTTTTCACATTGAACTGCTTCTGATCATCACATTGAACATGCTTCTGGAAACATTTTGTCACTACAAGGTTTCACCTACTTCGATAAAAGAAAAGTAGAGCAAAGACATATCTTGATGCATTTTCACTTCTTTCATTGCTGCATACAGCACAATAAATAATAGTTAGTAATGTACTGTGTAGGAATTTCAAACAAATGCCTAGGTGAATGAATTGCGAGCAAAATACTATTTGAAATCCGGAAAGAACAATTCAATGTTTGCTGAAGCAACGATGTACAGTCACTGATGGTGTTTTGTTTCGTCAAAAACGCTAACGCCATTTTCCGCTATAATGGCCTATGCAGAAAATAGTGACATTTTTACAGATTTCTGTACAAATAGATGACGTTTTGAGATTGTGATTATGTAGTTCGATCTAAAATTGAGAAGTAACCTAAATTACTACTTTTGAATCATTATTTTCATACCACTGATTGTGCAATTATCAATAATACTGATTTTGTTCTCTTTTTTGTGTCGCCATCTAACAACTGACATTCGAGTGATTTTCCGCTAAAACGAATAAAATGCTGTTATCAAGTTAGCTGTACGTTAGAGTTTTGGTTGAAGATGTTAGATAAGCAAATAGGCAGAATAGCTCCACCAGTGTTCTGTACATCGTTGCTGAAGCTATAAAACATGAGCTTGGGTTCATCGATGGGGTTTATCTTCTCAGTTAGGCCTATTTCCTTCCTATTTCACATAAGCTGCAACAGCGCGGCGAAGGCGCGGTTGTGGTTTACTTTTCTTCAGCATATACATGGTGGGTCACGGTCGATGGCACCTTAGACGTTTACGGAGAACAGGACATAAAATCATTCTGAAAATTTGGTTACTCAAGTGATTGCTCTTGATCTATCGATCTAAAATATTTTCAGCAATGCAGCGTTGCCGCTTATACCAGAAAGTAGCAGCATCTTTGTTATTTCAAATGGGACACCCTGTATATTACCGAATGCATACTACTGAATGGGATTTGAATTTTATTAATCACTAACGAGCCATTGAAACTGCCCTTAACACAAATAAAATTAGTATCATTGAATAGGTCTTTTCGATACCTTCTAAGAGGTGTCGCTTATTGCCATAGAGTTCCATTTAAAATTATTGGTCACAATGGCCTTGTGACGTCATCTTTGACGATTTCGCCATCTATCATCACTAGTAGGGAAGATTACAACCTTTAATATTCAGTTTCCGAATTTCACTTGTTTATATATAATCGTACCAAAGATAAGAGGGGGGAGGGGACTTCCGAGAAGCACTGTATGGTTATGGTTATAGCGCTCTAATATTATCATGCTTCCTCCCTACTCAGCGGCCGGCTGTTTTGCGACATGCGATAGATGAACGAAAACTTCTGAGGCGATGTCATGAAAGTTTCAGTTCGAAAATATTTAGGTATATTATTTTCGACGTATTCATCTATTCTTATCGAGAATCCTTTCGCTATGAAGATTATTCAGACTGGATGCATGTAAATGCAACTATGTAAAATCATATTCACATCTATATTAAAAATCTTCTTTTTTTCAAATTCCTCTTCCTTCTTTTCAAAGAGACGACCTCTCGTGTATTTCACACTAATTCAGGACATCCTGTAAGCTCAAAATCAGATCTATCGACCTTGATAACAGTTGTCGATAATTTATTTTTCGTTAGGTGTTGAGTGGTGATAATTAAACACGATGGAAATGCTTGCTTATCAGACGTTCACCTACATCATAGATAAGTCATCATAAATTTGTTGCCGAACTAGTATCATTAGGTTAGTCTATTGAGGCGGATATGTGAAATAATATAAAGTGAATAGGTACCCACCGTCTTTCTGCGGTTTCCAGCACACTTCGAAATTTCTTTTGAAGGTTGCACTCCCAAGTTTCGTGTATTTGGCGGAAATATTGATTAGAAAATGCCCAGTTTGTGTTGTGAAATTGTAATTGACAGTTCCGATTGAGTTTCGAGGAAAGCAAAATGTTGACTGAATGCTCATTGGAAGATAATGATCCCCTCTTCGCCAAGTTGAAATTTGAACAAGAATTCCGACAGGTGATTCAACTAATGATAGATTTTAAGCCTTTACCATATACAGGGTGACACAACGAAAACTTGACACCACGCTATATTCGAAATTGATATTGTATGTAAACGCTGGAATACGTAGATTTCAATTTCGGGAGGGATGGATTCAGTCTCTCAACTCAATTCCCCTAGTCCTCTGACGGAGACGACTTCCCATCCAGAATAACCATACAGAACAAAGGTCCAGTAATACATCATCTTATTGAATCTCTCCTAATTCTCTGTTCAAGCAATTCTGATTTTCAATAATCGAGTCGATATTAATTAATATATGTGTTGAATCAGGTTCAATTCAATTAATCAATAATCCTGTTCGCTGCGAAAATCCAAATCATAAATCGCTCAAAATGACCCCCACAATATTAGGATCAACTTTTGAATAGTCATTAGTAAAAATAGAATTATTAGTACAATTATTTCGGTTGTTTTCCAATATTTCAGGTCCATTTGATCTACAATCTACCGCACCATTCTACCACGTAAATCCTTAAGTCGCTGAGTAGCAAAAACTCTCCTCTGAAGATATTTCCAAATAAAAATAACGGAATAATCCAAAATGAGGTCTGGTGATCTAGCTGGCACTCAATAATTTCTAATCACAACTGCACATTGAGGTGGTGATTCAGCTGGTGGTGGTGGTCTTGTTGAATATAATAATAATAAGAATTTTATTAATTGTAATAATGATAATAATAATAATAATATTATTAATAATAATAATAATAATAATAATAATAATAATAATAATAATAATAATAATAATAATAATAATAATAATAATAATAATAATAATAACGATAATGATGATTATAAATATAATGATAATAATAATGCCCCTCCAGGGAGCTGTGAGACCTTGATCGCGGTGGAGGGGCCCAGTAGCTATGGTGATGCTGAGAGCGATGCCGGCGGGAGTTTCATTCTCCTGGTAGGGCCATCCATGCCGGTAAGGTCGAAGATGAATAGTGAAGCCAAGGACAGCTCAACAGGAGTCAACCTGTGGGAAAATCCGGAATCTAAGGTGGAAGAGATCGTGCCGAGAGATGAATGACACGTAGTTAGTCGCTAACGATTCCATGTGAGCAACTGGCGAACCTCACCTGTATATCAGCCTTGCTGCGGTAAGGGAGCACTGCTGCAGTTGACCGCGTTTTTCTACCCTTCTCGTGGGAATCAAATGAATTTTGATCGAACAAAAAATTTTTCGGGAGCACCACCATCCCAAATGAGTGGTAATAAACATACGAATCAGGTGACGGTGGCATCGCCCCGGTTCCTGATCGTAAAGGGGAAATATGGAGATTTCGCAAAAACGAATCCCTTCTCATTGAATAAATTCTTGTATGGAAAAGTCGGTCAAGTGAAAAGTTCGAAAACGATTAGAGAAGGTACAACTTGACCTCAGAGCAAGAGGAGGAGTGGTCATCTTTATCAAAGAATCGATCCCTGCGAAGGAAATGAGATTGAACTCCAACGTGCAAGCTGTAGCTATCCAAATTGAGATCCTAATGAAAGTCACGATCTGCAAAATATATCTCCCCAATTACCGTTGGACCATACATGCTATATAAAGAACGTCATCAATCAACTCTCAGAACCATACATCATTGTAGGAGATTTCAAAGCACATTCTCAACTTTGGGGCTCTCAAATGACGGATACATGTAGAAGACGAGTTGAAACGATCATAGATGAAGAGCACATATGTTTGTTGAACAATGGCAAACCCACTTATTTCAACTCAAGATCGAGCTCGTTTTCTGCTATAGATCTGACTTTAGTGTCACCAAATATCGCTCCACGTTTCACCTGGGATCCTATGGATGACCTACATTCTAGTGACCATTTCCCTATTTCCTAAGTATAGATACCCCTCTCCGAGAAACCACAATTGCAGAAAGATGGCTGACTAATGAAACAAACTGGGATGCATTCACCAGTTGTGTATCTATACCAAATCCGAACAACTTTGAAGATATCGAAGAGGCGATTGATAGAATAACCGAAGCTATCATACTAGCTGCAGGAAATAGCATTCCCAAATCTTCAGTCAGAAAATCATCCAGGGAAGTCCCGTGGTGGAACGAGAATACCCGTGAAGTTGTAGCCGCGAGAAAAAGAGCATTGAACAAATTCCGAAGATTCCCCAAGGATAACAACTTGAATATATTCAAAAGAGCCAAAGCACATGCCAAACTCATATTATAAAGGAAGCCAAGAAAAATTCGTGGGAGGACTATGTCTCTTCTTTGAACGTATTTTCACGAGAGATGAACTAGAACATGCCATTGGCACCTGTGAAGAAAGTGCTGCGGGACATGACACAATCATGTTTGGAATGTTGAGCCATCTACCTTCAGAGGACAAGGAAAATCTTGTCCTCCTCTACAATAAAATTTAGCTTTCTGATACATACCCAAGGAACTGGAAAAAGGCATTCATCGTACCAATTCCAAAAAATTGTGTGGCTTCATGTTACCCAAAAAATTACTGCCCGATTTCTCCAACTTCATGTCTGGGAAGATTATTCGAAGAAATGGTGAACCTGAGACTCACCTGGTATTTGGAATCCAAATGTCTTCTCTCTGAAAGGCAAGTCGGCTGTCGTCGAAATCGTTCTACCATTGGTGCCTTGAGTGATTTCGAAATCGAAATACAAGAAGCTCTCAAAAAAAAACAGCACCTTTCCGCTGTAATGATGGACCTGCAAAAAGCTTATGATATGACATATAGACATGCCATTATCAAACAACTACATACATGGGATTTTCGAAGCCACTTACCAAAAGTTATATCTTGTTTTCTGACTGAAAGGTCCTAGTTCGGATAGGCAACAAAATTTTCAAATTATCATCTGGAGCATCATAAATCAGTGGTAATTGGTAGGAAAATGATGCTTTGAATTTGGTAGTGGAGTGGCGGGGGATGTTCACAGTAGTGGGGTTCCTTATATTGAGGTTGTTCAATCGATGACGGAATTTTACTTTTCTATAGAGGTAGTAAGGACGTTTCTCATTGATGATCTCTAAGAAGGCAGTAGCAGCAGGTAGAAGACGACGTTTACTCATGTATAGCCAGCCAAGTTAGGATATTTGATCATATCTCCGCTAGCCCCAAATCAGTCTAGTGCAGTTGTTTCGCATTTTTTTTGGTTCGATATCAGCCGAAAGAATCAATACACGGACCATATACTATATTTTTTTTATTTTTTTTATCTGTGGACAACACGAAAGGGAAACCTATGATGTTCGAGGAACATCGTGCTAGCCAGCGGTGGAATTTTGGGAAAGAAGGAAGGTGTTGGAATTTTTTTTGAAAGTTTGGAAGTTGTAAGCATCAGGAAAGACTTCACTAGGCAAAGAATTCCACAACTTTGCCGTTCTATTGATGAATGATGCTTGGTATAGCGATGTTCGACAGGTCTCGAGCCTGACAATGTAGGGGTGACCAGCTTGAGCTCGTCTGGTTTGTCTACTAGGAATCGCGCGTGGTGGCATAATAGATGATATTTCCGTTGAGCACCGACCGTGAAAGTACCTATAAAAAAGGCAAAGATCGCCGACCTTTCTACGATGATCTAGAGAGGTCAATGATTTGGTGAGTGTTGTGTCATCGACTAGGCGAATAGCTCTCTTCTGAATTGAATCTAAGAGCTTAAGCGTATGTTTAGGGGCTGAGCTCCAAACATGTGAACAGTACTCCAGGACAGGTCGAATTTGTGCTTTGTAGATCATAAGCAGTTGCTGGGATGTGAAGTATCTCTTCACACGGAAAAGAAAACCGAGTTTTTGTGGAGCAGTTTTCGCAATGGACCTCACATCGTCCCATGAGAGAGCACTGTTGGTGGTGACACCCAGCATGGATATTGACGAACTCATAGGAACAGTGGTACCCGACATCATCAAATTGGGCATTGTGTGATCAGCCTTTTTGGTGAACATACAAGCTTGAGTTTTAGTTGCATTGAACTGTACTAGATTCTCATATCGCAATATAGTTAAAATACGATTGAACCAGCTGATCACAAAAAAGTTCTTTCAAATTTTGAGAGAGTAATTTTTGATTAGAGTATAGCGGTTTGAGACATCCGTTTGCACGTTGAATAGATTAACTGACGTGTTCCGTGTATTTCAAATCGGAATCAATTATCAGACCTAAGTTTTTGGTAGCTGATACTAGCTACTAATATGAAAGTGTTCATCAGAATGATTACCCTGGTTTTCGATATAATATTCGTTGAGATAATCGGGGGAAGATGAACATACATATATCTCAATTGAAACTGGCATCCTATTGAATGATTGACAATATGTTTTCCAAAAATACCACACTATATACTTTTGCTAGATATCAGTAGTATGTAGAGATAGGCAGTTGCGTTTTCACATTTTACTGCCCTACTTTCTTATGAACCTCAGCTTCACGATTTATTCATCAAGTTCGATTACTTTCCGGAGAAGAAAATATCTCTATGCATCCACAGGATGAGATATAATCGAATAATCTAATCACAATATCGTTACGCCACTGATTCGGAACTGATTATTAAATGAAATTACAAAATGTAAATCGAGGATTTGAAAGCGTCTGTTTCCGCACCATATCTCCCATCATCCATTCGTTCATTCAATCCGAACAATAGAAACAGTGTAACAGATGGAGAGAAATGTATATTTAGTTCACTACTGATCTCGTCAAAGTAAAAACGAATCAGTACATGCTGCATAACCGTAGAAAAGTATATCAACCAGCAACTATGATTCAATAAGTTGATGAAATTGTTTCTCAGTTCCTATTTCTATCAATTTCAGGTGATAAACAGATGTTTATAGTCGGGTATAGCTAATTAATACTATCCATTACGTGACTCATCAAGTGCTACAGAGTTAAGACATGGCCAATGATAACGTTGCTCAGCATGAACACAATCCTAAGTGCGAACAGTATAATTCGACCTACCGCGGCCTATAATATATTGTGATACATGAATAGTGAACAATTTTTCGTGAAATAATTCTGATATTCTTGTCGGTATGTCTTCTTTCAAACGAAAGAGACATTATAAAAAAGACACATCATTTTTATATGACTTATACACTCTAACTTTCGATGAGAACGAAACTTTGGAAAGCTTAGACGAGACCGTGAGTATATTTGCTTTCTTCTTCATTTTATTGACACCCAAATGTGTTGTTTCTTGATATTTTCACAATGCGTAAGTAATTGTCAAATAAAAAAACCTCATCAAGAATTTTGCTTCGTGGTCTTTTTCAAAAAGTCGCAACTTGTGGTTGCTTAATCCGCGCAATGGATATTTCTATTATTTGCGCCTAATTTCGACTATCAACTTTGACAATCCCAACAAATTATTTCAGAAGTTAGGAACGCAGACACTATATGTGTACGAAAGAAACGTCAATATCATATTGGCATATATTTTGGCAACCTGCAGAGTTGGCATATACTTTTCCTTCGTCTTCTTCAGATCTATGTCGATCGGAGATTTCCTAAGATACATTTCCTTTCGACCAGTTCACTTCTCAAATCGGTGTCGTGCTATATTATAGGTGTCCCGAAAAGATACCGACAAACTTCAAGGGGTGAAAGGGGACATCAAAACAAGCATTTTCTTAACCGCCGCTTAAGCTGTAGAGCAAAAAAAACTGTTTTTGGTACTTATTATACTGCGCAATTTCCAAATCACTGTTAACTTATTGATCTTGCTCTATAAACGAATGGGTTATAGTTTCCTTTAATCATTCAGAATGTTGACCATTTACTTCGATGCAAAGATTGCACCGTCGGGTCATTGACTCGCGAATCCTTTGGAATATTCCGGGAATAGCTTCTACATGAGTAAAACTCATGTTTAGGATAAGGAAATGTTTTTGAAGCTCGTCGTCAACTAAATGAAGAATCAAGTTAAAAAACTCCTCAAACTATTTGCGTATAATTTAAATATATATAAATTATATAACGGATATGTTTATGAACAAAAATGCTTTTGTAGATGTCCTCCATCACCCCTTGAAGTTTATCGGTATCTTTTCAGAACACCCTGTATATATTAAGAGCAATGCGAGTGTTTTTATCACCAGTAACTTGGAAAAACAATCATATTTTTAAATTGTCTTCCTTTGACATTCATGCACGTCTCACTTTTGGTGGTAGTTACACACGGTTTTGCTTTTGGCATATTCCTCGATTTTCCTCTATGTCGCGGGATGATATGTTAGGAATATCCTGACAGTTTCTAATATCATATTTTCTGCAAGCTCCTCTGGTCCTGCTTTGAAAATTCTGAAATTTTGAGTCGAGAATCGATAAAATATTCAAAATCTCCAAAATATTTCTACAACCTTTTGTACAGGCTGTCCCATTTTCGATGTCCTTACGGTATATGTCGCTTATTTTTGAAGATCCACATTTGCGGTTTTCGCGAACGTTGGCTACTTTTTTGTGAATCTCACGAAGCCGTGAACAAAATTTCCATAGCCCGCTGCGTTCCTGAGATACAGGGCGAAATTGAAAATATTGCATTTTGGGACCCCCCCTGTATCTCAGCTATCTTTCAACTTAGAGGAAAAGTAAGAACTGTTTCTTTCACATATTTGCACGTAGAATCCAGTGGCGTAGTCAGATTTTTTTAATGAGCTGTCGTTATTTAGATATAACGCAAAGTTATGTTTTTTTCAAATAGAACACCCTGTATATTTATCAATATTTGAAACAAGAAAGCTTTGCGCTTTTCAAAAATATATAACACTTATATGATATCTTGAGTATTAGTCCTGTATTTGGGTAATTTTCAGTTTTTTTATGGCAAGTCAAGACAAATAACTTCTATTTTTCAGCTTTTCATGAAAAGCTGAAAAATGAATGTACCACCTTCTCGAAGAACTTACAGACAGTAAATAACTTCTAGTTTTAGAATAGATATTCTGGTGCAATAATTGAATTCCACTCATTTATATAGGGTAGAATGAGAAGTATTCATTCAAAATGATTATTCAATTAACAATTTGATAAAAACAATTTGATAAAACATAAAACAATTTGATAAAACAATAAAACAATTAAACATAAAACAATCTGATAAAACAATAAATTCAAACACTACTACAAAACAATTCTATCAATTTTTCTCCTGTTGAAAATGTCTTATAAATATTGTTCAAATTGCTGCCCATTCTGTTGAAGACACAGCCGACATCTTCTGAGGATAGCGTCAATCGACCGGAGTAAAAATATAGGTCTCATACGTAAATACTCGAAAGCTCGTCTCGTTGCATTCATCAGTGAGTATATTTTATTTTTTATATAGCCTCATAAGAAGAAATCTAATATCGATAAGTTAGGGGACCTTGGCGGATAGTGAATGGGACCATTATTGCCAATCCAGTGGTTTTGAAATCTTCCATCAAGATAAACCCTGATGGCACCTGCGTTATGACAAGGTGCGCCATCTTGTTGGAAGAAACTGTGTCGGAACGGAAGCCAACGGAATTTCGTCAAGTAGTTCAGAAAGACAATCATCTAAAATTTCCAAATATCTTTGGTGATTCAAGTTACCGTTACAAGTTACAAATTCGATAGGCTAGTCTTCCTCCATAAACGAAACAAGATACATCAAAGCCGAATCTGCCTTGCTGTTGGCGAACCACCGTAACGTGATGATTTTCATTTGACCAATAACGGATTATTTCGATTAAATATTCCAGCGCTACTTATATGGCTTTCATCGGATCATACCACTGAACGTCCAAAATTTATATTTTCTTCCGTCTTTTGGATATACCATCTACAAAACTAAAAAGCGCTTCACAGCATCACCCGGGTTCAAATAATGAATAGTTTGTGGTATGTAGGGGGTATATTAGTTCTTTTTCAATATCTTGGAAACCCTTGTCTTTGGAATGCCAAATGATTCTTCAATTTCACTGCAAGAAGTATAATTATTGCTTTCTTCTACCTTTGCAAGGACACTAATTTCATCGTTTTCGGCATTTTCTTTCCTATAACTTTTTGCTCTAGGCTTCTCTTCAGTCTGCCAAATATTTTCCTACTTGGTTGTCTCCTCTCGGGATGCCTAATTTTTTTGTCATATTGTAACTAACTGATACCCAGCAATTGGGAGATAGTACATACCTTTCAAAATATAGGTCCTTCGCTTGATTTGCATTGAAGCCAACTTGGTAATATATCCCAACCATATCTAATTTCTCGTAGTTTTGATATCAAGGATTATTTTTCGCCATTGTATGGAAAATTTGTGAACTTTGACAAGTAGGTGACAAGAATTGTAAACAATCTGCATTTGTGTTTTTTTTTTCATAGCTACCTACTAATTAGGTCCACAGCTTTCATAGTCAATTAATAGTACTGAATATTAGTGAATGTGGTAAGTGTGTGACGAAACACTGTGTCAGCAATAAGGGAAATATGAAAATTTGTGAAGTGGATAATGTTGCCACATTTTTACAAGGCCTATTAATAAGAAACCTACATAAAAAAACTGAAAATTACCTAAATACAGGACTAATACTCAAAATATCATATAAGTGTTATATATTTTTGAAAAGCGCAAAGCTTTCTTGTTTCAAATATTGAAAAATATATTTAAAAAAACATAACTTTGGGTTATATCTAAATAATGGCAGCTCATTAAGAAAATCTGACTACGCCACTGGATTCTACGTGAAAAATTTTGAAAGGAACAGTTCCCTCTTTTCCTTTAAGTTGAAAGATAGCTGAGATACAGGGGGGGTCCAAAATGCAATATTTTCAATTCCGCCCTGTATCTCAGGAACGAAGCGGGCTATGGAAATTTTGTTCACGGTTTCGTGAGTTCCACAAAAAAATTCACGAAAACCGCAAATCTGTATCTTCGAAAATAAGCAAGATATCCCGTAAGGACATCGAAAATGGGACAGCCTGTACGGAGGTGTAGATAAGCCACAAATCCCTTTTTTAATTCAAATTCCGAGTTGTAAGTTGGAATTTCGGAAAGAAGATGATGAATGAGGAAGCGAAATATTTATAGTATTTCCTGATTATGCATCATAAACTAGAGGGGATATTTCTTTGGTCAGAATGAAATAATAAGTAACCATATACATGTATCTCTGCAATCGATTTGTTCCCATATGATACAGGGTGATGAATTTTGTTTCTAAATGTCTATGTTTTTTCACTTCTCCGGCCGATGTCATCGACATTTCCATCTTCATTCAATCATATGATTTTGTTTGATCAAAAATGTGTGTGTATTACTCAAAGAGTTCTACTATCGGCATCAAATGGGATAAGGGAGAGTTCTTGTTTTTGGAATTCAATGCAGTAGTTCTCGAGAAAACACGTTGATGAAAATAATCGGCTAGTGATGGAAGTACCGCTTTTTTCCCTTTCATCACTATTCTCATTTTGTAGTTCATCTAAGAAGTGCCTTATGTTTTTTTTTTAAATCCTGTCCGATCCAACATATAAAGAATCATTTATGTCAGTTCCTTGATCTTTCAGTGAAATACATAACTTGTTTCGTTCTCATTGGGCCACCCTGTATATAATACGGTGGAACAATAGTCGAAGTGTGGTAATATTATTGTATTATATATCGTCAGCTTTGTCCACTGGCTGAGGTATAGTGAAGATCAAATAATTAACTTCATATGCTACAGTTTTAATTATCTGGTTACCATGTTCTTCAAAATGTATTTGACTATGAATTGTTATACCGAGATAAACAAATCCATCAACTCTTTCTATATCATTGTTTCCTATCCTTATACTCATTTTCAGATAGTTATCCAACTCATACTTCATACTGTTCCACAGTACTTAAATTAACTAATAAATTCGCACAACAATGCTTATAAACCTCTTCCAATGTGTTATTTATGACATCCATACTATCTTGTAAATTGTTGCAAGCAAAATCTACAAGGCCATCATCGGCAGATAGACATAACTGACATTTACCCGTATATATTGTTGGCTATATCGTTGATATATAGGTCCCAAGACACTGTCTTATTTGGTTTGGTTTAATTTTTTGTTTCCTATTTGCTAGTTGATCAATTATCTTACCATTAATTTTACTTATAAGTCTTCCTCTATCAATTGTCTCAAATGCTCTTTGCATATCCAAGAATACTGCTATAATAACGAAATCGTTTTCTATTTTGTTTTCCCAATCAAATAATACACCTTGTAAAGCAGTTTCATTTTTTGTTTCCTAGTTGCTAGTTAATCAATTATCTTACCATTAATTGAATAGAATGGCGACCGTTGAATATGATTTCTGTTGTTGATTGGCGGGAATTCGGTTGAAATGTTGAAGAAAACCAATTGTTAAATTTTCGACGTTTCGAAACTATATTGTTTCATCTTCAGGACCCTGGAGTATGAAAACAAGAACATACATATTCAAATGATATTCTAAAATGTGGGTTTTGATAAAAACGGAATGAATTATGTAAAATAACGATCGTTGAAAATAAAACACTTTAACACTTTACAGAAACAACTTTGATGTTTACTTTCATTTATGGGGGCTTTCCGGGTTTAAAAATGGTGAAATAAGTGAATTCGACATCAAGTATAAATAAATATACAGGTTCATAAAAGACTCTAACACTGACACGAACACGAGGAAATGAACAAACTATTGCATGAACGGTCGTTGAATCGTTTCTTTATATTGTGAAGAAGGCTCGTGAAAGAAGAGATAATCGGGGTTGGAAGAACTGGTCTGATAATGATTCGGAATGAATTCATTTTCCAGCTTTTTGTGAGATTTTCTCTTTCCAAAAACAAGTTGTCACTGACAAATAGAGAATGTCTCTTGTAGGTATCTAAAGGTTTAATTCCAAGCGCTGTGACATTTTGGGGCAGATCACAAAATCTGTTCTCACTACAAATATATTGGAATAATTTTCAATACCTTCCACTTGATTTTCTTAGGAACGAGGAGAGAGAATCCCACAAAAATCTGGAAAATTAATGTACCACCTCCTCGAAAAACTAACAAACAGTATATATCCGGAATTGATGTTTGATTTTTTCTATCAATTTCTCAATATCTGATCTTTTGTTAACACATTTTGTTCTATGTTTTGTTATTTCAATCATTCCGTTCAAGAGTCTTCATTTCAATATTGTCTGTTGTCCTATAATACGAATTGTGTATATTTTTACAATATCTCCTGCGTTCAGATATCCTTTGTTGTAGATACTTTCCTGTTTTTCCTATATATATATATATATATATATATACACTTTTTCACACTCATGACATGGTATCTTGTGAATGACATTGGATTCTAGGTCTTTTGGTGTTTTTGTTCTTAATCCTGTGAAAAAATGATTCTCAACTGTGTTTTCACATTTCATGCAAACTTTGAGATTTTCACTTTCCAAAACCTTGCGTAGTTGAGGTGTCAGGCCTGCTGTATGTTGTTATTTGAAATATTTGATGTTCAAAGGTACTTTTTCTTTTCGTATATTTGTTCTGTCGGTAGATACTAATTTCTTTTTTCAAAGATTTGGGGTAGCCGTTCTTGAGTACCATCATTTTTCAATAAGTTCAAGGTTTTGGTTTTTGAAACTTTCATGTGCTGAAACACAGAGCTACACACTTTGCATCAAAACAGAATATGAAAATGGCAAGTTCAATATTAATTAATGGAAGAACACCTGGTAACCAGAATTCCTCCGTCTGACAACTTGATACTTTTCAGTGTCGAAACAACCTAACATCAAAAAATCTCACGAAGAAGAAATGAAAAAATAATAAAAAGAGTTGTATTTATAGATAACGTGAGCAGATTCATTCTCGGAACGTCTACTAAGATAAATAGAAGTTTTGTTTTTATCAAAAATATATTTGTATTTAAATTACTTTTTGATTTTTTGAAATCGAGCTGTCACTGACGAATACAGAATTTCTCTGTCAGGTATCTGAGAGTTAAATTTCAAGTGCAGTGGAATATTGAGGTAGATCACAAAGTTGTTTCTCACTACGAGTGTGTTGAAATAATTATTATAACTTGTATTCCATTTTTCTGGAACGAGGAGAGAAAATTCAAGGAATATCTAGGAAAATGAATACACTACCCCCTCGATTAACCTGCAGACAGTATATATAATGAATAATATGTTCTAATCCCTGGATTCTGAATATTGACAATCATCATTCGTCAATAGATGAACCGACCATGTAATAGATAAAGTATTGAATAAATAGGATTACTTGGAAATCAATGTTTCACTAACAAGATAGTAAAGATTGAAACATTTGAATTTTCAGAAGTAAAATAACTGCCTTTTTATGCAGTCGTTCTGAGTAGGTATCTTGTTTGGCAACTTATTTCCGGGATGAGTATACCTCTTTTATAATAACTTAGTTCGGAAATCGAAACAAAAGTTGCCATTCTATAATCTTCACTCTGTCTATCGACGTAGATTACTGCTTGCCATCCAAATTTAACACAAAAATGCCTACGAATCTTAAAATGTCTCTTGCACTTCCTACAGAATATTACGTAAAATATCAGGAAAACCTTTTCACAGTTAGTACTCACAGGGTTTTAGATACCTTCTCACTTTTGGCGCTGGACGAAAATTTGCCTTCTCGCCCTGTATAAATGCCCTTTACTTTATGTTACTGATGCCACATGCCACCCAGATTAGATTTGAAACACTGAATTCAAAACTGATAGTTTCCTGACTCCAGAAATTGGATAACCTGGGCTTCCACTCGAGAATCAGAACTGTTTATATGATTTTTTATTCAAGTGAACGTTTTCCAAATTTCAGAAATGTCGGAAACTCAGAGAAGTTTCAAAAGGACAGTCAGGCACTCCATAGCTTTCTTAAAAATTAAGCTATTGATTTCAATTAAAATATTCTAATTTCTGACCATATTACTGTCTCAATGTCTTAACAAGGAAATTCATGATTTATGTACTACTATTTATGCGTTATATTATGGCATAGGCTCCTTTATGGAAATCCAAAAAAAAAATTATTCCACTGTTTGGCCCTCAGTTTGATGGGATCCAACTACTTCAATTCTATAATCTTCTATCAGTGATCAGTTGATCTATATCTGTAGAATATTGCACGAACTTGGATATATTGACGTTTATGAATGTTAAAACTTCCCGCCATTAATTCCTTTTGCTATTATGTACCCTATGGCCACAAGCTCAATTGGACATAAGTGACATGCAACCTTGTACACTTTCGAGTAGTGCCATTCATTCCTGATATCTTGCATTTCTTTTTATTCAATGCCTTTGTCTTATGCTGTATTTCATTTTGTAATTATGATTTAACAACAATGAAGAAAGTGAGGTTAAACCCGCTTAGTACATAGATTAGATAACAAAGAATAACAAACAAAAGAATAACAAAAACATCATGAGTGATTGTAGATCTAACATTATTTGTGATAAAATTGAAGACTTGAAGAGTGTTCAGTGAAAAATGTGCACTGTGTAACTTCTGCTCAAGATTCAAATTTCTCTAATAGTAGGCGCACAAAATTAAGTACAAAATATTCAAAACATGTTTGATAACTGGTTTGCTGCCATAAAGAAACACACTATCAACATCAATGATGCGATCAAAAACAAATCATCACGAATTTCCCAGAATATTAATTCTCTGAAGAACAATTTTGCATACAAAGGGAAGACTACTTATTATACAGTTACAAGAAAAGAGGACCCAGATTATTATGAGAACGACTATTTGTCTCCTAGGGCTTACTCAATGACAACATTCAGCATGGATTATAATGCTGTTAATGAGAATATGGAATGGTTTCCCTATGTGCCCCCTTCATATGATGAGCAAAATATAGTTGATAGGTTCATTAGAGTTATTACTGTTGATGATGACAACGCCATGGATGTGAGCAAATCTTCTTCTTCTGTAGAATAAGTTTTTGAAAATAAATGTATGTTTCAGAGGAGGACAGACAGAGAAGAAATTAGGCGTCGATTAGCCACAGGCTCTGAGGAAGAGTTCTACTCTGATAGACCCGGAAGGAAACCAAGCTTACAAGCTCGTCTCCAAAGTGGTATGTTTATTTATGTCTATTCTTCATATAGGTGGTGAAATTGAGATGCATATATAACCTATGGTACCAGCAAGTGAATCAAGGAATAAGGATCATCTGAATTGATTATTAGTTGGTCATTAGATACATTTTTCAGAAACCCTGCAAAACTGAGTAGATATGAGATTTTCAACCACTAATTGAAAAAACTCATGTTTATGCATATTCTTGAACTACTCAGTGAGTATATGAACAATCCTAAAAAAAAAATAATGAAGTTCTTAACGAGAGTTTTTGGAGGCTATTTTTCATAGTCATTTTCCATTTTGATCTAGCTTATAAGGTATAAGTATAAGGTATAACTTGATAATACTGAACCAAAAAAATATTTTATCATCATCTGAATTGATTATTAGTTGGTCATTAGATACATTTTTCAGAAACCCTGCAAAACTGAGTAGATATGAGATTTTCAACCACTAATTGAAAAAACTCATGTTTATGCATATTCTTGAACTACTCAGTGAGTATATGAACAATCCTAAAAAAAAAAAATAATGAAGTTCTTAACGAGAGTTTTTGGAGGCTATTTTTCATAGTCATTTTCCATTTTGATCTAGCATATAAGGTATAAGTATAAGGTATAACTTGATAATACTGAACCAAAAAAATATTTTAATCTGTTTAGATTTTGTTTCAGAATTCCTATCGGTATTTGTATTCACCAAACAAAAAAAAAGAACAGAAACAGGAATATATATACAAGTATGTAAAAATGAATTGTATCTGGAAACTAATTTCAATTACAACCGTCACAACCTATTCACCTACAGAAATTCTGATTATGCATTATCAAGGCCTAATGAATACAGTTAGATTCCTTCAATATATTCATTTTTTTGCTTCATGCTTGAAGTACAATTCCTGGGTATGTTTATTTATCTGCTTTGTGAATTTCAATTTATCATCAAATATAATAACAAGATCTCGGGCTTCCGAAACAACTTCAATTTTCGTATTGTTAATATTTATATTCATAGAATTTTTTGTTATTACTCATGAGTTACTCTCATAGCTATAGACTTATCTGTATTTATTTTCACATTATGGTATCAGAATTGATTTCAACCTCTACCTGATCATAGTCATCTGCTTGAAATGTATATATCAGTTGAGTGGCATGCAAAAGCATGAGTGAAACTACGTGTAATTGATTTCAGTACGTCTGTTGTGTGAATAAGGAATAATAAGTGACCGATTACCGATCACACTTGCACGAATACTATTACAGAGTGAGTCATTACAACTCACCATCTGAGTACAATCTGTCAAATAACATCTAATTAGATCTAGTGCAGAGTGATCAAAATCGTAATATCTCAATTTACCTAATAATCCAGACTGAATTCGATCTGTGGAATAATTTGCTACTTGAGGGTTCAAGTATCAACCAAGAGCTTAAGAATATATTACTTTTCTCACGTACAATCAATCATTTCATATAGTATCATGTTCTGGGGCCCATAAAATAGCACAGAAAATATTCATAACCCAAAAACAAATAATTATATGTATATTACAACTTGATCATAACACCTCTTGTAAACCATATTTTGCGGAACTTGACATTATGACTGTGCCTTCATTGTACTTTCTAGGCTTTGTGTGCTTTGTAGAGAAATATTTCCACTTGTTTCTGAGAAACAGTGATCAATATTCTGGAAACATGAATGTGAGGATTAGATATTGCAATGAATTCAGGATACCAAACCACAAATCTACTTACTATGAGAAAGGCCCATAGTACCAGGCAATCAAAGCATCAGAGATACAAAGAAATTCTGAGTCTCCCTCATTACATATTTGGAACAAAAGTGCTACTATTCTTCTAACTGTTGGTGGCAATAAAACATTGTTTTGAACATTTCAATTTTATCTTATTTCATTATATTCAACTTCATTCATGTATAATTTACAGCTGTGTATATATGTATCCTGTCAATATCTTTCCTTTCAATGTAGTTTCAAAGTGTACCCCTACTATTGTACTGTAAATACTGATGTTTGCTGTGTCCCCAGTTAATCGTACGCAATAATCGATAGATAATCGTATTGAAGGACTTCGAATAATCTGGAACTCAATCTAGAAATGAGAGCATGGAAACTTCTCCATCATCAAGTGCCTTGGTTACTATCTACTAATGCTAAGAGGTACTATGAGTAGAACAAAAACCAGATTGATAATGGGGAAGAATGTTATTCAATTTCAAATGTTGTGTTATTTGTTTATGCATAATTTCTTCCATAATTTCGAAGTATATAATATACTCACTGGTCGGAGATCAGATATCACAGTTGGATTGGAAACTTTAGGAAGAGCTCTTTTCCATTCTGTAGAAAAGTTATTAGTCAGAAAGCAACAATTGAATATATTAGCAATAAACTTGTACTGCATTTCAATATTTTGATAGATATATTGGCAGTGCCTTATGCATGCAGACTTGAAAATACATAGTATTTTGTGAATTTCATCAACCGATGATAGATTGAATGAAAAATTTATAGTCGGATTAAATAACTTATCATTGAAATAGGAGCGTGTTTCAACACAATCCAAGTCATAAAGATTATTGTTCATAGAACAAAGAAGGCATTTATACTGTCTGGGTTACTCAAATATATTGGGAATAAAGTATTTTTTTTGTACTCCACATTGAGATTCGTTAACGCTTGCTAAGTACTTTTATTTGAATCGAATGGTGTTGTTCCAGACATGAAGTTGATATATGCCCTCTTCTCATTGCGTACTGCATTCAGAGAGAAATTTCTCAAATGTTCGTTATCCAAAAAATCAACGATATTTTTGGATTTCCTTCATTTTCTCAATGCCAGATCTCTCACCCCAAAGATTTTTTTCAGGTTTAGTAACTCTAACTCTTCGATGCTTGGTAGGAAAAATATGAACATTCCGATCAATATTGTCTCCTCTAACATCTCTAACAAATCAATATGAAACTGATGGAAATTGAAATTTTCATAGTTACGGAATGTTATACAGGGTGAGTCAAAAATGTGTACTGAGCTTTCTGGGGCATAGTACATTGAAAAATAAGTATAGTATGATCAATAAACTTATGGCCCAAAATGCATTTTGAGGGAGATATATCCTTCCGAAGTTGATAAAATTGAAATAATTTCTCCGCATAACTTCTAAACGGTGAAAGCCACCAGAATGAAACTTTCTGCATTAATGTATATTGTTAAAATACATTTTTTCATTACACTTTCACATTTCTCATATTGTTATAAAGGGTGTTTTCAGAAGGTGAGTCATGATTTTTTTGGGACATCTTCTTCCCTTGTATTCGTTTTGGTGAAAAAATGGAAACATTCGATGGAGCGAAAAAAATTACATGAAAAATGTACTCCTATCAAAACACAAAAAATTTAACCGTTTTCGAGATATTTGAGTTTTTGTAGTGACATCATTTCAGCAGATCAATTCATCGCGAGATTTATCGGTGACGATATTTTAGCAGGCCATGAACAATTCTGTTCTTAATTTTGACGATCATGTCATCAACATTGTTGTAATTAATTTCCTCGTGTGGTTTTTCTGCTTAGTTATATTATTACTGCGATTTTCACCTGAGATTTTAAGAAATGGCAGGTTATTCGTTCTCTGAACAAACTGATATGCTTTTTATGCTTGGCGAGTGCTTCGGAAATGCAAATGCTGCCGTAAGACGGTATGCAGAGATGTTTCCCGCTCTACGCGTTCCAAATTCGAGAACAGTTTGTGCAAAGACTACGTGAAACAGGATGTTTAAAAATGAAAAATACAAATGGTGGCCGACCAAGAAGTGCGAGAACTGTAGAAGTTGAAGAAGAAGAATTAAATACTGTGGAACAGGATCCGGAAATAAGTACTAGGATATTAGCAAGACGAATAGACACAACACAAGCGAATGTTGCCAGGATTCTGAGAGAGCAACTGCTACACCCTTATCATTATTTACAGGAATAAGAACTGTTCCCGCGTGACATCGAAATAAGGGTGAGATTTTGCGAAGAGTTGCTGGAACGAACTCGAAGATGTCCTGAGTTTTTGAACAAAATATTGTTCACAGATGAAACAACTTTTACCAGGAACGGTGTTTTCAATTCGCGCAACACTCATTTCTGGGCTGACGAAAATCCAGACGTAGTTAAAGTTACGCATTTTCAATAAAATTTCTAAGTAAACGTCTGGGCTGCGACTTTAGGTAACAAATTCGTTGGATATTACATGTTCCCAGGGACTCTGAATGGTGCAATGTACCTCAGCTTCTTGGAAAATGAGTTGAGTACGATATTAGAAGACATCTCTCTTAAGATACGTAGGAAAATCTACTTCATGCATGATGGAGCACCACCTCATTACGTAAGAGTTGTACGTGATTGGCTGAATGATAATTTTCCTAATAGGTGGATAGGATTGCATGGCCCGCTCGTTCACCTGACCTTAATCCACTAGACTTCTCGATCTGGGGTTACATGAAATCTAGGGTTTATGCAACTGGAATTCGAAATGTTGAGGAGCTGAGGCAAAAAATTTCAAATGAATTCACGTTATTAAAAAATGATCACCAAACTATGAACGGTCTGATGAATATTTTATGTAAACGCCTCAGAATCTGTATTACCGAAAACGGTGGACATCTCCAACAGCTAATTTAATCTGTTCTATCACTCTCTTTCCATTCAAAATCAATAATCAAAACTACTTAAAACGTTTTCAAACTTTTATTATTATCCAAACCTTGTTGGGACAGACTTGTTGTTATGTACTTATTGCTTATTAACGGCACAGGAAGGTAATACCATCGACAAAATTATTAATTGATGGCCTGCCAAAATATCGTTACCTATGAATTTCGTGATGAATTAATCTGCTGACATCGTGTGACTAAAAAAACTCAAATATCTCGAAAACGGTTCAATTCAACAATTCACTTCTAGACTAATTCGATCTCGCTTATTGCTCGATTCACAGTTCTAAATTGTACTGCTCTCCCGGCCCATCATTCCCCTATTCATATCGAGATATACATGATTCTAGATCCCTCGCGAACTTCTGGTAGATTCCTAGTATTTCGCGATGATTCTGTCCCTTTTCGGTCGGCCGACAATTATAGTGGGCGCGGGTCAACTTCTCCTAATGTTGTGATCTCATAACACTGCCCCCCTCTTCAAATTTGATCATCCCGATCGAACTCAGTTCCTGCATCACCGTAATAGGGCTTCAGCCTCTCTAGGTGGACAACCTTCATCTTGGTCCGAGGGCTACGTTGTATCCTGTAGACCACATCGTTGATCCTTTTCACCACCTTTTCCCATGAAGCTGTCACCTTGGGGGATATTCCTTTCTTCCTGCGTGGATTATACAACCAAACGTGGTCTCCCACTGAGAATCCCTCTGAATTTGCTCAGATCATATCGAGCCTTCATTTTGTCGCTAGCCAATTTCAGTCTTCCTCGAGCAATCTCATGTATCTTCGTCAAACTATCCCGTAATTCGTCTGCATAATCTTGCACCTCTTTTTCTTGAATACTTGGTGACCCGAACACCAAGTCACAGGATAACCGGAGTTCCCTTCCAAAGACTATGCTAGCTGGAGTTAGCTTCGTTGAATCATGGACAGCCGCTCTATATGCCATCAAGAATAGAGGCAGGTGCCTATCCCAGTCCCTCTGATGATCTTCCACTACTTTGGAAAGATGTTCCTCCATTGTCCGATTGAATCTTTCCACCATGTCATCTGACTGCGGATGAAGCAGAGTAGTTTTGGTTTTGTTGATTCCCATTAACTCGCAAACTTCCTTGAAGAGTTTCGACTCGAAATTCCTCCCTTGATCGGAATGAAGTTCCATTGGTACTCCGAATCTTGAAAACATGTTGTCTACTAATGCTCTGGCCACGGTGGAAGCTTCCTGGTTTGGCATCGAATATGCTTCAACCCATTTACTGAATAGTCCATTGCCACGAGGATGTATTTGTTGCTGTCATTGGTCGTCGGAAATGGAAGGGGCACCTACAATGTATTGCTTCATCTCTCCTCTTGATCTGGTCTTGGGGCCTTTAGTAGCTTCGCACACCGGACATTTTCTGCACCAGCTTTCTACGTCATTTCGACATTGTACCCAATAAAATCTCTGTCGAATCTTATCCCAGGTCTTATTTACTCCTAAGTATCCACCAGAGGATCCGCCATGAACTTCTTCCAAGATTTCATTTATCCTATCCCTAGGCACAACCAGTTGGGAAATTGCTGATCTCCCATCGGCTGACTCCCAAATTCGTTTCAGCAAACCATTCTTCACAACCAGGGAATCCCACTGTGCCCATATGGCCTTGAAGATAGGACCTCTGTCTGATATGTCCTGCCAGGTGGGTCTATCTGCTCCTGCTTCTTTCCAACGTAGAAAGTCTGCGATATCCAAGTCCTTCTCCTGGTCCTGTCTCATGTGTGCTGATGTCCATTTGTTGTCTGCCGTGAGTCTGATTTGTCTGGCCTCGACAAGTCCTTCTCGGCGCTCAACTCTCACGCAATGTTTTCAGGAATCTAATGATAATAATAATAATAATAATAATAATAATAATAATTTATTTGCAAGATGAGCAGAAAGTAATATATGAGTTGTTTAAATACATTTCATAACATATAAGTCAACTTGCAAAACAGGAATGACAGACAGTAGAACTGATTCAAGTGTCATCCCTGGGTAACATGAAAAAAAATATATATATATATATATTCTATACCGGCATGAGAGTAAACATGATGAGCAAAATAAAGGAATTAAATGAACAAAAAAGTGACAAATGTGGTGAGTTTATCATGGCATACAACAAGTACATTCATTCATTTGCTTGGAACAACAGCTTTTTGTAATGGTTTCTAAATTTAGGGAGCGAAAGAGTTCTGTGACCCGATGAGACCTGGTTATAAAGATGGTAAACCATGAAGGTATAAGATCTCTCGAAGATTGCAGGTCGGTGGTGTGGAGGAGATATAGTTCCCCTGAATCGAGTATTCACATTATGAACATCACTTCGGAAGGTAATTTTATTATAAAGATAGGGAGGGGTCTTATGTAATAATATATTGTGAAATATGGTTAGCGAATGCAATTTTCTTCTTGCCGACATACTGAGCCAATTGGTTTCTTTCAGCTTGTGTGTGATACTTTGATATTTCCTTATCCCATAGATATATCTCAGACAAGATCTCTGTACCCGCTGAATGCGATTAATTTCCGTGTTGGCTAGACAAGGGCCATATATTGTATAACAGTAGTTGAAGTGCGAGAGTACTAGTGATTCGGTGAGAGTAATTTTTGTTGAGTTTTCTAAAACCTGACGATGAGGATATAACATTTTCAAATTAGCGTATGCCCGTTCGACGCATTTACTTACGTGAGACTTAAACCTTAAATCTGTATCCAACTCTAAGCCCAATTCCATCTATCATAATTTTGATATTACGCATTATAGGTTTTATTTTTGCCAAAGATCAAAACTTGTGTTTTAATAGGATTTATTGAAAGTTGATGTTTTTCTGAAAATGAGACAAGTTTCGATAGTTCCTCATTAATTAGTAAACTTGTAAGATATGTATCAGAATGGGATAAGGTAAATTTTATTTGAGTATCATCAGCATACATGAATGGTTTACAACCCACCAAACAACTTGTGATATTACATGTATATATTGAAAATATTATAGGTCCCAGTATAGAGCCTTGAGGCACTCCACAGAGAACATTTTTCATAGTTGACCTCCCTAAGCTAGTTTCAACAAATTGCACACGACCAGTAAGGTAACTCTTGAGTAAATTAATTGCACTATGTGAAAATCCAATATAATGAAGGATAGAGAACAGTAAACAGTGATTGATAGTATCAAATGCTTTTGAATAATCCAGTAAAATCAAAGCCACAGCATATCCTTTATCAATATCTCTAAATATATCATCCGTCACATCTAACAGCGCTGTAGTGCAACTATAACCATTCCTAAATCCCGATTGATGCACAGGCAGTATATTGTATTTCTCGACGTTTGAATTAATTTGGTATTTCATGATTTTTTCCAACACTTTAGCTAGAACTGGTAGTATGGATATAGGTCTCAGGTCATTGAAACTTGATATATTTGACTTTTTGGGAATTGGAATTACTTTTGACACTTTCCATTGGTCTGGAAAAATACTTTGTTGAAGGCAAGTATTGAAAATATGTGCTAAAACATCCAAAATCCTAGGGCAGCAGAGAAGAAGCATTTCAATTTGTAACCCATCAACACCTGTAGCTCTCGACTTGATATTAATTAAGTAATCATATACAATGTTGCTTTCCGTGGGTGCAAACGAAAATAAAGATTCGAAATTCCCTTTTGAATTATTCTGATAGAATGAGAGCAGATCATGGTCAACTGGATTTGTTTTTCCAGAAAATGAGAGAAAATTGACATTTATTTCGTTCGGTTTGTTTAGATCATCAGGTAAGCTTTTAATTTCAGTTTTTTTATTTTTGATATCAAGATGCTTCATTTTTTCCCACATTAATTTACTATTATTTCCATAAGTTTCCACACAGTGTTTGAAATAGATTTTTTTTTCATTTTTGATTGAACTGTTAGTCAAGTTTCTTAAATCTTTATAATATTGCCAGTGATTTACATTTCTAGTTTTCTTATATTTTCTTAATGCTTTATCTCGTAAGGAAATCATAAGCTTTATGGTGTCAGTAAGCCAAGGTGGTCTCTGTTTACTTATTTTCGAAGTCCTGACAGGGGATTATGTGTCAAAAATATTCAAAAGGAGTTGATTGAAATATTCCACTTTATCATTTATATCATCCAATAGATATACATCTTCAAATGGTGCTACTATAAGAATATTTTCTAGCAAGGCCTTATCACTATCTCTCAAATTTCTGGTAGCAAAGGTTTTACTGGTATTATTTTTCATTTGAATATCTAGAGTACAATACACCAGCTGATGATCAGAAACATTGAAGACTTCTTCACATCCATATTCCAGTGGATTTATTTCATTTGAAATAAGTATCACGTCCAGTAGTGAGGATGTAGTACTTGTTATTCGAGTGGGTTCAGTAACTATTTGTTTCATATTGAAAATATCAATAAGGCTTTTGAATGCTTCTGTGCTGTTGTTCTCGAAATGGAGAAGATTTATATTGATGTCACCTCCACATATTATTTCATTGCAGAGAGGAACTATTTCTGCCAGATTTCCCTCAAAGTTATTCAGAAAGTCAATGTAGTTTTTATTAGGCTGCCTGTAGAATGTACCGAAAACGTATTTGACATTATTAAGACTAAAACTCACCCATAGCTGTTCCACAGCTTCACATATATCAACTTCCACAGTTTCGAAATTTATAAAGGATTTGATATATATTCCAACTCCACCTCCTCTCGAACCTCTATCTTTCCTAATAAAATTATAACCATCTATATGTACTAAATAATCAGGAGTATCTTCAGTCAACCAGGTCTCACCAACCCCCAAAACATCATAGCTCCTAAGGGAAACGAAAGTCTTAAAATCTGCAAAGTTTGAAATCAGAGATCTTACGTTGAAAAATGAAAATGAAAATTTTTTCATGAATAATTGCCACAAATATTTCCTCTATTTGTTCGAGAGACAAATATGTGTTATAAAATGTGCTGTAAATAGAAAGGATCACAGGTCCCCCAAAATACGAATGACTAATAATATGCAAAAAAGTAAATCATTAAAAACATCAGTGATAATTAATAGAACACAAAAAGTTTTGTAGAAAAACATTATCTCCAGACGACAATTAAAAAAAGTTGAGGCAGGCACAGAAGACAGGTAGCGATGTTTAGAATAAAACAATCTTGATTCATTGACACTGTTGCCAAGTCAACCTAATTTTAATATGATCAAGAAGTAGTAATTAACGTTTCACGTTTTTTATTGAACAATTCGAAAGAGCCCAAATTAATTATTCTTGTGAGTAAAATAATGCTACTATATGGATAAAAATAAAAATAGAAATATAGTAGGTAATAATGAAAATTCATAATGTATCCTAAAAAAAAAAATCCTGCTTGATTCCACTGTAGTAGTTCAGTTCTTTGTTCTTCATTCTCCCACAATGTTCTTATGATTCAAAACAGTTTTCTTATTATTTACGATGGCAAAAATTCTTCCACTTAGACTCCACACATTGGTCTTGCCAAATTTTTGGGAAGCTGACTTCCACATTTCCACTGCTGATTTTGTTAGGTCCTCTTTCATGAAATAGTTAGAGTTTCGAAGCATTTTCTTCTTGTTGAAAATATGATTCTTGGTTTTTATCGATAGAAACTGCACGAGAATTGGGCGAGGCTTGCCGTTTTGAACTTTGCCAATTCTGTAGCACTGCTCCATTTCGGAGGAGGAAAGTTCGTGTTCCAGCTTCTCCTTGAAGAAGTTTATCATTTTGTTCTCACAAATTTCAGGTGTTTCATTAGCGGCTTGTTGTTCTCCATATATGATGAGGTTTTTCATTTTGTACATACGTTCACAGTGTTCTATTTTTGTTTCCAAAATTTGAATATTGGATTTGTTTCCTCTCACTTGGTCGAAAATAGATTTCAGAGACGATTCGAATTGTTTGAATCTGTCTTCTATTTGCTTTCCAATCATACCTGCTTGTTGCTTGCAAATTTTTGCAATCATCTCCTCAGATAAACCACCTTCTGAAGAACTTTGCGACTGCTGTCTCGTTTTCGACATATTTCCTGTAATATCAT
Source organism: Gastrophysa polygoni (assembly GCA_963576655.1). Lineage (NCBI taxonomy): Eukaryota > Metazoa > Arthropoda > Insecta > Coleoptera > Chrysomelidae > Gastrophysa > Gastrophysa polygoni. The sequence continues at coordinate 21,636,472 of OY755082.1, forward strand.
GAAACACTGTACAAAACAAGTGACAACAATGCGTATATCACTGCGTCCGTAGGGGTATAGTACGAGGTACCTTAACCTCAATTATTGTTCTCACTATCAAGTACTTAATGTACAACTTGACCGAAACTGAACTAATTGTGGAGAATTTGTGTTCGATTGCCGGAAAACTATCTTAGTCTCACAATACTGGTTGTTTGTAGTCAGAAAATACCGTATTTTCGATTGAACTTTCGATTATTTTGGGAGCGCTGCGTAAACGTGTCTACTCACACGCCTTCACACACATATATGGGTGGGCATGGTCTTCTGGACAAGGCATCAGCGTTGCTGTGTAGACGTCCCGGTCGATGTTTAATCTTGAAATGATACTGGCTCAACTTTTCCAGCCATCTTGCTACTTGTCCTTCAGGGGTCTTCATTTCAAGTAACCACTTCAAAGCCGCATGATCTGTCCTGATGAGGAAATCTCTCCCATATAGGTACTTGTGGAAGTAGTCCACCGCCTTAATGATTGCCAGTAATTCTTTCCTGGTGACACAGTAATTTCTTTCTGGTTTGGTCATCACTTTGCTGTAATATTCTATCACCCTTTCTTGGCCATCCTGTACTTGTGAAAGTATAGCTCCAATTCCGTTGTTACTGGCATCTATATCCAATATGAACAGGCCTATTTGTTGTGGAAAACCCAAGATTGGACTCGAACAAAGGGCTGCTTTCAATTTCTTGAATGCTTTCTCACTTTCCGTAGACCAGTTGAAAATGGTTCGGTCTTCTGTCAACTTATGGAGTGGCCTTGCGATGTCAGCAAATCCTTCCACAAACCGGCGGTAATAGGTACATAATCCCAAAAAGGTCCTCATCTCATGCTTATCTTTCGGTCATGGCCAGTCTCGGATTGCCAGTATTTTAGCCTCATTAGTTTCAATGCCTTTCGACGATACTTTGTGACCCAGGAACTCCACTTCTTTCTGAAACAATGAGCACTTTTTCAGGTTCAGTTTGAGGTTGGCACTCCTGAACCGTTGGAAAACTTCTCGCAGATTACGAAGATGTTCCTCAAAGTTCCTTCCGGTCACTAACACGTCATCGAGATACACCAGGCAAGTTTTCCAAGTTAGCCCACGCAACACCAATTCCATGAGCCTTTCGAAAGTCGCTGAGGCATTACATAATCCAATAGGCATCACAGTGAACTGGTATAGTCCACTGCCAGTGGTGAACGCTGTATTTTCCTTATCCTCTTCATGTATGCCGACTTGCCAGTATTCACTCTTCAGATCCAGTGTCGAGAACCATCGTGACCCTGCCAAGGTTGTTAGGGTATCGTCAATTCTGGGTAAAAAGTAGCTGTCTTTCTTGGTAACGTCATTGAGTTTCCTATAATCCACACAAAATCTTGTGGATACCAATACAACTGGTGCTGACCAAGGGCTTGATGATTCTTTGATGACTCCATCCTTCTGCATTTTCTCAACAAGCTTTTCTACCTCATGTTGCTTTGCAAAAGGTAATCTTCTTGGTGGCTGTCGAATTGGATGCGCTAGGCCAGTATCTATTCTGTGCTTCACCAAGTTGGTTCGACCCGTACCTGTTGACTCGAAGATGTCACTCTCAGCAGTAATAAATGTCTTAAAAGCAGCATATTCATCTGCTGATAAATGATCCAAGGACTTTCCCAATATTTCCATTTCTGAAACTCTTCCTCTGTCCTGGTTTTCACCCAAGTCGCACTTTGCTATCCATTCAACAGGTTCACAGGTTCCAATGACGTCACCTTCTCTAACCACTGTTGTGGTGGGGAACACATTGGCTCTTGAGGACTCACTAGATGTTCTAGTCCTCGTTCCATTCCTCTCAGGTGAATATTCACGCGGTGGCGTCCTCGCAGGTGAATTGGATCGTCCTGATACCCTAGCCCTGCAGTCTCTTATGAAATGTCCTGATCTTCCACAACGATAGCAGGTCCGATTTTGTCGGTTGCCTGTACCACCCTTCTTTGAGTCGAGCTTTTCCAAAACTTTTTCGATTAATTGTACCACTGTATCAGTCTGCTGGGTCGGTTCCTCAATTGACACCGCTCGAACTTTTGGTCTTGAGGTGTTAAAAGGTGCCTCTACCTCCAAAGATCTGACCAAGGCTTCACTGCTCTTCGTGAAATTCGTCAGTCGCAGAGTTCTTTGAATTTCAATGTCTCTTAGCCCATCGATGAATAGCTGCACTGCCAGCTGTTCCTTAAAGTCTTCTGGGGCACTTGGATAGGCTTGCTGGATCAGTCTTCGCACATCTGCTTCGAATTCCTGAAGACTCTCGCCAGCTTTTTGTACACGAGTCTTCATCTGTGATCGGTATAGCTGTTCCCGATGTTGATCACCATACCTGCATTCCAGTGCGGCAACTAGATCTCCATATCGGTTTTGTTGTTCGAGAGGTATTGTCTGCAAGATCCCCAAAGCTGGCCCTCTTAATCCTACTATAAGTGCAGTAGCCTTCTCATCGTTGTTCCACCCATTAGCCGTAGCTGCAGCTTCGAACTGTCTATGATACATGGCCCATGATGACTGTCCATCAAAAGTCGGTGGTTTTACGGAAGCATTCGATGTGGCAACTCTGTCACGTCGATCTTGGACCCTGTGTAGAGCTCTCTGGTTCTCGATCTCCTTCTTCATGTCGTTCACTTCATCCCGTACTATATCCACTTCTTTCCTCAACTGTCCGTCGATTTTCCTTACATCTTCCTTCAATTCTTCGATTTGTTCTTCGGTTTTCCGTTGTACTTGTTCCAAATACCTCTGAAATTCGTTTCTTCTTTGTATTTCCATTGTTCCTTGTTCTTCTAGAATTCTCTGAAAGTCTTCCTGCCGACGCTTTTCTTCTTCCAATTCTTCTTCTTGACGACGCTTTCCTTCTTCTTGGCGGCTTTGCTCCAATTCCGCAAATTTATTCTCCATAAATTCCAAAATGTCCTACATTGCGTCGTACGATGTACTTCTCGTATTCACCATAAATAATAAACTTCGATATCTATTAAAGAATATCTGATACTATTTCGAATATTCAAACCAACCCCACCACCACTACCATTACGATCGAATCGCAGAAAATTCCTAATATATACTCACTGAATCTGTAGGCATTTCTAGAGACATCCACGTTTCCATGATCCAAACTACATCAAAGTTATTACCTAATATCATTCTTCTACTTCAAATAAAACCACCAAAAGTAGATCGAGTGTTCAATTGTGCCAGTTTGGTGGTGTATTAGAAAAGGTGTTCACTCTAAAATAAAAGAAATATAAGAAATCAGACGAAATAAAAATTGTTAATTGAAAAATGAGTAGCACGATAAAGCTAGAGCATGAAAAAATATTATCAGGAAAAATATTAATTGCTGAAAATTTTGATGATGCTCTAGTTGGCATTTGTTGCGGTGAACTCTAAAGGTTCAGGTGATTCTTCTCGTCCTCTCTTCGTTCAGCATCATGATTAACCACTAACATATATCCTTTTATGTATGTTGTATCTCCATGATCTCGTGATAACTTTGTAAGTATCTCTGAAATCTCTTGCACTTGACATTCAATTTCTAATTTTTCTCGAAATAATTCAATGAGAGTATTAGAGATATCATCATCTTCACACTGCAGACCGTAAATAGCCAAATTAATTTTCTTCAATTCCTACTGAGTTTAGTTTGAGTTTGAGTTGGTCATTCTCTCGCCTCAATATTTCAAGATCTATTTGTAATCCGTGGATACTTGCTTTAACTTCCTTCTTCTAATTTTGGAGCTCAACTTTCAGTTCAGCAACTTTGATGTTCAAGTTGATTTTTCTGCGATTATATTTCTGGAGCACCCAAGTTTCGTTAGTTCTTGTCTATGAAAGTGATTAAGGTTTTTACAAACACTGGTTATCAGCAATCAAACTCGCTACTGATCAATACTTTTTGGCATAATCAATCGAATGATGTAACTTTCACAATTGAACTTGTTATTCTCAGAGAATCCTAGTTATAACGGAACTCATTAGAAACATCTTCTATATGTTCTACTATTCACTATTAATATTAGGGAGAATACTAAAGTCTGTGTGGATGCACTGTAACTGATTTGTGAACTACAGCTAGTTCTTTCAGAGAATATTCTTCATATGAAAGATTGATCGTCTGAGTATTGTAGATGGCGATACGATCGTCGATCCTGTAAAGTTAAATCCCATATTACTCATAATGACAGATATGGATAGCTAGCGGTTCGATTTTTGCGTTTGTGTGGATTTCATATTCAAATCGTGTTTTCCAGAGTTTACAAAATAAATATCGAGATCAGCAAAGGTGACACCATCTAGTGTCGATCTCGGAAAGCCTCAGCAAGGTATTGAAATCTGACATAGTGAAATATACAGAAGTCTATAATATTTTTCAGTGGCTGGGGATCGGTAGTTGGAACACACGTCTATTTATACAATATGCATGTGTTTCATTAAAAGAAATAATTGGTCTGCTAGATAGCCTCAATGCCAGTGTGTCTCACTTCTGATAGGAGCAACCTGTATCTTCCATAATTATTGAGTTCCAGATACTCAAAATTTGCAGGAGCTAGAGAGATTCCAAAGATGCACCAACAAACTAGTTTGGTCATCTTCAGTGATATAAAGAGTAAGTCTCTCCAGAATCGGAATCTAGATATCAAATTAACTGAATATAACTTTTTCCGGAAAATATTGAATTCTAAAAAATATATTTTTCCAGAGAGAGAGAGAGAGAGAAAATATCCTTTATTGTCGACGAAACAAGTTCTTATTGACAGAGCTTGAGATAAAACGAAAAAAAAAACGAGAAACCCCATATCTTCATTGAGGTAGGGATAATCCTGAAATTTACAAAAGCGAAAAAGATACGATATATAAATAGTGTGGTCATGCCATGGAAAAATTGGTATTCTGTGGCTACTGGCCAGCAGTGTATATCACTGAAGAAAACCTCACTCAGTTGTTGAGTGTATCTTCGGTATTTCTTTCCCTCTTATAAAATTCAGGAAAATCTTCCTGGAAAAATTTGTGAAAAATTTGATATCTAGTTATCCTGAGTCGATAATTATGGAAGATACGGGGTGCTTCCATGAAAACTGAGACACACTGTATAAAAATCTGATGATGCCAGAAGATTTTTTTATCTTTTGAGCACGAAAGGAAATCCTATAATGATGCAGGATCATCGTGTTAGTCAACGTTGAAATGTAGAAAGACTTCACTAGTCAAATAATGCCATAACTTTGCTGTTCTATAGATGAATGAGGATTGATAGCTGCTAGGCTGCTAGATATAGAGAAAAAAATCTCATTGGAAGTTATTGGAGACTTGATGGGCTACTCTTCAAATTATTTTCGAGCGTGTACCATAATTCCGGAGCGAAATTTGACGAGAAAACATGAACGCTGAAAAATATTCGAAGAAACTATATTCTAAGAGATTTATGGAAAAAAACTGGGTATGCAAGTACTAAAACTATGTGTAGAAATTCGGGCATTATTTGGGTCCACTAAAAATAGACAGGGTTTTTCAAAACAAGGACCAAGTTTCGTTATTTTCAAATCGCTGAAACTAATTTTTTTTTTTTTCAAATGGATCACCCTGTATATGATTTCATAATCTGAAAGCTCATTTGATGGACAATTCAGCGGTACCATATAGACCATATCCAACAATACTCTTCGATAGGTAAATAACGATAAATCTATTCAACTGAACATTTTTATTCATACATAATAACAAACATCGAGATGAATGCAAAATAAAAACTGGAATCGAATGAACATCTTGACAGTTCCTACAACAATCATCAATTACATTCCAACCGAAGTTACAGTGTCATACAGAGAGAGAGAGAGAGAGAGAGAGAAAATGAAAAAGGTAATCTATTGCATTGCATGTAATCTACTGGAAGAGGTAATTCTTTCCAGGGTTAAATGATCTTCTTGTTGTATCAATCAAATTCAAGAATGAAAATACAAGCTTATAATGTCAGAGGTTGTGCTCGATTTAGCACGACAAACACTGAATGGAAAAGTTGTTGATTACAAAATTTCCACAAGGCAATACTTTATCTCAAGCGTGACTCTATTAGAGAATGATCAGACCATTTTCGCTGTGGTTCAACTCAGTTGATATGAAACAATCCTGAGTGCACATTATCCTGATGCCAATTTCTTGTGTTGTTGTGTTACAACATGTTAATCAAATTTTAATCTGTTCATATTTATCCCTAAGAACTTACTCGTCCATTTAGGTCCCAAATTAGAAGTGAAGGTAACTAAACTTGTTTTAGATATTTGGATACGTATCAATATTTCACACTAATCAAGTCTCTAGTGATAATCTCTCATAAATTCAAGATCTTTTCTATGCCAAACATGGGTAGTATCATACTCAAAAATTGGGAAATTATCTTGAACTGAGATGGTAGGCTCTTCAAATATAGAGATGAAATTCAAGCCAAAACTGATCCTCGTGGTACGCCCAATTGAACATCCATGCTGTTAGATAGCTCTCCATTTAATTTCACCATGTGTTTTCTATCTTATATTAGATATGAACAATCCTAATAAATTCCCTTAAAAACAAGACGTTCATGATTTATACAATCGAAAGCTTCAGAAAAATCGCAGAAAACTTCAACTACATTATTCATATTGGTGTAAACATGTTGAAGAGAAGAAAATCTTTCGAGCTCTGAAACCAAATTGTGAATTGGTCAGTATTCTGTGTATCTGAAGAAACCTCAACGATTATAATTGATGTAGGCATGAACCTGCAGATCTGCTTCATGAACGAATCCCTATCGGACAATGAGAGCCCTACCTCCGATTCGGAATTGCCCACCGTCGACCCCAAACAGCACAAGACCATCGCTCCCACGGCTCCCAGGGTAGCCATCAAGGACCACGCGCGGCAGCCGATCGCCCGGCCCGCTACTCTGGCGGTAGGGCCGCCCTTGCTGCGGCCCTTGGACCGGCCCGCCTCCGAAATGGACTTCTTCGCAAAGCAGGCCAGGTTGCAAACAGAGGCCCGCATGGCTCTGGCGCAGGCCAAGGAAATGGCCAGGATGCAAATGGAGGTGTGTGAGATGATGATAATAATAATAATGATGATGAATATTATTAAAATTATTATTATTATTATTCATTCATGTAATAATACGATAATGAGGTGAGGGTGTTCTTTTCTAAACCCTTAGAAAAGTGTATAAAAACAAGAAACAAAAAAACATTGAATGATACTTTGAAAAATAAACCAGATATTGTATGTTTCAAAGGGTGATTTACCGAAGAATGCAAAATTCATTCAGCGGGTTGTTCCCACCAAATAAAGTTTAGACTAAGGTAAATTGAAAAATAACAGTAAAAAAAGTGATAAATACCTTCCAATCATTAGGCAATGCACAACCACTATGGGAACATTGACCTTGCGGAAAGTTCGGTAAATGCCTGTACGTGATGAAGGTATTCGTATGTATGTGTGTATATAGCTGATTCACATCGAATTTAAGTTCAAACGTTCTCATTTTCTAGCTCTGAGTTACGGTGTCGTTACCATCACCAAATTATTACGGTGTAGTAATTTGGAAAGAGACACTATCAGTATTGAAAACTGATCATAAAAATAATACTTCGAGTTATATCAGCAATTCGGTGTATCATATCGACAATTAGCGTCACGTCTCATACGGAACTGGAGGTCATCGCGTTTCGAGCATCTAGACTGTTATTTCACTCGAATAACGTTTATACGGACATATTAGTAGCTATTGAACGATATTTTTATCAGAATTTATCAGATGATTTTATCAGATAGATAGATAGATAGATAGATAGATAGATAGATAAATAGATAGATAGATAGATAGATAGATAGATAGATAGATAAATAGATAGATAGATAGATAGATAGATAGATAGATAGATAGATAGAAAGATAGATAGATAGATAGATAGATAGATAGATAGATAGATAGATAAATAGATAGATAGATAGATGGATAGATAGATAGATAGATAGATAGATAGATAGATAGATAGATAGATAGATAGATAGATAGGTAGATAGATAGATAGATAAAGATTATTGTGTTAGGAAAAAAATACGTTTTCATCACAAGGGCTCGGCTCATATGCGAACTTTAAAGTCATAGAGTCAAAAGTACATTGAAAAAAGGAAAAAGAATGAACGTAGTGATTCAGAGTTATACAAATTTGTATGTAGATTCCACTAGACATTCTGAAAATCAGTCGTTGATGATGTACTAATATATCATAATAATAATCATAATCATAATATGTATCAAGGACTTGACAAGGTTTGTTAAATGTACAATGTTATGGCTATTTAGTAGAAGCACCAGACCATCAATATCACCGATTTCCGACAGAATCGAATTTTGTTTTATGCCTGAGTAGATAGCAACATAACGTGTTGCGAAGGCTCGGACATTTGGAAGTTACAAATTGAACACACCTCTCTCTGTAACTTGCAAGCCTCTCTGTCGAGTAGACGTGCATAGCAAACTTTGGAAAGCCTGATGTTGCTCATAGTTCTCAATTTATTGAGTCAAGATAAAGAGGATATGAATATTATATAGGATAACTTAATACAGTTAGTTTCTATGCTCACCATATAGTCTGGAGTATGCTTAGGCAGACAGAGTAAACGTTTGAAAAAAACGAACTTGAATACGGTCTATAATATCCGCGTAACGAGGGCACCAAAATATGATACCAAACGATAACGAGGACAACACGATAGATTCGTATAGTTTGATTCTCGAAGACCACGAATTGATTTTTGAACGGTTCATTAATTCCATAACAAATTCAATGGTCTGCTTAGCTTTCATGACCGTTCGTTTGGCCATTTTGAGAAACAAGGATGATGATGGAAATTCTATTCCTTATTAGTAACTTTTGCTGAACATGTTATCTTGTTTTATCGAAAAGAATTTAGTAGAAGTAATGATAGTTTATGATTGATGCTATCGAATGCTCGACGAAAATCAACAAAAAATGCATACACTTTTCTCCCACGAAGCCTTGCAGAATAGAGTTTAATGCAAAAATACTGTCCACACATTCCCTGATCTTTCTAAAACCGAAATGAGACTGGAAGGATAGAATTATCTTCGCACCAGCTTGATACACGATTCATAAGTATCAAAGTAAACAGTTTGACTATGCAGTTGATCAATGCTATCTCACGATAATTATTTAGATCATCTGAAGGACCTTTTTTATGCAATAAAGCAATTCAGGCTCTAAGGATTATTTAAGAGTCAAAAACTAGATTACCGTTGTCGACAAATATAAAGTCGCTAATTCTCTGACAGGTTTTTCAGATATTCGTAGATAATTCTATCCTTCACAGGATTACCATTTTTACACAGGTACAGAGATGCATTGAGTTCTTCAAAATATATAGTTTGGTCTAGAACATCGTTTCGTGCATCGTAAAGACATGTCCAAGAGAAAATTTTGAGTTTATGAACATCGTCATAAAAACGTTCCCACCCCGCGAAAGCAATTGGGCATGATTCTCGCTTACTTCTGAAATGATTTAAAGATTTCCAAAGTGCACTTTGATCAAGTGTTCTTACGATGTGTTTTATCATATTCTGATTTTTTGGTATAAATGAGTTTTTATACTCCTTTTTTATATTTAAATAATTAGATTTGCTCCAGTTGTTCATTCGAAATATTACAACTACTGAAGTCAAACCAAGGTTGATTTCTTGTATGCATAGTACTGCCATACTGTATTTTTTGGACTGATCCGATAATTTCAGCTGTGTCCCAAATCGTTGAGCACAAATTTGCGTATGAGTGGATAGCGTCCCCCAAAAGTCCCACGTTAGTCTAGTTTTACATAAAGGTTGGGTAAGAATGCACTTTTTCATCTTCCCAGATCAAACGGGTACAAGTAAAATTAGGCTGAACTTATGATATGATACGGTGTCGATTCAATTAGAGAAAAGTAGCGCATTTATGTTCCTAATAATATGCCTTTTAGAAAGTTTCAATATTCCGAGTAGTTTCGGGGATATCCCAGAAAAACCAAAATTTGAGAATTTCGTCTTTATTTTCAAAGGAAATGTAAAACAAATAGCACTTCGCCATGGCCACTCTTCAAGGACTACACGATAACATAAGCAGATCTTTTCTGCGACGTTTCGTCTTTTAGAAAACATCAACTTTGTATTTTTATATGGGCCGAAGCTAAAGTATACCCTGTATACGACTCCATTTCTCATTGTGAATACAGCAACGTATCACACAATATGATTTCAGAACCATTTCTCGCGTAATTCAGTGATTACTCAATCTGTTTTTCTTCAATTTTAGATAGTAGGCGCAGGAGAAAATAAAAACATAATGTTTTGTTGTCATAATAAAAATGCAGTTTGGTAGTTTCAATTCTTGACATTCCCGTTTTCACTTCTACATCTCGTTACCTACCTAATTTGTGTGGAAAATGGAAAACGGCAGCTTTTCGAATATTGAAAAATTTGATATATTGTCATGTTACATTTAGTGCCAAAGAAATTGTGTTGATGCTGAAGTGCGTGCTCTAATGAGTATCCAGAGAGGCAACAACTTGGTAAATCAATATTTAGACGGTTAGTTTCTAATTCTAGTATTCAAAAAACCTGTGAATTCCCAACGAAAGCAATCCAATGAAGAAACTCAGCGTGATGTGTTACAGGCCGTTGTTGAAAATCCTGAGATATCCGCTCGCACCATTGAAGATGATACCGGAATAGCCAAATCCACCGCTCACTTCATTTTATGAAAAAATAAATATCATCCATATAAATTTAGAATTTGTCATGGTCTGATGAAAGCATGATCACCAACAATTGCTATTTTAATAGGCGGAATGTTCATTATTGGTCACAACAAAATCCGCGTGTACAAAAAGTGTCCAGACGTCAACATCGTTTCGGTTTGAACATGTGGGATTCTCGGAATGTCATTGGGCCTTTTATCTACCAAAACAATTTAACAAAGGAGCGGTACATAAATTTGTTAGTGAATGATTTGGAAGACGCTGTAAATGATTTGCCTTTAGCGGTTACTTACAGCTGCTGGTTTCAACAAGATGGTGCTCCAGCTCATAACGCTAGAATTGTTTGTGATTATTCGAACCGTCGCTTCCCAGGACAGTAGATTGGTACTCATAGTGATACATCCTGGCCTGCAAAGTCCCCCGACCTAACCCCACTAGACATTTTCTTTTGGGGATATATCAAGAATCAAGTGTTCTCTTATCATAATATTCAAAAGAATTGCTAACATTGGTTACTGCATCCTTTAGCAATATTTTTTCGAATATGTTAACTCAAGTTTTAAATTCGTCTGTGAGACGAGCGTACTTGTGCTTAGAAAATAATGGCGGGTTATTTGAACACATGTTATAAGTTTCTGTTTATTTCCTGTAATACATATTAGCTCCTTGTTATTTATTGAATTACAATTACATTTATAAACTAAACTTTTGATATTGCGACTCATCTTCGTATTCAACAACGCAAAAATTCCGGCAAGTGGTAAGTTTAAATTTATTTATTTATTTATTTATTTATTTATTTATCCAACACATGACAGTTATGACTGTCATTATTAATGTCATTTTAGATAATTAAACTATCAAATAACACACTAGTGTGATTATAACTCACGTTCATATTTAAAGTAGAATTCTATTTATTCATCACCATTTCAAGCAGAATTCACATTGATATTGAAATTAAAGGAAAAAGCTAACGGTTTATTCGAATTTGAAGTTATTGTAAAATTGGTTGGTTCATTGGAACCAGACGCTCCCATATCGGTACAGCTGCTGATAGTGCTGAAAGACGCCGACACATTGGAACCTTGTATTTTATGCACCGATTCTTCTAGGTATCCTTTTGCTACCGTCGAGGACTTCCATCCTCCGTGACGCCTCAAAGTAGTCATGTTAGCCTCTGCATTGGCCAAAAGAGTCGCCGAAGACCTTCTCAGGCAGTGACCGGTGTAGAGCGCTGATTCCACCAATTTCAAAAACATTGCAATTCTTGAAGGTATCTTCGACAACGTATTTATTCCCACACACTGGCTGGTACACCTCTCATTCTTGTAAAAAACAAAAAAGCGGCTAGAACTAGTATTCTTTGGTCTCAAAGACATGTATTTTTTACACAAATTGATCGGGTTGACTGGAAATCCTTCTTCAAGTATGGTGAAACTTCTCGATTTCTTGGTTTTAGTGTCTGGCAAAACTATGTGAAAATATTTCCCTTTGTCTTGAATATTTTCTATTTTCAAATTGACTAATTCATCGTATCTACAAGCACCGCTAATCCCCATTATCAAAGCCACTTCCATCAACAAGTACTCGTTATCGGGAGCTTCGTTCAAAAACTTCTCTATTTCAGGTCGTTCTAATGTCTTGGACTTCTTTGGTTTGTATCCCTGTGATTTGCTTTTCAAAAAGCTCGTTAGTTTGCACTATTTCGAAATGTCGATTTTTTTATAAAGGTGAATAGTCGAGCATCGAGTATTTGGTCCACATCGACGATGGGGCTAATTTTTTTTGCAAATGTAAAAAATAAGCCAATAGAACATTTCCGTCGATACCTTTTATTTTCCGTGAATTCATCCAAGACTCAAACATTTTGAACTCCTTGTCGTAAGCATCTCGGGACTTTTCTGGCAAAATCTGCATCGCTGCTTCTTCCGCTTCCGTAAGGATATCCTCAGGAACGTAATTTTCATCGATTTCCTCCATTTTCTATACGTTTTTTTCTTCAAAAAAGGTTTCTTTTACTGCAGGGAAAACTGACAAGTGTCAAAATTTATTTAAACATTTGCAACAATGTGTTATGAACGTGGCAACTAAACAAACAACCTACCTTGACCAAAATGTAAAAAAGACACTGTCAAGTCATTCTGACATATACAGGGTATTGAGACGCAAGTAGCTTTGATTTGATCACAGAACTTTGATTATTATCTCTTTAATTATCTTTAATTATTATCTCATAAAAAAATGATTTCTTCCACTTGTTGGATAAAACATTGTATGCCACTCGTGTGTTATGTTTCCTAAGTCACTTGAGAATTTATACCACTTGGACTGACGGCCTCGTGGTATAAATCTTTCTCACGTGACTTATTTTCAACATAACACACTAGTACCATAAATAACTATTATTTAATATATACGGGCAAGCCCAATTCAGATAAAGTGATACAGTACATTATAGTAGTCGATAGAATACAATATAAAATATGGTGGTTTGATTTTTTTTTGTTTGGCTAACAATATGAACTGATTCAATTCATGTAGGCCTAACAACACTAAACATAATACAAGAACACGAGCTGAAAGTATTAGATAGCTAGGTGAAGAATATGGTTTTTGAAGCGAGAGACTGGTATGTTGAAGATTTGAAGGTTATTCAGAGAGTTGGCTAATCGAAGAGTTCTGGGGATAAAGCTGTTGTAGGAGTAGTTGAATCTATGAAAAGAAACAAAAAAGGTTTGCATCTGCCTGGTTGCACGGATGGGGACAAGTAGGGATATTCTGGATAGAAGCTCGGGGCTGGTACATAGTCCATTGATAATTTTGTGTAGAATTATTAGGTCTCTTTGTTTTCTGCGTACCTCAAGAGAAGGTATATTCAAAATGCGTTCTACTGTAGCATAGTCGTAGTATACATGCATCTTGAAGGCTATATATCTCAGGAAATTGTGCTGGACAGCCTCAAGTTTCACCTAATGTGTAATGTAATGGGGGGACCAAACTGAGGAGCAATAGTCTAGATGAGATCTAACCAGGGAAAAATAAAGGGATTTAATAGCAGTGATGTTGTTGAAATCGCAGGTGGTTCTCTTTATAAACCCTAATATCTTCATAGATTTCTGAATTACAGTGGAAATGTGGGATTTGTAGCTAAGTGAGGAGTCTAGAGTCACTCCTAGATCTTTGGTTTCAGAAGCCGAATGTAGGGTCAGATTGTTTATATTATATTCGAAAGTGATTGGGTGATGTGCTCGATGAAAACGAAGAATATGGCATTTAGATGCATTCAAATACATTCCATTTTGCGTACACCAGTTGGATAGGCAATCTATATCATTTTAGAGACTTATTGTATCAGCCTCGCTTTTTATTACTTTAAAACATTTCAAGTCATCGGCAAAAAGCAAGGATTCACTATCTTGGAAACAGCGAATGAGATCGTTTATAAAAAGGTTAAATAACAGTTGCCCCAAGTGAGATCCTTGTGGAACACCCGAGGTGACTGCGATGGGATGAGAATAGTAATGATTGACCCTGACAATTTGAGTTCTTTCCGTAAGGTAGCTCTCAAGCCACTGCAGTAATAGCCCATCAATGATATATAGAAAAAGTTTATGAATCAGGAGCTCATGATTAACTTTGTCGAAAGCTCTGGAAAAATCAGTGTACACAGAGTCAACTTGTGCACCTCTTTCCAGAGCTTCAGACAAAAAATTGACATATGTAATAAGACCCAATTCTGCTGACTTTTTGGATGTAAATCCAAATTGTTGGGTTCCTACAATTGCAGAGCAGTCAAGTGAGGTAATCGAAAATTATGCTTTCTAAAACTTTAGGGATTACGCTAAGAATAGAAATGGGACGATAATTGCTTACATCGGATTTACGGTCTGATTTGTATATTGGAGTAACATATTCCAGTAATCCGGAAATTCACCTGACGATAAAGACTTATTATAAATATAGAAAAGTGGACGAGATAACATGAAGCTGAATGATTTAAGAAAAGTAGGGAGAATTCCGTCAGGACCAGGGCCTTTGTTGGTGTTAAGTTCGGACAGTTTTTCATAAATTTTTGAAATTTCAATGTGATAATTGGACACTTTAACCATGGATTCAATAGGAGTATCAAATGGATGCAAGGGATGATTTGTGTAAACTGACGAAAATTGGTTAGCAAAAAGGTTGGCAATATCAATCCCATTAAAAGCAGTACGATCACTAAGAGTCATTGTATCAGGCATAGGGTTATTAACCCTTTTGCTACTTACAAATTTCCAAAAAGATTTAGCATTATCAATAATAGATTGTTCGGTGCGTTGAATGTAATCTGTATAACACTGTCTTGATAGAGATTTACATCTAGATCTCAAATTACTAAATGCTGCATAGCTTTCAGGACACCTTGCGCTCTTGTAAATCTTCTGCGCTGCTCTCTTCTCATAACGTGATTTCTTCAGCACGGGGGAGTGCCAGCATGGAAATTCCTTTTGGCAGATTTTTTTTGCGGAACAAAGCGATCAATGATGGGATAAATAATGTCATAAAATATAAAAACCATATTGGAGACCTCTTTTCCATGTAGTGCACTATCCCAATCAATTGGTTCGAGGGTCGAATGAATAGCTGCATAGTCAGCGTGAAGGAAGTCATAGAAATACTCTTCGCCAGATGAATATTCGTTTTCGATTTTAAGTGGCAAATTGAATTCTAGCGGAGGATGATGAGAATCTTCTGAAATTAAAATGTCGACAGCTTTCTGTACCGAAATATCTAATGGTGATAAAATGAGATCGAGGATTGCTCCCCTTTCGTTGGTTATTATGTTGGACTGGAAAAGGTTTAGGAAAGCACAGATGTTGGATATTGTTTCAATAGAATCAATCTCGGATTGAGAAGCTGTTGGCTGAGGGGAAGCAACGGAACAATAATCGTCTTCCTCCCATACTGCCAAAGGAAGATTAAAATCGCCAAATAGAAAGAGGTTTGCACTAGCATATTGCTCTTTTATGGAGATAAGCTGATCAAAGTATGATTGATACAAAGTAGACATAGATTTGGGTGGAAAATATACAGTCCCAATAATAGATTTGTTATTTAGGAGAACATACAGCTGTTCTATGGAAGGATCGGACTGAATTAGATGAGAGGAAAATGATTTCTTGATAGCGATTAATACACCGCCTCCCCTGCTGAAAACACTGGATTCAATAGAGCGGTCAGTCCTGTAGATATTGTAGTTGGGAAGGCCAAGTTCAGCGTCCGTAAATTCAGGTGTGAGCCAGGTTTCAGTGAAGATGATGATATCATAAGAACAATTGCTAACATTCAAGCTGAGTTTAGTCAGTTTAGTTCTAAGTCCTCTAACATTTTGGTAATAAAGTGAAGGGCTGTCCAGATTTAGTTTTTTTTAATGATTTTCGGTGTATTGTTGAAGTATTTGATAGACAAGTTGATCTCACCAGCCTGTTGTCGCACTAAAAGATCATTCTTCACTGAGTCGAGTTGCTTTTTCTGATAGGGAGTTTGGTCAGGTTGGAAAAATACTTTATTGGCTTGGCCTAAAGTAACTTTGTTTCTCAGGATTTGATGAACCTCACGAGCAGAGGATAAAACAACTTTAATTGGTTGATGGCCGTTTTTGTTCTTTTTCCCAAAACGAAAGATTTTTGTATCATTGACGTTAATCGCACCTTCATTAACTCCAGATAAGAGTGATTTAATTTGGTTAATATCTTCGGATGAAGTTGATGATTCAGGTAGATTAAAGATCAATAAATTGTTTGATCTTTTTTGGCGTTCATGAAGCTCATTAATGATGTCATCAGTAACTGAAAAGTTACTCTTTTCCTCCTTTAGTTTGTGAATTTCAGCTTTGAGTGAGGTAACTTCGGACTTGAGGTTTTCGACTTCTCTTAGAATTTTGGGAACTCTTTTGAATGCTTGACGGCAATCTGAACAAAAGTAGAACAATGATCTCTTCTGGATTACAACTGCTCGGAGTTCCGAGGCACTTAAGCCAATACATTGTTCAGTCGGATGTAGGATGATATGACAGCTATCGCAGGCCACTGACTTATCGCCGATACTTTCATCGCAGATTGAGCACTTATTTACAACCATTTTACCAGATATACTGGAGTATTAACGTGAGCGCAGTGTTAGCAATAGTGTTCCTGGATTATTGAACGTTTAGCAGATCAGCTAGACTCTTATCAGTTGACACTTTTTGTGGGATTTTTTTGTGATTTATTTCCACAGTATTCGCAATTGATGAGTAACTGATTATCCACGATTAATAGGATTGTCAAACCAAAACGAGGAAATTACACTGACCACTGAACGAATATACTTTTGGCTAGCATCGCACAAAAAAAGCGAAATTTCATGACGAATTTTAACCACTTTTAGCAAGAAAATACAAGCAGTTACTGCAGAGACATGAGACCACGTATAAATGGGACTAATCAATTTACTTCATGTATCAATATATGACATTTTTTCCAGCGCCTACTATCTAAAATTGAAGAAAAACAGATTAAGTAATCACTAAATTACATTTTGCGCGAGAAATGGTTCCGAAATTATATTGTGTGATACGTTGCTGTATTCACAATGAAAAATAGAGTCGTATACAGGATATACTTTAGTTTCGGCCCATATGAAAATAAAAAGTTGATGATGTTTTCTAAAAGACGAAACGTCGCAGAAAAATTCTGTTTATGTTATGGTGTAGTCCTTGACAAGTGGCGATGGCGAAGTGTTATTTGTTTTACATTTCCGAAAATAAAGACGAAATTCTCAATTTTCTCGGATATCTCCAAAACTACTCGGAATATTGAAACTTTCTGAATGGCTTATTATTAGGCACATAAATGCGCGACTTTTCTCTGATTCAATCGACACCGTATCACTTACCGTTAACGATATCTCCATGCTGTTCATTCTTATCTTGCACACACTGTATACAAAATTGGACGAATGGATAACATGAAAACTACAGACCAAGTTCTTTGCTACCACTTCTATCATAAATCATGGAGAAAACTATGAATAATAGGCTACATGAATATTTTAATTATCTGTATACTCATCAGTATTGCTTTCGCAGGTCATGCGATACGGAATCAGGTTGCAACAGATTTCCAACTGCAGCTCGATGCTAACAAGATATGTGGATTTCTTTCACCTACGCAAAGCATTTGATACTGTTAAATCATAAAATTCTCTTGAGACTGTTTATCGTTTTGGCGAGGTCCGGCTCATAAGTGGTTTAAAAGTTATGTGAATGGAAGAAAACAATTTGTTTATTGAGGATAATTTGCTAGTCAAACTGATGAAATTGTATGTGGAGTCCTACGAGGATCAATTTTGGGTCCTGTTTCATTTCTTATATATAAATGAATTCAATTTCCAACAGATGATACAACATTTGGTTTTATCGACAAATTCATTTGAACATATTGAGAACCAAATTGAAAGTGATTTGAGAATTATATCTTCAAGGTTGTGCTATAATAAATCAAGTATCAATTTCAGTTAATCAGCTTTCATGTTTATATTTCGAAGGTTGTTTCCAAGTGGGCTGAGAAAACAAATGAAATCATTGAATATTTTACAGATATCTAATTTCTAGGCTTGATCATTGATTAAAATTCATCATGGTTGAAACATATTGATTCAATTATAAACAAATTTATTGAATTTGGTGTGAGAAATGTAATCAAAATGATTTTTTTTTGGACAAAAAGATGAATACCCAATAACACGCTAATAACAGACTAATTTCAGATCCCAAAATTTATTGGCATCGAGGGAAATAAAAATGACGAAAATATTCTACATTGTGCTTTATATGTATTTCGGTTGACCAGATATAATTTGATCCATTCGATTGGTGTCTCCGAAACTATTCAAGATATTGACATGTGACTTGAACCAATCTGTTCTGTTGTATTTCAAGGATTCGCCTTTTTATTGAAACTCTGGTTGTACCAAAAATGAACATGCCCCCAAGTACAAGATTGCTCTATCATGTCCTAAAATCATCCACCAGATTCTTGCATAGAAAACTAGGTTATCAGAAAAACTAGGTTCAGAGAAAAAAGTATGCTGTAAGTAGTAGTGATGAAGAGTTGTGTTTACTGAAAAGTTACATAAAATCTACATAGTGGTTTTGACTCCAAACTGAAAAATAAAAAAAATGTGAATATTTTTCAGTCCCCATTGAATCGAATCGACAGATTGAATGATTACTGAATTTTATCAAATATCCCTCATTTACTCACTTACGTTTATGTTTTATATATATATATATATATATATATATATATATATATCTTCATGTTCTCACGCAGATATCTTCTTATGTTTCAGATCGAAAAACAACGGCAAAAGAAAAGCCCTATAACAGAAATGATCCGCAATAGTATGGAAAAAGTAGGAATACCATTTCCGGAAGAGAAACGACGCTTATCTCGAAAAATACTCACCGACATGAATGTAGCACAGCTGCAGGTCATCGTGAATGATCTTCATACTCAAATTGAGACTCTTAATGAAGGCTTGGTCAAGTTTCTGATGAACCGAGATGACTTGCACATGGAGCAAGATTCCATGTTAGTGGATATCGAGGATTTGACCAGATATTTGTAAGTTTCATTTCACTCGAATTTGAAGTATTTCATTCGGTGATTCGAATGTTGAATAATTGTCATTTTGTTATTTTTTTCATGAATAACATGATTTATAACATCATATTTTTGGAGAGAAGATTAGAGCTTTCCATCCTCAAAAACTGTCGGTGCCAAAATTTCCTGACCGTGGACTGAAGCTGAAATAGATTGAGCCTCGTAATCGGGCTAATACATGGTTCAATATTTTCAATATTCAGAAAAATGGGCGAGTGGACTAATATCGCTATTCGACATTCAACTGTGACACCGCATTTTCATTGAATTTACCGATCGAATTGATCGAATCGATTGAATCAATCGAGCTATCATTGCAAATAATGTGATAATGCAGTTGTCCGAATTTGTTGAATTTCAGAGCTCATTTCAAACAAGTTATCGAAACCGCCTGACATGACGTCGGCTGTTGAACTCGTTCCATCAGTGAATTTTTAGGCGTGATATCTCAATAGACGACAATTTAGATAATGAAAAGATAATCCAAAATCATAATGATACTCATTTGAGAATATTGAATGTACTGATGCGCTTTTGTTCCAACCAATCCACTTCACCTCAGCTGATGTAGAAGTCGTGAGTATTCCTGAAAATGGCGCCATTATTTTACAACTATTTCAAATTCCATGGTGTCTTAACAAATGTTTCGATTTCACCCATTCGAATTATTTTATCATGATATCATCAAATATACAACAATTGATTGCACAAGAGTCTATGTTTCAATTTTGTTTTATTGCAATATTGGTAGAACTGCAGTTCTCACTGTTTTCAGTTCTGCCATCCTAAATCTAGTGGAATAATAGTGCCCTCTTCACTAGAACTAGTAACTCCTGCATTATCCAGGTGAAGCGAATTGATTTATTTTGCTCTGCTGCTCGCCTTTATGTTGCCACGTTAAAAATCGATAGGTCCAGTGTGAATTACTCTATTTATCTTGAATATATTATTAACAGTGGATATCAGGAATGAATTGGAGCAGTTTGAGATTTCACTCCACTAACAATATACAACTATCAATATATCAAGTTTTCAACAATAACGATTTTTTTTTTGTTTTCTGACATTCGTGAATGTATTTGGACATTTGGCAACTGTACAATTTCATTATCCCTTCCCATTGAATCGTAACGTCAACAATTTTTTAAAGCAAATTTCGTATCTCTTTTATATTATATTGTTACTCATTTGTGATTTTCAGGCCTTAAAAATATCTATCAACTGTATTGTTTCAGGGGCGCCAAAGAATATGTGAACAAAGACCAAAATATCAAGAGCCACTCTAAGAACAATAATACTCCTCCATCGCCAGCACCCTCCTCACCCCTCTCAACTTTAAACAGCACCGTTAAGCCACACTTGAATAGGATAGCAAACTTAGTAAAAAAATAATGATAGTGAGGTAGCTGAATAATATTTGTTTCCCGTTTTTTTCTGTATATACTCTGATAAGCTCGACTCAGTGGTCAACACTTTTTTGTTCGATGTTAGGGAGATGATGTGAGCGGGTGAGATATGTTAATTTTGACTGATATTTTCTGACTATATTGCAAGTTCCTAGAAGTAGATATCAATAGAACAAAATAATAGGTCAATACAAACGTGCATCAACATCACACTGAACTGAGCAAGGATGGTGTAAAAAGATAGTATCATTAATTGATTGAAGATTCGGTAATGATCTTTGATTATACTTGTGGTAATTTTGATATATCATCTCTATAACCCAGGAAGATCATAAACACCTCATTGGGCAACAACTGATATCTTGTACATTGAACATTGTATTTGTCTCAATCTCAATGTTTCTGAACTCATTGAACAGACGTTTTTGATTCAGTTGGAGAGTGAATAACAAACTTTAGCAAAATCAATTTCAACTGTGTTCATTTTTTTATGAATTTATACGCGTCCTCACTATATATTCATATATATTCATAAGCAGTTCAATATCCGAGTTCAGTTATGTAAATATTGATGATACATACGAATCATTGTTTTCCATTATTCCATTACCTTCGTGCGAGTTTCAATTTCTTCCTCCTGTTATGGGTTTAGTTCTATGTCGAGGACTGAGTCCGAGACGACCGGTCTCATTTATTGAAAGATTGTTGACATCAGACAAAATATGTGTGGAGGTCATGCTCCAATATCAATATTTTTCGAGAGGCATTCTCTTCAATGATTCCCACATGATTTCCACACACTTGATTTGTACATTTTGATTAAATGTTGATTTAGAGTTCGAAACTATGCCATTAAGTGCATATAGTTAGAAGAGCACCTCCATAGTATATTCTAGACAGCCGATGGGGCCAGAACATCCGAAAGACTCACTCAATGGAGATTATCTTATGCGAATCTTCGTCTCAGAAGTATACGTATTTCGCCTTAGATGTCTAAAGATTGAAGATGATTCGAATCTAGGAATGTTTTCTGTTCTATGATTATAAGCAGGATTTGCAGTTTCTGATGATCAAATAATTACATGAATTTGAAAAAGATATATCTATAGCACAAAAAATTATTCATTCATCTTAAATGGAATATTTATATGAATATTTCATCATTGTATTTCGTTTGGTGTTCTTGACGAATTCGAAATGAAATATTATAAATCTTGAATGTAAGGTTCAAGAAAGTTGTCACTCAGAAACTCAAATAGTTCGTAACATGAAAATTCAATATCAAATTGAGCTGTTTGAAAGTAGTTTATGAATATGGGCAACCAAAATAAGAAATAGAATCCGTAGTTTTCATAAATTAGGTGATATTGATTTTAGTGATTTATTTTTTATACATTATTTGACATATCAACGTTAGGTTTTGTTAGAATGAATAGCATCACAGGTGAGAAATGATAATACTGGTGAATCAGAACTGATGAAGTTTTTGCGTGCACGCTTATAGAAATTTTAGGGAGACATTACATAACCTCTAGTATGGTGATGATGACAGTTTGAAGAAATTTCAGCAAAATAAGTTATCGACGAAACTGTTACCGTTGAATAATCATAGGAAGACAAACACAAACATGTGTAGATGGGTTGATGATGCTTCAATATCTCTTTTTACTCCCAGCATTTCGAATTAAATCAGAATAGATTATGATAAACAACAAAAGTAGTCAATTTCTGTTTTTGGATTTTGGTCTTTAATAACAAGGTATATTATTCTGTGGCCAATGTTCTCGACAGCGTATTCTATAATCATCACGGCAATAAAAGGTCCCAGCATTGAAATTGGGGCTATTTATCATTATTAACCATACACCACACATTTCAACTTTGGAAACTTATTATCATCACCCTAATGGATATAAACTGTCGAAAACAATATAATGCATTTCAGTTTAGTTATATGTATAGGATACAGACCCAAAGTTCATCTTTTTTTTCCACTCAGGTATAATGAGTTACAATTTTTTCTTTCAGAGTGAGTGAATATCACATTCTAGCTTTCTACTTACTATAATTTTTATACAATATTTTCAATAGAAAATTATATTGAATAATTTTTTGTCGATTCAGATACACTCAAAGTTTATGGTCTCATTGATATACAATATTGTGTAACAAAAATATAATTCACCACTATCTAGACTTCGTCGAAACTTATCATTTCTCAACTATGTTGAATATCCTGGAACAGAAGTTATCCAATATTCTAATATTTCTCACTGACGGTGAATCAGTTCTGTAACAATTCCAATCCTTCATCTATGAATTCATTAGTGGTTTCAACGCAGAAACAACGAACAATATCCATATTATTTGGGAATACTTCTGTTCCAAGACGTTCATAAATAACAATATTTAAAGAATCTCTAGCAAATCTCGTGAACTAGAATGAGAACATAAATTTTTAGGATTGAGTTCCTTTTGAATCGAAATTCTCATAATGAACTGATTTGGGAAATGTGTGTTTAGTTCGAAATGTTATCTTAATTGTGGAATTGGCTGAAATCGACCAAATTATCATTAGACTATATTCATTTATGAGGTATATTTCTCCACAAGCATGGATCAGAGTATTCCAGGTACTTATACATTTTTCACATACAGAGTTGAGTGACTTGGATAAGGAAAGTATTAAAAAAATTCACCTGCCAGTTTCAAAATGAATGCTGGAAAATTTAATTGTTCTTTCAGACAATTCTAGGGATATTTAATTTAATTTCTTTTGTTTCCAATAAATAGGGCAGGGAGGGTTGTTCGGCCTGTCGAAGATATTGCGCTATTACAGCTATTGCGCGATATATATCATATCTTCGCTTTTGTAATGATTTGGTAAATTTGATATGCAACCAATAGTTGAAATTAATAATCAATTGTTACCATACCCCTGGGGGACACTAGTATAGACTACCTCTCCCTGTCGAGTTTATTGTATATACATATAATGAACTATTACAAATATGAAAGTTGTACAACCGTTAAATCTCAGTTTATAGAATATAATACAGTCACTCTCCATATTCCCTTCGATGTCAAGTTCAAAAGTAGCCAGCCTCGTCTGCTCGACGAAGAAAGTACATGCAGTTCTCCAACTGCGGTCTAGACGGGGAAAGGGAAAGGGAGCCACAACTCATATATATTCCATAAATTGTGGCCAAATAATGCTACGAAACAACCATGAAAATTTGCAGTGTATTTCTTTCGATCGAAAATATACACAGTATGTTAAATATGAAAGTTGCCAATATCCTTGAAAATATCCTTGAAAAACCTCAGTCAAACCTGTTCCCAGGCAAAGCCGGGGAAACCGGCAACTTTCAACTTTGACAGTATCGAGTTTGATGCTGGAAAGTCATATCTTCCTGATTCGAAATATATGCATAATATATTTCAAGGAACATTCTCAGTAGTGTCATGGAAATCAATAATCATGTTACTATATCCATGAAAAGGAAGGAGTCAAAATATACGATAACATGTCCTGTACGCAATAAATAATATATTGTGGATTTTTGGGAAAAATGATGAATTTCATGGTCTCTTCGTATATTATCAACTGAACTCTTCTAATGTTATCAATGGTAAATAGACACCATTTCTGTAAAATACAATTGACTGATTGATGCTTTCAATGTATATATGAATACTATTTAGACTAGATTTATGTATCTTTCCTCTATAGGTACTTATTCAAATATTCTTAGCTTCAAATATGATTTTCATCTAATTGTGTTGCCATATTTAGAAATAATGAATGAATTCGAAGAGTTCCGAAAAATGGAAGATACGGTGGAATTGTGATTGAAATCTTGATCATTCGAAAAATATCAGTAAATTCATTTGTGCACCACTAGAATTGGCAGACATTCATTTTGAAATAAATTAATGGAATTCAATTTGATTTTCCCATTCACGAGTTATAATGAAAACTTGTTCGCATAGTATGGTATTTTTGGTAATTTTATTTTTTTTACTTCCAAAAGTTTTTAATGTGTAGGAAGTAGGAATGCTCAGTGTTAATTTATGAGTTCAAGAAAATGTCACAGTTTTTCAAGCTTTTATTGAAATTGTCAATGAATAAACGATATAAGTTTTGAATGAATTTCAAAACACATTCAACTGATACACAGAAAATGTTCACAATAGATCATCAAACAATCGTATCAACCATTTTGACATCACTATTAATTTAATCATCAAGACTGCACTTGTATCCAAAGAAACATGTCAAATCGTGAGACCTGGTATTGACAAGATGTTTATTCTAATTTTAAGTGGAAACTCAATATTTGTGAATACAAAAAGCTTGAATAAAGTTAAAGAAGAAAATATTTGAATGTTCTATTCCCCACTTTTTTTTTCTTCATTTGGTTGGTTAGTTGAATTATTTGGGTCTTCAATTCTCAGTATCTAATAATTGTCGATTCAAAGGTATCAAAGCACTTTGATATAACACTGAAGTGCATATGCATAACAACAAACTGAATACACTATAAAGTTTGTAAAAATATTCATTTATCTGACGTTGAATAATTAATACAAAAATCAATGGAATTAGTTTTCATTTATTTTATATGTATTTTAAACCTATCCTAAAATATATTGTACACAAGTCACAGTCAGAAAATATAAATTTATTTGAATAATTGAAACCAATTCAAACAAGAGATGAATCAATTTCAGGAGTGCAATATATGTAAGCTTACTTTCTTCTGTTCTGTCCACCTCCAGCTAAGATGGTTGCTATTCTGATGAAGATATTCAGAGTATCCAGATAGATTCCGATAGATCTGTAAATGTAATTAATAAGTCGTCACCAATCCGATTATAGCTGAAGTTTTTTAAACCATTCATGCCGAAATTGGAACACTATTCTTCGGAACGAATTGAATATTAATTTCGATAAACCGTAAATATTTATTCGCCAACTACAAGTACTAATAAAACGCTGAACAGTCCCAGCAATACCCTACCTCTGGCGGAAAACTAGTAGTTCTTCGACCCTCTCCACATTTCTCACAGCCGTTGCCAATATTTCTAGACGAAGGCAACCGATGTATGGAGAATTTCAATGCCGATTCACTTCCTCCTTCTGGCGAGGGAATCAGGTTGATAAACTACAATATTTTGTATAACAAGAGCGGATATAACCGTATCGCGATATCACAGGAAGACGAAGAAAAGACGACGACGTATACACCGTGCTCAATCTTTCGAGTCCGATATGGATGATCCACTCGAGTTGTAGAGTATACTGTTTCTTCAACTAGAATCGGTTATTTTCAATGTTTCATGTTTGCTGTTTTTCATTATTCCAGGTCGACAATGATTGATTTGGCAGATTATATTATGACCATTATAACACATCAAAAACAGTATCCCAGATAAGGAAGACCAGTATGGTTATCTCGGAAACTACAAGAGATACAGATTTGGTTGGAATAAATTTGGTTGAGAAATAAGGTTGCCCGATTGAAGGACCAACAAAATGACACACAACTCGTTATTGAGTAATATTTATGAAATTGAATTCCACGATTTTCAATTCAATTTTTTTCTGGTGTTGATAATTAATTGGAGAAACACATTTTTGTCATATTTTGAAAAGAATTGATTTGGCATTATTGATTTTTTGATCTCACGTTTCGTCTTTGAGCAACCATCAACTTTCATTGATGATTTTTTTCAAATACGGACCGATATATCAATATATAAGATTACTTTTCATTTCACTTTTCATTCTGATTTGTACGATATGCTGCACATTATAGTTACGACGCGTTTATGGGAAATAGTTGTATTGGAATTTTTCTTGAAAGTTTGGAGGTCGTAGGCATCAGAAAATACCTCACTAGGCAAAGAGTTCTATAACTTTGCCGTTCTATTGATGAATGATGCCTGGTAAAGGCTAGATTCCGAGCCTGACAGTGTATGGATGACCAGCACTAACTCGTCTAGTTTATCTACCTAAAATTGCTCGTGGTGGATTAATAGACGAGATTTCCGTCTCCGACCGTCGAAGTAGCTATAAAAAGAGGGAGAGATCGCCTACCTTCCAACGTTGTTTCAGAGAGAATGAATTCGAGAGTGCTGATGAATTGTGAAGCGTGATGCGTGTGAATTGATGAGTATCACCAACTAGGATAGTAGCTCTCTTCTGAAGAGAATCTAATGATGTCTGGCATATCGCCGAAATCAAAATAAGGAGGGCATTTTTAAATATTGAATTGAAAAGTTTATGACCGTTGCTCAGGTACGAGAAGGTTTATCACAGAATTGATAATGCATCACTAACGGCAGAAAAAATGGAATTGTGAATATGGAGGCAATTCAGTGTTTTGAAAATGACTCAAATAAGAGAAATCATATCGAGATTTTTTGAGAGCTACTGTGTTGACCCTTCAATCGCACAACAAAATTCGCTCATTTGTCTTTTTGTCAAATTGAGATCAGAGGAAAAATGTTTCGAGTGAACGTTTTTTTTTTTTCGTAGTTAACAATTTTATTTGCACAAATAATACAGGTCCTTTGAAAAATCAAAGCTGACCTAGCAATAACCTTGAAAATGACGCCAAGATCAAAAAACTGATGTTCGTTCTGAATTGATTTTTTTTTATCTGTTGACAATACGAAAGGAAAACCTATAATGTTTGAGGAACATCGTGTTAGCCAGCGGTAGAATTTTGGGAGAGAAGAAAGTTGTTCGAATTTTTCTTGAAAGTTTGGAAGTTGTAAGCATCAGGAAAGACTTCACTAGGCAAAGAATTCCACAACTTTGCCGTTCTATTGATGAATGATGCTTGGCATAGCGATGTTCGACAGGTCTTGATCCTGACAGTGTAGAGGTGACCAGCCTCTTGCTTTTTTTACTAGGAATTGCACGTGGTGGCATAATAGATGATATTTCCGTAGAAGTATCTTTAAAAAAGGCAGAGATCGCCCACCTTTCTACGATGTTCTAAAGAGGTCAATGATTTGGTGAGTGTTGTATCATCAACTAGGCGAATAGCTCTTCTAAATTGAATAAGAGCTTTAGCGTATGTTTGGGGGCTGAGCTCCAAGCATGGATATTGACGACCTCATTGGCACAGTGGTACCCGACCATATAACGAAAGTTTCGCTAGGAGGCCTTGGTGCCAAACTCGGTCAAATGCATTGGAGATATCTAAGGCTTGACTCCCCATGTTTCTCGATTGACACCTGCCACTTATGTGTCACATAGGCAATCGGTCCATAGTTATTAGGGAGGGGTTTTCTTGCCCTTCTTTAGAATCGGTTGGACTCTAGCTTTCTTCCAGTTGAAAGGAAATACGCTAAGCAGAATGTGTCTGATTGTGCGTTGACCGAAGTCAATTTCTGACATAATGTTATCGATGGTAGCGATTTTGGGAAGTTCCTGGCCTCGTGGATCCAAGGTCGAATTGTCTGCAAACATTTTGGCAAAGGTGTTGGCTTTTTCTCAGGGCGTTGTAGCCAATGTACTATCATCCTTTGTGAGGGGAGGAAATGAGCTAGAAGTGAAATTTCCCCCGATTGCCTTGACAAAGGTCCAAAATGGTTATCCGATCTTGATCCACATTACATCGAATCTCAGTTAATGCCAGTATATCTGGTTTCTCAGCCTGTAGATGGTAATGGACATCGTTTATGTTTTCGTTCAGACCTCAGATGTTACAAAGGTCTATTTTCGAATTCATTTGTTTCGATGGTGAACCTTCTCGAGCACCTCTCGCCCATAAATCCGAATGGAGAGGTATTTTACTTCCGGAGTGTTTTACTCTAGGAGGATTCATCATCTAGATTTTGCTTGAGCTGAAATGGGTGGTTTGGTTGGGAAGAAGGAGATAGGGTATGAGGATATAACCGGAAGCATCGACCAAATACTGAAACAGAGTTACCCATTTCACAGCACCTCGTCGATGTGATGGTGTCGCACCGGGCGATGATGGGAACCATCATCTTTCATCTCCTGCTTATTGGATTTTTTTTCTGAATTCATTGAATGGTTCTCAAGGTATAAGCAAGTTAAAGGGACCGCCATATACAGATAATTTTTTTATCTATCTCACAATTGAGATATCGTAAAGTATTAGAGACACAGATGTATGTCGAAGTTTGATAAAAAAAATGCTCTCAAAATATGAAGAAAAAATATAAAACCCGGTTTTTCTGCTACCAAATATAACTCCATGAAAATTTTTCACCCTGTATATAATCTTTTATTTTCATGATATTGTGTAAAATTTTAGTGGTGTACGAAAATTCAGTTCATTACCTGTTCATCAAATTAAGATATATTTGAAAAAAACGAAGATAATCTTGGTTTTCAAATTCGTCATAACTATTTTGAGAGTAATGTTTTTGTCAGTAGATTTCGTCATATATCAATGATGAGCGTAATAATCAAATTTGCTCTGAAATGACCAACCCTGTATCTCTACTAGTCTACTAGTATATCCGATGGTGAGAGGTAAAACAAACGTTCTGTATACCTATAAATTTCACACGCATCACGATTCACAATTCATCAACACGAACGAAATTATTCTTTCTAGAACAACATAGAAAGGTGGGCAATCTCTCCTTTTATGCTCAATGGAAATCTTGTCTATTATGCCAGCAACAAACTAGACGAGTTCAGGCTGGTAATCCATAATCTGTCAGGCTTGAATCATGCTGAACATAAAATTCATTACAAAGCATCCTTTCATCAATAGAACGGCAAAGTAATGGAATCATTTGCCTAGTGGAGTATTTATTGATGCTCAAGATGCTTAGGTGGAATTTTCGCAATTCTATGAAACCAATTTCTTTCATCAAACTGATCAACATCAATATGCGATGAAGAATACGTGAATATTCAGTAATTTAATAACATAACAAAAAACACATATAAGAAATGAATACATGCATAGGTCAACAATTATTTCAACTTCAAAATGTTCAATAGGATACATAGTAGGATACATATAGTTCCTTATCTTGGACACTATATTGATGTGTTTTGATGCTCATAATCTGCCAAATAAATCATTGTCACCCTCTAATAACGACAAACAGCAAAAATGAAACATTGAAAATTACCGATTCCAATCAAAAAAAAAAATATACTTTACAACTCGAGTGGATTATCCAATATCGCACTCGAAAGATTGAGCACGCTGCCTACGCCATCGTCTTTTCTTCGTCTCATTGCGATATGGACATAACCGCTCTTGTTATACAAACTATTGTGGTTTACCATTTCCATTGACAGAAAGAGAAAGGGAATCGGCATTGAAATTCTCGTTAAAGCGGTTGTCTTTTTCTAGAAATATTGGCAACACTGTGAGAAATGGGGGGAGGGGGAATCAGAGAACTACCCAGAGTTTACTGCCAGGGGTGGATGTTGCTGGGACTGCTCAGCGTTTTATAATACTTGTGACAGGAATGACAGGAAGGACATGAATGAATTGTTTTTGAAGATTGAAATTAACATTTTTTGTTCATGAAAAGTGGTGTGAACTATGTGAACATATTCCATCTTGCATGACGTATCAAAAGAATGCGATATTTGCTATCCATATAGGTTCCAGAGCGTCTTTTTGGAAGTTTTTCACTTTTGTAAGAAAAACTGTGAGTTTAGACAGTTTTTGAGAGAATTTTAAAAATCTTCTATAATTTACATTTCATTTTTTTCTCGAAAACTATACCAGATTTTTTTTCAAAAAAAATTCAATTCAATGCTCAATGCTCAAACACCTCAGATTTTCATTTTTCAGAATTTTTCAACTTGCCGTTTATTTTCCTATGAGTGCATATGAACCTTAATAGAGAGCCGACTGCCAGTCACCATTGATTTCAAAATTAATGCTCAATAATGATTTTGCCGCCATAAGGAATTTACATAGTTTACCAAATCTATCTTATTCAATTCAATATCAATTTTCTCTTGAATTTTGTTTATCAAAGATACCTGAAGAATTTTCACCTCAGTATAATCCATCGCAGTATTGAATATCATCGAATAATTCAGGTGATATGAAATCAATATTTCTAGCATCGGCTTTTCATATGACGTCACTACTGAGGAGTAAAACATCATTTTCCTTCCTTTTTGTTGTTTCAATGATATTGATTATTCGTTGTCAATTGAGTTTATTTTTTTATTTTCTATCAGCATTCGATCTTGAAAATAACTGTTCTACGAGCAAGCTAAGAGAACGTGCCAGGATTCATGATTTTTAGAAAACAAACATTTCAGTGTGACTTCTTGAAACCTGTATTGAAATATTTTTCAAAAGAGAATAATGAGCAATGCTCATAATTTCAAGAAAAGTTCAAGAAAGATCGCAGTGTTCCAGGCGGAAGGCCAACACATATATAAGTTGGTCACCATTATAGCAATCATTTCTTCAGCAAGAATCAATTGAAAATATCAAATGAAACCTATCAAGAAAGGACGTCAAATTGTTAATATGATTGGCATATAAACTAGGAATTCACGTGTATAACTACTAGTATAATTATCCTCTTTGGTGTTCCATATCAAGAATAATTACCCATGGAAATTACAGGATCATAACAGATTTATGTTAATTTGATTAAGTTACTGTCTGGTGATGTTTTTTCCTCGGATCTGTTGTCTCATACTGTCTGTAAGTTCTTCGAGGAGGTGGTACATTCATTTTTCAGCTTTTCATGGGATTTTCTCTCCTCGTTTCTAAAAAATAGAGTAGAAGTTATTAAAAATTATTGCAATATATTTGTAGTAAGGACAGATTTGAGATCCGCCCCAAAATGTTACTGCGCTTGAAATTAAACCTTTAGATACCTAAAAGAGAAATTCTCTATTGGTCAGTGACACCTTGTTTTTGAAAAAATTTGGAAATACAAATATATTTAATAAGAATAAAACCTCTACTCATCTTGGTGGACGTTTCGGGAACGAATACAATTAAAATATTTTTCTCTTCGTGAAATTTTTCAATGTTTTCGATTTTGACACTGAAAAGTGACAATTTGGTAGACGGAGGAATTCTGGTTACAAGGTGTTTGCATTAATTGATATCGAATTTTCCATTTTCATATTAAAGTTTCAGAAGTGGATGCCAAGTTCTATCTATATCAACTGAACAAGAAGCAATATTATTGTCTCCGTTCAGGAGAATGCAAGCAGACTCTTTGATTTTCCGTTTTTGGTTGTTGTCGTCTTTTCCTATGATCTTAATATTACCCCAATCGGCCATTTTCACTAAGGATATGTTCAGCTAATTTTGATTTGTCAGTATATCTTTTCTTTATATTGTTCTTATGCTCTTTCATCCTTACTGATAGAGGCCTGCTGGTTTCACCGGTATAATATTTTTCACAAACACATGGTATACTGTAAATACAATTATCTGATGATTGTTCTTCATTTTTCGGTTTTGTATGAGTCAAAATCGATCTCATTGTATTTTCTGTCTTGAACACTGTTTTCACTCGAAACTTGTCACCAACACGTTTAATTTTTTCAGATATTCGGGGAATGTATGGGATTACATTTGTTATCAGTGTTGGTTGTCTTTCTGTTTGTTGTATATTTTGTCTGTTCTCAATTTGGTGTATTGTTTTATCAATGAAATGTTTCGGATAAGTGTTGAGTTGTAGAACATCTTTTATATGGTTCATTTCGGCATTGAAAATTTGGTGGTTCGATGATATGGATTTGGCTCTATCATGAAGTGATTTGATTATTCCTTTCTTTATACTTGTATGATGATTTGATTGAAAATTGAGGTATCCGTCGGTGTGTGTATTTTTACGATATACACTTGTTATCAAAATGTTATCTGATTTTTTAATGAGGACATCTAAAAATGGTAATTGATTATTAGATTCGATTTCTAAAGTGAATTTGATTGTGGGTTCGATATTGTTTATATAATTTAGAAAATTATCTAGTTCCATACGGTTATGTGGCCAAATAATGAAAATATCATCCACATATCTCCACCAAGTCTTCGGTTGTTTACTGAATTTTTTCACAATATTTTCTTCAAAATCTTCCATGAATATATTACTTAGAATAGGAGATAATGGTGAACCCATGGCCATACCAAAATTTTGTTGATAAAAATCGTGACCTAATTGAAAGTAAGTTGTTTTGAGACATAGTTCCAAAAATTCTAAAATGCCTTCTACACTCAGCTTAGTTCTTTCAATGAGTTCTTCATCATCTTCCAGTTTCTTTTTCACTATTTGTGAAGTGTTTTCTATAGGAACATTAGTAAATAAACTCACTACATCGAAACTTACTAAAATATCGTCTGTATCGAGATGGATGTTATTTAGTTTATCCAAGAAATGAGGAGTATTTCTAATGAAACTTTCACTATTTCCTGATAAAGGTTTTATTATATCTAAAAGAAATCGCGATAAATTTTGACAAGGAGATCCTATCGAACTCACGATTGGTCTTAATGGATTGTTTGGTTTATGTATTTTT
Source organism: Gastrophysa polygoni (assembly GCA_963576655.1). Classification (NCBI taxonomy): domain Eukaryota; kingdom Metazoa; phylum Arthropoda; class Insecta; order Coleoptera; family Chrysomelidae; genus Gastrophysa; species Gastrophysa polygoni. The sequence goes on from OY755082.1 coordinate 21,669,920, forward strand.
GGAAGTCCATAAAAATGTGGGGGTTTGCTATGGTATCTGGATATATGTTTCCTATCTGTAAGTGTAAGTTCATTTTCGTGTTTTTTCATTATGTTTCGTATCTTTCTCTCTATGTTTGCTGTTGGATTTCTATTCAATTTTGTGTCTGCTTGCATTCTCCTGAACGGAGACAATAATATTGCTTCTTGTTCAGTTGATATAGATAGAACTTGGCATCCACTTCTGAAACTTGAACATGAAAATGGAAAATTCGATATCAATTAATATAAACACCTCGTAACCAGAATTCCTCCGTCTACCAAATTGTCAATTCTCAGTGTCAAAATCGAAAACATTGAAAAATTTTACGAAGAGAAAAATATTTTAATTGTGTTGAGAACGGGAGCAGATTCGTTCTCGAAACGTCCACCAAGATAAGTAGAGGTTTTATTCTTATTAAATATATTTGTATTTCCAAAATTTTTCAAAAACAAGGTGTCACTGACCAATAGAGAATTTCTCTTTTAGGTATCTAAAGGTTTAATTTCAAGCGCAGTGACATTTTGGGGCAGATCCCAAACCTGTCCTTACTACAAATATATTGCAATAATTTTTAATAACTTCTACTCTATTTTTTATAAACGAGGAGAAAATCCCATGAAAAGCTAAAAAATGACTGTTGTCTCATGTTCGGTTGGAAGCTAAAATCTCTAGTACGAGGTCAAGAATGCTATGGAGTGCTAATAGTTGTACATTATCTTGTATATTTATAATAGTTTTCAATTGTACAGATTTTCTTTCAATGGCTCTATCCATGAATGAATAAATAAATATAATCCGCCATCATCATTGCTAATGGTATCTCAGCCATGAACTGAGAATAAAGTTGACAACACTTTCTTAACATAATATACTTACGCATTAATTGGATCGTAGGGCTTAACTCCATACAAGGTGGGACTAGTAGGATAACTCTCAGCTTGAGAAATGATCCTCTGCGTGTCATGAAGCAGAAACGCAGAGAACAGTAGAAGCCCACCATACAAGCTAATCGAATAAAGTCCAGCGCCCAAAGCTGTAGTGGGAGGAAGGAACATCGTTCCAACTGACGAGACAAAAACTACGCCTAATCCCATTGCTAAAGGACCTCCCATATAGAGAAACTTTTCGCTGGGGGCGCAAACCTGAAAGAAAAGCTTCGTGTACGAACTTGCTAGTATCTATTCGAATTCTGAAAAACCCCATTTCTCAATCTATCGTGGAAAAGGTCAATTCCAAATGGCAATAATTTTGTTTTTATCCTCGAAACTCGTGGGACGGCTCTAGTCGTCTCGAAAGATTTTATATTTCGGAATGATTTTTGATGTGGTCTCTCAAGATTTTATGAAACCCTAAGCAAAATATAGCTGAATGTGTCCGAGTATCGGTAGACTAGAACTGTAAGGTGAATTAACTGATTTCGGTCATCGTCTATTTATTGATATTCTTCTATTTTGTACATCACTCAGAAAAACTGTTCATATTCGCCATTCACGATAAATAATGAATAGATTCAAGTAATCTTCATTTGAATAATTCAAACGAGCCGGCATGGTTATTTACAATGACATTTCCGTGACACTCGATTGTTTCGAACACAACCGCGGGCACCATGACCAACTGAGAATAATTGTATCGGGCGAGACTTATGCACTGTATGTAGGTAAATTTGGCACAAGAAAGGTAGATAGAAATGCCACTCACCATGTGCACTGGATTTCTTGCTCTTCTTGTTGCGAATGTTCTTCTGCCTAGCTAGGACCTCTTTTCTAAACGAGCGATTAATTTGCCTCCGACGCACTTGACACAAGTTTTGGGAAAAATGTTTTATTGCGAAAAAATATATGTGGATGCCTATTCCGTCCGGTCCCTGGTCATACGAGAACGCGAGTCCCAGCTCACCTTTTGTTTTTGTTCGTTTTCATCGAAAACATGCTTCAGTTTTTTTTCCTTTAAGGTTTTGTATTTGAGCACCCAGTGGCGTACTTACAATCCTTGTGGGGATAATCGTTAACTGAGAACAACTTAATTCAATTCTCATTGCTACCTCGAATCTGATCTGATATATAATAAAAACCAAATAAACTATATCATATGGACGTGACATACCGCCCACCAAAATGGTACATTTTGAATACCAACCCAAATTAAAATAAACATAATTATGCATCAAATAAGTACGCACCCCAATAAAACAACACAACACGAAATCAAAATCAGATTAATTAGATGGAAGTGGACAGACCTTTGATACTGCCCTCTTATAAACACCGTTTTGAGTTTTTACAGTAACCACCCGAGTGATACCGTCGCTCCCAGCATGCAGATGCGTTACTCTCCCACGAGGCCATCTCAATGGGGAAGTAAGCTCATCCTTCAATAAAACAATTGTTCCAAGTTTTATCGGAGTTGATGGAACCGTCCATTCACTTCTCTGCATTAGCGTGTGAAGATATTCTGCGTGCCATCTCTTCCAAAAGTCTTGGTGAAGACGCTGGACAAGTTGCCAGCGGGATAGTCGCCCTAACTTAAGATCACCTAGATCTGGCTCAGGAACTGCATTGAGTGGCTCTAAGGTCAGAAAGTGACCTGGCGTCAAGACGCCAAAATCATTCGGATCAGAGCTTAAATAACATAATGGCCTGGAGTTCAACACAGCCTCTATTTGAATGAGCGTGGTGTTGAGCTCTTCAAAAGTCAAAAGCTGATCTCCTATGACGCGAATTAGATGAGTCTTCAAGGATTTAACATTTGATTCCCACAATCCACCGAAATTTGGTGAAAGTGGAGGGTTCATGTGGAATCGAATTCCTTCATGTTCGGCAGCATCTCTCATGAGTTGCATAAGTTTACGAGATGCTCCTATGAAATTCGATCCACAATCGCAATACAAATCATTGCATCGCCCTCGGCGTGCAATGAAGCGGTGCAATGATGCAAGGAATGCGTCTGTTGAAAGATCAGAGACCAATTCCACATGAACAGCATTCGTGGCCATACAACAATAAATGCACACATATGCCTTCAGAACCTTGGCACCTCGAATTCTGGACATGGTGATTCTGAAAGGCCCACAAAAATCTATGCCAACATGGGAGAAAGTTTTTACCTGTGAGACTCGAACTGCTGGAAGATTTCCCATTAGGGGTTGTGGGGATTTTGGATTCGATTTGAAGCACTTAAGACACCTTGAAATTATCTTCCGGATGGTTCTCTTGGGAGAGAGGATCCAATACCTTTGACAAAGCAAGTTTTGCATTGTTTGAAGACCAGGATGTAAATAAGTTTTGTGAGTGAATTCGATAATCAAACGAGTGAGTCGTGTATTGTTTGGTAAAAGAATGGGATGCCTTTGCTCAAAAGGAATTGGAGAGTTTACTAAGCGCCCTCCAACCCTCAGAAAACCATCGTCGTCTAAAAAGGGATTGAGTTTGCGGATTTGTTTAGGAAGTATCTTGATGAGGCAATTTATTTCATGGGAAAAATTATCTGCTTGGTTTAATTTGATAAGAACGAGTAGAGAATTCTCCAATTCTGAATTTGTAAAGGGCTGAGTACATCGAGAAGTTGGAGATCTAATATTCTTTATGAATCTCAAAACGTTGCAGACTATTCGTTGAATTTTTGGCAATGACGAAAACTGATCTATGAGTGAAAGTACGCGATTCTCCTCAATTTCTGCAACTAGTGTATTACCTATATGCCGTTTTTCCAGGGTAGTAGGCGTGTCAGAGTTATAATGATGAGTCGGAGAGAGTTCATTCTTCGGAAAACATAGCCATGTAGGCCCCGCCCACCATAGGCTATTATTGACAAGTTCGCATGGTAAGAGCCCTCTAGAGGCGGGATCCGCTGGATTTTCCTCTGATTTGACATGAAACCATGAAGACGGAGGAACCTTTCCTTGAATGTGGGTCACCCTATTCGAGACAAAGGTCGTCCAATTATGAGGAGAACTTTTCAAACAATCTAGGACAATGGTTGAGTCCGTATAGGCAAATACATTCTTCAATTCAATTTTATCTGAGAAAACTCCTTGAATGTAGGAAATTAGATCTGCAAGAAGCAGGGCCCCACATAATTCTAGCCTAGGAATAGATATCTACGCGAGACTTTGAACAAATAAATTGGGCTGAATACCCCGATTTTGATGTATATGTTCTAAAATATACCACTGCTGCATATCCTTTCTACGAAGCGTCACTAAAACCATGTATTTCACATGATTCCAACGAGGCAGGGATGATGCAACGAGGAATTTGAATCGTGGAGAGGGTGGTGATTTCAGATTCAAACCTGGACCAGAGATGGCAAATGTTGTCTGGAGGAGTGCTATCCCAATCAATTATTGAAGTCCATAATGGCTGAATGAGTAGTTTCATGAATAAGGTGGTGGGGGTGAGAAACCCCAGCGGGTCGAAAACCCGGGCCAATTCAGAGAGAATTACTCTCTTAGAGCACGGTTTGTCAAGTGGCTTCACATGATATCCGAATGTATCCATTGTTGGATTCCATTGGAGACCTAAGATTTTTAGGGTTGATGCAGTATCCTTGTCAAATGACGTCGGATCCATTTGTAGTAAATCAGGTGATAAATTCTTGATTAGTTGAGGATTGTTACTGGCCCATTTTCGGAGTATGAAACCCCCTTTTGAGAGGACTTGATTAATGTCAGATTGTATTCTGAGAGCGTCATCGAATGTGTCACAACCTGAAACTACATCATCCACAAACACATCATTTTCAAGAATATTCGAAATATGAGGAAAATCATTGCGACATTCTAAGGCGAGTTGACGAATGGTCCTTATGGCAAGAAAACAAGAAGCGTTGATGCCGTAAGTTACGGTATTGAGACGGTAGTCTGCAATTGGGTCTGCTCTGGAGAATCTCCAAAGTATTCTTTGATAGTCCTTGTGATCGTCACAGATAAGAATTTGCCTATACATTTGGCGTATATCAGCTGTGAAACAAACGGCATGCAATCTGAATCGTAGCAAAATGCTAATTATGTCAGGTTGCAATTTGGGTCCTATTAACAAGGTGTCATTGAGCGACAGATTGTTATTACATTTACTGGATCCATCAAAAACAACCCTGAGCTTTGTGGTTGTGCTATCAGGTTTGAGCACGCAATGATGAGGTAAATAATAGCTCGTGTTAATGGATGATATTTCTCGAATGGGTTCCATATGATTTGATGAAAGGTAATCCTTCATTAAATCTCGATATTGATTATAAAGGTTCGGGTTTTGTACCAATCTACGTTCGAGTGCAAGGAAACGTCTTAGCGCTATGTCCCTCGAGTCAGGGAATACAGGTTCTGCATCCTTGAATGGTAAGGAAACCACAAATCTTCATTGTTATTACATTTACTGGATCCATCAAAAACAACCCTGAGCTTTGTGGTTGTGCTATCAGGTTTGAGCACGCAATGATGAGGTAAATAATAGCTCGTGTTAATGGATGATATTTCTCGAATGGGTTCCATATGATTTGATGAAAGGTAATCCTTCATTAAATCTCGATATTGATTATAAAGGTTCGGGTTTTGTACCAATCTACGTTCGAGTGCAAGGAAACGTCTTAGCGCTATGTCCCTCGAGTCAGGGAATACAGGTTCTGCATCCTTGAATGGTAAGGAAACCACAAATCTTCCTTCTTTATTTCGATAAACAGTATTTTGATACATTGTTTCGGCCTTCTGATCATCTGGGGATAGAGGTACAACAGAAGGAACTTGTTCAAGCTCCCAGAATCTCTTGACGGAATTTTCTAGGGATATTTCAATAGATGCGACTAACGATGTTACTTCTTGGGAAAAGTTCAATTTACCCATTATTATCCAACCGAATGATGTGTCAAAGGCCACAGGGTGATTATCTGATATGTGTCGAGAATCACCTCTAAACACAGAGGCGAAAATATCGGCTCCTAAAAGCATGTCGATGGGTTTAGAAATATTAAATGAAGGATCGGCGAGATCCAGGCTGCGGAATTCATAGAATTCTTCTTCAGAAATTGTGACAGAAGGCATGTTGGAGCATATTTTGGGAAGTACAACGAAGTCCGCAGTGAGAATAGGATCGGGGCTACTTCGTGGTTTCAATGAACAAGTGACGCCATGGGAAGCGTGAGAGGTCAATTGACCAACGCCCTTTATTTCTAAAGATAGAGGTTTCCGAGAGAGGCCTAGTCTTGTACAACATTTGTTTGTTATAAAATTGCTTTGACTGGCACTATCAAGCAGAACTCTAACTGGTTGATAATGACCTTGACTATCGAGTATCTCCACAATTGCCGTAGAGAGTAAGACAATGTTAAGGTGACCAGGGTTCAAATTGACAGCCAAAGCCTGTGTGTTTACAGAAGATTGTTCACGAGTACTATGTGGAGGAAATTCATCAGAGCTATTAGCCGTGCTAGTTTCAGGCGTTGAAGTTGATGGAGTTGCGTTGAGACCTCTTCGAAGTACAATTTTGCGAGGTGTGTTTGAACCCAAGACAATTCGAACACCATTTTTTATTTTTCACGATATCATATCTCTCTTCAGGAGTTTTTGCAAGAAATGTGGTACAATTGTATATCAAATGATCTTTATTGCATAACTGACAATTGCTATTCTGACTTGCATTGACAACAAATGAATTACTTTTGTTTTTATAACCTTGATTCGAACTACTTGAGAATTTATTTATTTTCTGAGCAGGTTTTTCGGAGTCAGGATTATTTGAGAATGACACATTGTCGTATGCTATACATTGTTTATTCAGAAACAGTTTCAAGGTCTCGAAGTATTTTTTATCGTCAAGTGTGGAATGTTCCATTTCAAATCTGGTTGCAGTAGAGGTGTCAATTCTATCAAAAAGCATGTTGAAAAGAATAAAATCCCATTGTTTGGTGGGATATCCCAAATTCTCTAATGCAGAAATATTTTCAGTAAATATATCTAAAATATTCCTGAGTGACTGAGAGCTATCATTGCTATTCAGTTTTTTAGTATTTTGAATAGAATGCCAGTGAGCAGTCGCAATAAGCCTTTTGTTGTCATACCGCATTTTCAATGCATTATAGGCAACTAAATAGTTTTGTCCACTCAAAGGCGTGCATTTCACAAGAGTTAAGGGAGCATTCCTTAGAGCGCTAATCAGGTAATTGAATTTCTCTATATTTGAAAGAGCATCATTTGCGTGTATCATCGCATCGAACATGTCAATAAAGGCTTGCCAAGTCTTCACATCCCCATCAAATTTGGGCAATTCAATTTTGGGAAGCCTTATATTATTATTACGTGTTATTACAGAATTGTTCATTGCTGATTGTGATGCATCTCCATTGTCAAATAATTGAGCATAAATAGCTTGTATGTGGTAGTAATCATTTTCAAATTCAGTGAAAAGTTTATTGTGCGGTTCTAAGTCGAAGGTGTCTTGAGACGAGCCGAGAGCAATAATATTATAATGCACCTTTTCGAAACTTGCATAAATTGTTTCAATGTGCTTGTATCTGCATTTGAAATTGTTGTGAAATTGAGTGTCAAGTAAAGCACTTTCACTTATACGTTTGAGTTCAGAAAGTTTAATTAATTCTGTGTGCCTCTGGGCTATATAATTTTTCAACTTCTTAGTTTCGGCAGACATTGTATGGTGGTCTATGCCAGGGCGTATGAACTCGATTGAAATCAAATGTACAGACAAATATATAGACAAATGTATAGACAAATAATCAAGAAACGGTTGAGAATAACATATAACATGTTAGTATGCTCAGAAAGGTTATTCCATATACAAAGAGGCGACGAACTAATATACAGGGTGTCCCATTTGAAAAAATCGCATAAACTTGAATCGAAGTGGACGAAAAAGAAAGTGATAGTTGAAGCACCCTGTATGAATATCGATAGAGATCAGAGTATTACACGCTACTACGGTATTGTCTACGTCAATCCACCAGACAAAATTCACATCTTCGAAGAAACAGCTGAATCACAGCTATTTCATTGAGAGCCTGCATCACTCCCTATTTTCTCGAAATAATTGATAACTTGGCAACGGCGCATTGTGAAGAGAAAAAAACTTAGTGCTGAGTAGGGAACGAAGGGACCATTTCAATGACAGAAAAATAAACCGGTTGTTCCATTTGAAAAATACATATTTTTTGTTAATACGGAAAAATGCGACACGCTGTGAATCAGGACTTATTTTAAAAATGTGGCCTTCGCGGTGCCATACAACTTTTATATGGAACTTTTTTTCATATATATCAGCATTATCGATTTATCGAGCAATTACGCACTGTTGGGACACCCGGTATATATAACCCTTCAAAAATGTTACGCCACTGTCATGGATCTCTCCAACGGAATTTTTGCACTCCAACCCGTCCCTTTTCGCTCTCTACGAAGGCCAAACAAACCTTTGGGCCAGGGATGCCGCTACTATATGTATAATAAGAGTTATGTGTCAAATCCACCATCTGTTTCCCCAAATTGATATCATTTCCTACTAACGCTACTCAAAGTGAAATCAAAAAAGCGCTGATATTTGAGAAAAACTATTATCAGCAAGTGATATGATTATTATCGATGATATTTCAAGTGGAACCGAGCTGCAGATTCAACGAGTCGGTTCTCGATTCGATTCTACTTCTTGTAGCCACGAGGCCAAGACCTTCCCAACATCGCACCATCGATAACCATATGTATTGTCGATTGTCTTCCGTCAACACACAATAAAGCACATTTTTCTTAGCCTGAACGTCGAAGGTTATGGGGCCACACGGAATACCGCCTATTGTGCTCAAGAAATGTGATCCAAAACTAACACCAGTTCTTTGCAGGTTGTTCATCATTCGCCATTTCATACAAACTCGGTGTGTTTCCTTTCAACTGGTAGGTAGCTCGACTCCAACCGATTCCAAAGAAGAGCAAGAATACCCTTTCCAACAACCATAAACCGATTGCATTACTAACTGTGATCTCTGAAGTAATGGAAAAAGCAGTCAACATCGAGCTCATCCGATATCTAGAGAGCTCAAGAATCGTGAACTACTGGCAATATGGCTTTCGTCACCAGAGATCAACAGGACATTTGCTCGCCTACGGGTACATAAGTGGCAGGTGTCAATCGAGAAACATTGGGAATCATTCGAAGCATTTGCCCAAGTTAGCACTTAGGCCAAGCGAAACATCCGTCATACGGTTTGTCGCCCCAACTTTGTCTTTTACTATCGAGTCTCCTTGCAGATAGATCACTCTATGTGATGTTAGATGGGGTATCATCTGATACAATGACTATCAATGCTGGTGTGTCACAAATATCTGTCTTAGCACCAACTTTGTTCTTACTCCACATCAATGATTTGTTGGATGTGAACCCCTTCCTAGCCCATAGCTTTGTGGATGATAGTACACTTCATACCGCCTTCTCCTCCAGAGGCCCTATAGTATCCAATGAAGCCAGAAGTGCAAGGCCAATGCTTTGAATGATGATCTGACAAAAATTCTGAAATGAGGATCCGAAAATCTAGTAGAATTCAATGCAAGCTTTCATCTTCACCAGGAAAGCCGATCACACAATGCGCGATATGATAATGTCAGGTACTGGTCACATGTTTGGAGTTGAGCCCCCAAACTTACGCAGAAGCTCTTGGATTCAATTCAGAAGACAGCTATTTGCTTTGTCGGTGATACTAGACTCACGAATTCATGGACCTCTCTAGGAAATCGTAAAAAGGTGGGCGATCTCTCGCTCATATAGATATTTCCACGGTCAATGGAAACCTTGTCTATTGTGCCATCACGAGCAATTCCAAACCTTCAAGAAAATTCCAATACCTTTCCCAAACATTAGGGTTACCTTTTGTGTTTTCAAAAGATGAAGAGAATGATAACAAATTGCATATTTGGATGGAAATCAATTGAGTTATCATCGATCAAAGTTGACCAAAATACCGATTCCTGTATTTCCACTTCATATCACTACTTAGTGAATTGAACATAGTGGGATTTAAAAAGAATCAATGTACTGTTTATGTCAAGATTATCAAGAAAATTATCTTCACAAGCAGGTGAGTCTGTGAGTCTTGTTTATTTTGAACTGTAAATTTATCTGATTCATTTGCAAATAAACTTCTATTCCATTCTATAAACTGACTTACCGCAAGAGTGCTGAGTCCTCCGACAACACCAGCGGTATACCAAGCTGCTCGGATCAGTATTGGCCCACCCAGTAGGCACAGGGGAGCTATCATGGCTCCCATAGTGGCCGTGTGCAATAGCCAAGCCATCTGCTTCGCGCCGAATCCTTCCTTGTACTCGATGCTTTGGGCTAATATGCCTGTGCCCATTATCGCTGCTAAACTGATGGCCATTCCCTTGAAAAGAAGTCATTTATTTCATTTCTGACGGGGATATTATAAGCTTATATCGTCATAGTTACACTATCAATAAAGAGAGTCATCACTCTCTTGGGACATTGAGAATTTTAAACGTACTTTTCAACGGTCCTCTTCATTTTCTGTATAAACGGTTCTCTATGAATTGCTCATGGATAGTCTCACGTATCGATTTTCCCTCCATGCAATATTTGCTTGGTTGGGAAATCATTGCCGACTATGCGCGACGTACACATTCCTATGACTCATCAGCCTCATCACGCTTCAAGACTTTTAGAAGCACAAATGGTAAATCACGTGAATTTTCTGTTAGCTATTGGGTAGCGAGTTATGACTACTAAATTACATCATTGACTAATCAACGCTATCGTGTAGAAGTGCAACGTTCTTAGGTGTAGTCTAACCGTGCGATAGCCTGCCGCGAAGCGGCATTGCTGATTTTATCAATTATCACAATTATATGAAGAGAAAAGTGATATGAAAATGTATATATCTGAAGATACACACCATCAATGCGTTCATTATTTCATTTACGTTTCCCATATCCCGTTTCCAGGTGTGGAATACTTACCACGAATCCATTCTTCATAACAATGTTCATTATAGTAGGAGAACGAACTGCTGCTAGAGCACTAGCTGCTGTTACAGCAATCGATCCACCAAAATACATATAGGTCGTCTTGATTCTATCTTTCACATATTGCGGCCATAGACTAGAACAGGAATACGTATTCAAATGCAATCAAAGTATACATGCTTGTAAGTTTTGAATATTCAGTGCTATCTGTATATGTTTCACCTCATTCAGGCACTAAACCAGAGAGGATTTTCTTTTTCATAAAAACACCTCTAAAAATGAAACCCTATCACAATCATATATAAATAAATCCTTATAAATAACAGTGTTAACCAAGAAACTTCGGGAATTTTTGATAAAAAAACTAACTTACTGATGCTTTTCAATAGCGCCAACTTCACTTCCTAAGCCAAGGCCATAGTAACACAGAGCACCAAGTCCCAGAACTGACCCTCCAGCTAATGCACCTTTACCAAGGTTGAAAGCTGAAAAATAAGAATGTGTAAGAGTGTTTCAAAACAACGAGAGAGCATCCTGTTTTTCCATAGTGTATGGGAGATGAAAATTTCATTTTCAACCGAGTATATCATGGGATGTTTCATGTTAGTGGCATTCAAGTGGCGAAGAAAATCTAAGGTATGTTTCCAAAGGAAGCGGTAGTGACAGAATATGCTGGTAAGATAGTTCTAGCTGAAACAGAACAGGGTAAGAGCCCCTACACGTCAAACTAAAAGATCTTGATTCAGATTGTTTCCAATTCGTCAAGAGAGAGTGAAACAGATCTTTTTTCGACCACAAGAGGACCACACAGTCATTCTTGATTTGTCGATAAAGATTCCTAATTTGATAAAATTTATAAATCAAATTCTTTGAAGTCTTTTTACAGAAAAATCCATATGTTCTTCCCAACACAAGTGCTGGATACACAGATACCCAGATACCCATACACTTAATACCCAGCAGATATTTAATGTCATCAACTTTCTTTACTATTGTACAAGAGCACTGTGTTGGGGTTTGGCAAAGATGTTTATGAATAGGAAGTGTTTTTCAACAGTACATTTTTTTTTTATTATGAGTAAACGTGATAAATTTCATAAACCGAGTTTCATATAAAATATTATATATTTCCAAGAAATCAGCCATTTCTCGAAAATTTCAGCAAAACCATTTATAATGGCTTTGGGTCCATAGTTAGTAGCTAGTTTTTTATTTCCCAATCTGAAAATTTGGAAAACTGAAATATTTCCAGTTACGAAACAAAAATTGATGATATGACAAACAGGGACAACAGGATAAGACGGTAATTGCATTGAGCATCACGAATGTTGTTGATGGTTGATTGGGCGGTATTATTATAGTTTGATTTAGCTGAAACTGACAGAGAGTTAATGGAAAGCATAATTGTATGATGATCGGTTGAATTTGTTTTGTAGATGAAAGGTTTCAGTGAAAGTTTGTCGATAAGATGTTTCCCAGAGACCTTTATGTATATAAAAAAAAAATCGGTTTATTGTCTAACAGGAGAGATCCCAATTACAAGACAATTTATATATGTATATAAGTTTACATTTCAATTTCTTACAAATATATAAAGGTACTGAAAAAGAATGAGTAATGAGAATAATAAAAAAAAGATAGATTAGTACAAAATAAATCAACTAATTATTGTTACAGCTTTTGAAGTAAAAGTGCTTCAATTTTATTTTTGAAATTACTAAGATTATCTGCAAAGACGTCAGTAGGAGAACAAATTTCATTGTACCTTTTGCATACAGTGTGTATTGGTGATTTGGTGAATAGATTTGTTCTATATGATTGTAGGTAGAAGCATGACTCTTTTCTGCTACTCTGGCGTGGAACGTGGAAATCAAGTTTGTACAGAATATCAGGACAGTCTATCAAACCGTGTATAATTCTAAATATAAAAATACATGAATAATAATATTCTCCTATTTTCTAAAGATAGGAAAGAGAACCTATCGAGAAGTATTTTGTTGCAGCAACCTTGCTGGGGGTAAACACCGTCTAATTTGAATATCATATATTTCATAAATTTTCTTTGGCACAATTCGACAGCTTGTATTTGCACGTTATATATTGGGGCCCAAATTAGAGATCCATACTCCAGTCTTGATCTTACAAATGAGTTGAAGAGTTTAGTAAAGCAATCAATATTTTGAAAATCATTGCAGGTCCGAAATATTAATCCTAGCATTCTTTTGGCTTGTAGAGTGATTTTATTTATGTGTAATGAGGAGTTCAGCTTAGGGTCGAACCAGATACCCAAATTTTTGGTTTCTGAACATTGAGTCAGGATATGATTGTTTATTTGGTAAGGATAAAGAGTAATATTTGCTTTTAGACTGAAGATCATGTATTTACATTTCTGTATGTTCAGAAGTAGCTTATTAACTTTGCACCAATTGTATAGGGAATCAATGTCATTCTGAAGTACTAGACAGTCGTCCAATGAAGAAATGGGTCGAAATAATTTCAGGTCGTCTGCGAATAACGTTACGGAGCTAGAAAATTCTTCACATATATCATTTATGAATATGGAAAAAAGGAGTGGGGCTAATACACTTCCCTGGGGTGCACCGCTAGATGCTGTGAAGGTGAATGATTTGTGACCTCTATGTTCAACATATAATTTTTCTATCTGTGAGGTAGGAATCAAAAAATAACAAGAGTGGTTCGTCTAGACCGAATACATCCAGCTTGTTCAGTAATATTTTGTGATTAATTTTGTCAAAGGCCTTTGAGAAGTCTGTATAGATAGTGTCGACTTGTGTACCGTTTTCGAAACTGTTGTGTATTGTTTGAGTGAAACACATCAAATTTGTTATTGTCGATCTTTTGCTGATAAAACCATGTTGATTTGTGGTAAGGTTTCTAACATTAGGAGATATTCTATTATACAAGCATGTTTCAAAGGCCTTTGCAAAGTTTGACAGGAGAGTTATTGGTCTGTAATTCAAAATATCGTTTACTTTCCCTGACTTGAATATTGGACTGACTTTTGATACTTTCCATATATCTGGGAAATAATTGGTTGTCAATGCTGAATTGAAGATTATTGTAAGTGGTTCAGCGAATATACAAACACAATCTTTAGCCAAAAAACTTGGAATTTGGTCGTCTCCACAGGTGAGTTTTGGTTTTAGTTGTTTCAATGCACTCTCTACCTCAGTTTCCGAAAATGATCTGACTGATATAGTTGGGTTATTTGTTATTATTATATTGTTACTCTCTATGGAAGCTTGGTCGACTTTCACAAAAACGCTCTCAAAGAAGGTTGCAAAGGCATTGACTATTTCGTGAGGGTTATTGAATTCCACACCCTCTAGATGTAGAACCCCTGGAATTCTTGATGAACCTTTTTTGCTGTGAATATAAGACCAAAAATTCGATGGGTCAGATTTAATTGTGATTTCTGCTTTTATTTTATATTCATTATAGGCTTTGGAGACTTGTGATTTTATTGACTTTCGAAGTGATCTGTATTGATTATTATCGGTTTCTGATTTTGTAGTTTTAAATTTTTTCAAGATTTTATTTTTGGCTTTTATGTCACGTATTATATTTTTGTTGTACCAAGGTGGGTATTTATTTGTATAATTTTTTTGCATCGGAACACATTGGTTTAGGATTGGGTTGATTATGTCATAGAATGTTTCCAAAGCAGAGTTGACATCAAAGAGATTATTAAGAGGTAGCCAGTCCATGTTTGTAAGTAGAGAGTATAATAAAGGTAAGTTAGCTTTACGAAAGTTATAGTGAGAGAAGTTCTCATTATAGGTGAAATTAGTGGATGGATTTGTAATTATTATAGAAAATTTTAAGGCAGGATGGTACATATCCTCCGTTGCGAAGGGTAGGTCGTCTCTTTCAACAGAGCAGTTGATGTTTGACAGAATTAAATCTAGAGTACGGCCTGACCTGTTGAGAACTGTGTTGTGCTGTTTCAATTCAAAAAAGCTGATAAGGTTTCTTAGCGCCAAGAGAGTAGCAGATGAGTTGTCTTCTTCATTTATAAAGCTAGGTTCGTTAAAATCGCCAAAAATTAGCAAATTACTTCCATATAGGTTTCCAAGAGACTCTAGCGTCTCATAAAAGTTAATTACATGTTGAGTACTTACAACGGGTGGAATATATACTACAAATATGAAATGAGATTTATGTTTAAACGTTACTTTGCAGCCAACTACTTCTATAGAGTGAAACGACTGTCGATATGCGGAGAGGTCAATTTCAGTTGCAATACAGTCTGATCTAATTCCCACTAGAACTCCCCCGCCTCGAGACACTCCATTTGCTTCGAGATTACGGTCGGATCTGAACACTAGGTAATTGTCACTAAATAGTTCGGAGTTGTTAATGTTATCTTGAATCCAGGTTTCACTAATTCCTACTATGTGATGTCTGCAATGGTTGAAGCTTTGTAGAATTCGTGGGTTTTTGAATTTAGTCCTCGTACATTCTGGCACTAGCAGTATAGATGGGAGTGGGTCTCCTTATTAGACAGTTTTATTGGTTTTTTACAATTTTGGGTTCCCCTCGGATATACTTAATTCGCAGATTGGCCTCCCCAGTGGCGATACGGTTTACTAACTCTTGTTTGATTTCTTTATATAGCTTTACTTGATTTGGTGTTTTGTAACTCGTAATTGTGAGATTCTTGAATTTCTCCATGTTTTTCAAAGCTTTTGATTTAGAAATAATCGAATAGGCATCGCTTGGAGAAGATAAAAGGAGTTTTATGGGTCTTGGTCTGCTCGAAGTTACATCATGACGTCCTAATCTGAAGGCTTTCATTTCGTTGATATTGAGTGTGATTTCCGGATTTACAGTATTGATTATTTCGTGGACGGAGGTTTCATCAGCTGTTTGATCATAAGTATTTTCAGGAAGACCAAATAATATGTTTTTTTGCGCGATTCTCGATCGGTTATTTCAGCAATTATATCATTTAATTCGGCAGGATCATTTCTACCTATCGCAGGATTAGGAAGTGTCCTATTTGCTTCTTTCAATTGGTTTATTTCCGATTTAAGGATGTCCAGAGATTTTATGATTGTTGGTATCATTAGTAGGCCACTGCAGCAATCCTTGCATAAAAATCTAAGAATCCGTTTCTTAAGTTGCATGCACTTCAACTCGGATGCGCTTGATTCCGTACAAGCCACTTGGTTATGAATGGGCCTTTTGCAAGAGTCACATTCATAATAGTTGTCGTCAGCAATATCTAAATTGCATTTGCAACAATTCAATGCCATAATTGATCGTTTGGAGCTTGTGGTCTGCCCTGTATAAGTAGTTCGATTGTTGGATCGAGAAAAAACGGCTAATTGGCAGGTGTTTGTTTTTGTGTTGGCCTGCTTTGTTGACAGTTTTTTGCGAGATTAAATATAAAAAAACAGCACTTTGATTTACACTCAGCTGAAATTATGTTCAAATTCACGAGGATGCGTTATATGCACTAACTATCCTAATTTATCACCGTGACGGCGAAGTTTTTCTGATTTCACTAGTAAAAGTTTCAACTCAGAAAACGCGAAAATAACTATCTTTATGAGTTTATTCTCGGGAGCGTATTTATATAGCTTGTAAACTTTCCAACGAACTGTAGCGATATCAGTGTATATATACATGATCTATCAGACTAGAGGTGTCTTTGGTTTTGCGGGTCGGCTAATTAATTTAATGTAATAATAAGTGTTCAGCATATTTATGTTCATTATATATATAGACCACAATATCTGATGAACAAAGTTCAAAGGACTGTGAATAACTTTAACTAGAAAGAAGGATGGCCCATATTATGTGGAAGATCCTGGTTGAATAAATCACGAAACTACAAAATAGACAACTAACAACTCAACTCTGAAGCCTGATCTTACTAGTAGCCTTGGAAAAAGAACAAAAAAATACAAAACTATGTTTTCTATAAATTCAAAAATTTGACTTCTGTACAAAAATCGAAACCAGTACTCAAATACATAAATTTGCAATTACTTGTACAATCAAGGAAGGGTTTACATTTTAAGTCTGGGGGGCAATAGAAACTTATGATGAAAATAATATATGACAAAACAAAAGTTCATTATACTGATATAAAATGAGTACCACAAACAAAACTTCCATGAACATCTGGTTTATGGGAGAGCTTGACAAAATGAGTCGATTGATCATGAACATTTTTTTCATAGAAAATGCAATGGAAGGAAAGATTTCTTGGGAGAATGGGTTATAATTTTTTGTTGTTAGTGTATTTGTGTAGAAATGTCGTCTACTAGACACAGTTATACGCAATTGATAAGAGTAGGTTTTTATATATCCTTAAAGAAAATGTATTTCATACAAATGAATAATTTCAACAATTTTGAAAATTCTCATTTCAATTGGATTTCATTTAAATTTAAATCTGTATTTCTCTGGTCAAGTTTTTTGACTATGTACCTGTATTTAGGCATGCACTCATTTTGATTGTATCAAATATTTTAATTCTATGTGTTTTATGGAGTGAATTCAAATGTATATTTTTCTGATGAATGAACTGATTCTGGTTCTAATTATAGTTGTTTTTGAGCATATTGCAGACAATTCCAACCAAGATTCCAACTCAGCTTCAAAGTCCATGAATGTTTAAATCATCAGCTCTTGCTTATTTTGTTGAACTCATTCCATTCAACAACATCAATGCAGCGGGCTAAAGCAGTCAACGTTGGTTTCTGGGCACCCCAAATACTATATGACAACAAGCTAATGACCCTCAGCACCATTGTCTGAGAGGTTAGGGGTAACTTCACATAGATACACTTGCAATATACATCTCACTTGGAGATGTTTGAGAAATGAGATTGAGGTATTTGGTACACCCACTAAAGATGTAGTGATTTATTAAACTAACAGGTCCTCATAGCGTTCAGAGTGTAAGAAAAGGCAACTGGGGTGTTGTATATTTCTCACATATCTGCTGGAGGCTCAGCTTGAGGGCTAAATTTGTTATGAAAGTTTTGAAGCAAAAGTTTCTTGGAGTCGGAAAAATAAAGCAAATTTTGGTAATTTTGCACTTATCATGTGATGGGTTTTTTTCTGATTTTTTTTTGGTACTTACGTATTTCGACCTCAGGAACCCAAATTTTACAATAAAAACGTGTGCAAACTTATATTTTTCGATATATTCCAGGAAGAAGTATGAAAATTACCCTTCTTGTTTCAGCCTGTTTTGGGTAGGCACCATAGCCATTCGAAGTTTCATTTCTCACATAAGATACTGTTTATATCTTCTTTATACATTCTAGAAGCTGAAAAGAAGGAGAAACATCCTCTAAGAAGTTCAATTCATCATCTTCAGCATCTTTGATGAATCTTTCTTTCATATGGACAGTGCTGTCGAATGTACAGCTGCGATATTTTGACTCACAGTCAACTAATTCATGGATGTTTTCCCTTCTTTTTGACTTCTTGAATGTTCAAGAAAGGTATAAAAAGTATCCTATGTGAGAATAGGAACTCCATTGAACAGGTTATTCATTCAATGACATGTAAGGATAAGGGAGTATGCAGAACCTGCTAAAAATAATTGAAACATGAGCTTACCAGTGTCACCAGCTGGAGCCATCAGTTTTTCTTTCAAAGTTTGTCTCCTGCGAGCAGCTCTAGCCAAAGCATCTCTGCCTTCCTCAGCGAAGGTTCTGTACACATTTTGCACCTGTGACTGCGACTTGCATAACAGATATGCTTTCTGGACAACAGGCGTTTTACATAATTTGGTAGCTATCGTCATAGCCATTTCTTAGATTATTTCAATGGTGATATTGCTCTTATTACCTTCCCTTATCTTGAAATAGAATGAATTGTAGAGGTATATAAGCAGTAAACTATTACACAATGTGTTGAAATTACTGATTTATGAAATGCGATTCATGTTTTGGCAATTTATTACATACACGTTTGATTTTGACTTTTGATGGAGTTGTTTGACTGATATTTCCTTCCTTGTTCAACTTTTTCGAACTTTCCAGAAAATTCAACCTTCTCACCTTCTTTCAAAACAATAACATTAAATCTTAGAACTTAGAACACCAAATTCGGATCACCGGCACAGATGATTTAATCTGTGGTTAATCTGTGTCATCGGCATATCTTGATTTTGACTTTTCCCTTTTCTGTCTTTTGTCATTTTCCGTCACTCTTCTCTCCTCACATCAAAATATTTGATATTTGATTCATTTGCTATTTTAAAAGCTGTAATATAAGTCTTGAAAGTTGGTTCAGTGTGATATTTATTATTGAATTCAAGGAATTTTCTCATTTCAAGAACAAACTCGAAATAAATAATTTAAAAAAAAATTAATTTCTAATAATTTTGATGATAATAAATAACTCAACACTGTTGGTGAGTATATTGAAATTACAGTTTTCAATGGAAATCTGTGATAATTATTGTCTTCTAGCTATTCCAAGTATAGGTAATATCATGAGTGCCCCAACTGCTCCAAATGACTGGCAAACAACTAGAAAATCAGTCAAAGAAAGAGGCCAATATTTGCTAGAAACTGCTACATGGAGTGACTGTCGATTCATTGTTGGAACTGAACCTAATCAGCAGGTTTTGGAAGGTCACAAACTATTTCTTGCCATGTCCAGTCCTGTATTTGAAGCAATGTTCTTTGGTGGCATGGCTGAAAAAGATCCCATTGCCATTCTCGATGTCCAACCTGATGCTTTCAAAGCATTACTTGAGTAAGAATAATGTTTTTCTAGTAGTAAAAATCAAATCAACACTGTGAGTCGAACTAGATATGATTCCTGATTTGATTTCAGTGAGTGAAATCACTGAACATTTTTTTTTTCATGGAAACTAGTTGATGTTTCATTAATGCAAGAAACTTTTTTGTAGAGTTGCTAAAAAACATGACTGAAATTCCAACAATGACGGTTTCACAGTGGGATTACCAGTAATCCCCCTCCCCCCGTAAAGTAATTATGGAGTAATTACTGAGAACTTATCCCTCCATGTTTTTTTGATAACCTTGAAAAATCGGTAAGGTGACCACTGGACGCCAATGGATTTCCTAATTCCAATTCAGTTATGGCTAAATCAGCCCCTCATAACAAAAAATAACAATGCCAAATTTCAAGAAAATTGGAGAAAGTATATTTGAGATAATCATAAAAAACCGATTTTTTTAAAAAGTTCAACACACTTTATGTGAAAACTACGCATTTCCGGATCGTAGTACATATGAAATAAATTCCTTATTTCATCATGCAGAATCACCCCCTACTTTTGCGCATAATTTCCGGACGTATAATAAAACCATACCCTCTTCCATGAATAAAAGATGAATCCACTCTTGTTTGAGAATATTTTTTCCTGACACGATAATGAAGAACTTGTTTGAACACTAGAATTCAAGAGAAGTGCCCATTTCATTGGTCAGGTTGAGAGGAAGATTTGGTCTCTCAAATTAGTTGTTAAAAAAATAACTACTCGTTTTTCGAATATTCACTTCAAGAATATTATGTGGATAGATGAGGATTCCTTCATGATGAAACTCATCTTCAACTTGAATTAGTGATTTGATTCTTGGAGATGCTTTCACATTTTTTACCATCTCATGAATAATGAATTTTGGTTGAAATTTATGGGTTTTTTGAGTAACAACAATAATTTATAGCTGCTAATACTTTATAGTAGAAGCGGCAAAATTACATCTTTGAGAGTAGCTCTTCGATTGTGATCAGATATGACATAACATGGATATGTGAGCCTGCTATACACAAGCTATTTACAAGTAATTGAAAATGAAACATTGCTAGATATCCACCTCAACTTCAGATTGATTTTCAAATAATTTTCAGTTACATTCATTGTTCATAATCTATCTCACTACATTTTCAGAAGAGTACCATCTTCCACCAGGTATATTCCTGAACAATTATTTTTCATTTTCCAGGTATATTTACACTGATAAAATAAATCTCACATCTTTTGATCAGGCTTGTGAGCTTTGTTATGGAGCTAAAAAGTATATGCTTCCCTATTTAGTAGAAGAATGTACCAAATATCTGTGGTCTGACCTGTACCCTAAGAATGCTTGTAGAGCATATGAGTTTGCAAAACTCTTTGAGGAACCAATGCTTATGGACAAATGTATAAGAGTATGCAATCATATATCTTTTTAGTAATGAAAGAAAATTATATAAGTTGAAAAAAATTGTTTTCAGATTATTTGCAATCAAACTCAAGAAGTTCTACAGGAAATGAGCTTTGATGATGCTGAGTTGACTACAGTATTAACAGTTTTTGAACAGGAAGATCTGAATATCAAATCTGAGTTGGAATTGTTCTCAGCAATTGCCCGTTATGCTGTGAAATATAATCAAATTTCAGGTGCGAAAGTACCCAGACTAGATGGTATAGGTAATTGTGCTTGATTTTCATTAACTAGTTTATATTGTTTCATATTGGATCCACTTGATTTTCAATCCTCTTATGTGTTAATCACTACAATGTATTCTATGTGTTATCATGCAAATAGGAATTCAGGCCCCTTTTGATTCTTTGGGTAACATTTTCTCTGAGATGTTCAACATTTTTTGACTAATGTAACAAAAAGGTAAAACTAAATTTGGAATTTCTCTTTGGAGCAGGAAACATATATGAGAAATATGGTTGTCATTCGATTTGACCTTGGTTTTTCTCCTTATCATAGCGAATGCAACAAGTGAAGCAAATAGTAGTAACCAACCGACCATTCGTGATGCAGTCAAGAAAATTCGTTTTCTTACCCTAACTCCTCAAGAATTTGCTGAAGGACCAGGCAAATCAAATTTGTTATGTGAATCAGAAAAATTCGCCATTTTAATGAATATTTGCACTCCAAGTGCTGCAGTTATGATGCCAGAAGGTTTTTCTAATTCAACTACACCTCGAAGAACAAGATTGTCCTCAGATCCTTTTGTACTGGTGAGTTCGATTCTAGTAATAATAATGAGATTTATTGAATTTCATCTGTTCATCCAATTTCATTCAATTTATAGTAAACCAGTCTTTAGATATGGCCTCAGACTGATCAAGAAGAGTGAGAGATTGTTGGTCATTATTGCTTGTAGCTAAGTAGGTGGTATCATCAGCATAAAATATAGTTTGGCCTAGATTAATTGGCAAGTCGTTGAAATGAATGATAAAAAAAACAAGGGTCCAAGTACAGAGCCCTGTAGAACGCCATATGGCACAGTATGGGCATCAGAGCTTTCACCGCCATATTCAACATAATGAGTCCTATCTTATAGATATGAGGAGATGAGATCTAGTGGCGTACCTCTTATGCCGTATCTTTCAAGTTTCACCAGTAGATAATCATGTCGAACTGTATCAGGTCCATTGCGAAAACTGCTTCACAAAAACTCGGTTTTCTTTTCCGTGCGAAGAGATACTTCACATCCCAGCAACTGCTCATGATCTACAAAGCACAAATTCGACCTGTCTTGGAGTACTGTTCACATGTTTGGAGCTCAGCCCCCAAACATACGCTGAAGCTCTTAGATTCAATTCGCCTAGTCGATGACACAACACTCACCAAATCATTGACCTCTCTAGATCATCGTAGAAAGGTCGGCGATCTTTGCCTTTTTTATAGGTACTTTCACGGTCGGTGCTCAACGGAAATATCATCTATTATGCCACCACGCGCGATTCCTAGTAGACAAACCAGACGAGCTCAAGCTGGTCACCCCTACACTGTCAGGCTCGAGACCTGTCGAACATCGCTATACCAAGCATCATTCATCAATAGAACGGCAAAGTTGTGGAATTCTTTGCCTAGTGAAGTCTTTCCTGATGCTTACAACCTCCAAACATTCAAGAAAAATTCCAACACCTTCCTTCTTTCCCAAAATTCCACCGCTGGCTAACACGATGTTCCTCGAACATCGTGTGGACAACACGAAGGTTTCCCTTTCGTGTTGTCCACAGATAAAAAAAAAAAAAAGCTCTCGTGAGGTCATAAAATCGAGCGTGGCTGGTTGATTGGTTGTCAAAACCATCGAGTATAGTGTGACAAAGTTCACAGATTGCTTCAATAGTGGACTTTCCAGTTCTGTATCCAAACTGATCAGCACAAAAAATATTATTTTTTTCAAAGAAGTTTAGAATCCTCATCTTTAGTATAATTTCCAGGATCTTGCCTATTAGAGGTATGATGGAGATGGGTCTGTAATTCTCTAGTAAGTTGGCATCTCCCTTTTTATAAATTGGCGATACCCTTGAAATTTATAATATATGCGGAAAAACACCATTATTCATGCAGAGGTTTATAAGATTTGCAATTGGTTGATCTAGTGTATCAACAACTGTTTTTAGCAAAATGGCATTCAGACCGAAACAATCCCTTGACTTAGAGTTCCTAAGATTTACAATAATGCTTCGAACCTCTCGTGCATCTGTTAGATGTAGATAGAGTGATTTAGGATGTATATTAGTTTTCTTGGTGAAGTCATCAAAATTTGTAGTTATGTTGTCTGCAGTTTGACAGTTCTCAATTAGATTTTGTATAACATCTTGGAAAAATTGTACAAATTTGTCTGCTGAAATGCGATTATCAGAAGAAGGTGCCTGTTTCGGTTCTCATTTCTGCCTAAGATGGCGTTTATGATATTCCAAGCAGTTTTTTGGATATTATCTGACTCTGATATATATTTGTTATTGAGTTTAACCTTTTTCGTGTTGATCATGGCATGATATTCTTTTCTTAAAAATTTCAATAGTTCAAAACTTGTTTTAGATTTGGTGACGTTAAATATTGTCTGTGCTGCGTCTAGTTTGGATTTAAGATATTTCAATTTCTGGGTGTTTGCAATATTTGTTATGTGGCTGTTCCCTCCTACACTTATTTCTTTCTCAGGAAAATTGCGTGAATAAATGTCTGATAAATTATTTGTAATAGTTTGGGCTCGATCCTCAATGTTAATATGGCAAAAATTCCAATTTGTTTAAAGAACTTCGGTTTTAAAGTTGTCAATAGCTTTTCTAGTCATAGGACCACAGACAAATCTACTATTTAGAGCTTTTACCGAATGATTGACTTTAACAATTATGCCCTTATGATCTGACATAAAAGGTTCCACCACCTCTAAAGTAGAAGTACTTGTATTTAAGTTAGTGAATAAGTTTTCTACTCTAGTACTACTGGCCTCAGTGACTCTGGTGTCAATGAAGACCTGTTCAGCCAGATCATAGGATGAAAATATGTTTCTACAGTCCCTAACTTGGTTATATTAGTTTCAAAATTGAAATTGATATACCCTACTACAATAAATTTAGAGTTATTACTAAGCTTTTCCTCTAGAAGTGCTTCTAATTTATTTAAATATAGTTCACTGTTGCCATTCGGAGAGCGGTAAGTAGAGACAATAATAGTATCATTTTTTACAAACCGACAACATGCAAATTCGGCATCCATATCCGTACACAGATCTTCAACATTTATAGGTTTGAGGCGTATATCATTTCTGGCGAAAATGCTCACACCTCCGTGTGCATGTGATTTTCTGTTGTAGTTTGAGATTATTTGAAAGTTGGATAAGGTTACAGTTTCATCTTTTTGAAGCCAAGCCTCACTGAGTGCAAGTATGTGTATGTTGTGCTTCTGTAAAAATAGTTCAAGTATATTTATTTCATTTCTGATGCACTGTATGTTAATGTAGAAGATGTTAAGAGTATCTGAGTTCGTATCTATTACCTTACTTACCCCCTGAACATGCGAGTTGTTAATGACACCAGTACGTCCTGCTAAGATTATATCATTACTCGTTTTAACAGAGATATTATTAAGAATATTCGCATCACCATCTCTTCCTGGATCTAAATTCACATTCAATTGAAGACAGATATTTGGGAGAGTATTGTGACCAGCCGTAATTATTTCTGAACAGATTGTATTAGGAGAATTGGTTATAACATTACCGTTATAACGAATACAACATATAGAATTCACAATGTTTCCCAATTATTATTACTCACGTATCATATGAATAATAAGAGTGGCGTTTTGGGTTTGGCAAACTGGGCGCAACTACTGCAAGGTTTATAAATGAACCGCAAAAAGTAATTCAATTCCAACCTCTTGTGACTACTCTTCTATATAAGTATTCTGGTATTATAGAAGTGAATTTAGATATTTCAATAATCCTATTTTATTATCATGATTTTGTGGGTTCACTTCAAACCGACATTTCAGGAACTTCCTGTATATTCGATGGTCAATTTTTGACACCTGGGCTGTCAATGTTTACGACGTGTGTCTAATACATTATCTGCCGTCTAACGGTAACAGTGACACTCGGAACGTTCATCAATAAATCCGTCTAGCGGTTAAGGAGTGACCACGTTCCATTTTCCATTGATTTGATTTTTCGAAGTTTTGAGGTTGGAAGATTTTTGGAAGTTGAAGATCTCCAGAAGTGAAAAATACATTAATACATATTGTCCGTTAACTTATAGTGAAGTTCGACAATGTTTCTGAATACATCTGATAAATTAGAAGTTCAGCCATTGAAAGAATTACAACATGATCTGTTGTTGAATTTTAATGAAGAAAGCCTTTTCCCAGGATCTGACGAATTATTCTCGAAAACATATATCAAGCTACCTTACCCAATTAATGGACCTCTGAAAACTTCTGAAGATTTAGTTGATAAAATCCTTTCCGAAAAAGCTGAGTTCACCAAAGTTCTTGAATCAAAGATTAAAGGGTTCAGATATGATGAAAAAGAGATTTTCCGTGAGAAGTATGCAGGACATGAGTATATCAACATCCCAAGGCACCTATTCGAATTTTATCAGAAGACTGATCCTGACAGATTTTTTAATGCTGATTATAATTTCTATTACACAGGGGGTGTTCTAGAGCATTTCAAGTTCAATGATGATAATTGCCTGATCACACCAGATGTTGATAATAATTTATGTATCACTAAATTATCAATTGATGGGTCAACTGAGAAATTAGATTATTCTGTGTCATCACCAATATTCGGTATAAATTCTATTCAGAATGATAAAGATACATTTTTTGTTCTCAGGGAAAAACAAAGAATAAGTTTAGTTGAATTTGAAGACTTCAGTTCACTTCATCAAAAGCTTTGTTTAGAGTATCCAGTACCTGTATTAGATGCCAAGATGAATTCATATGCACCTAATGAGTTAGGCATTGTGTTGTTCAATAAAATACATGTCAAGGATATTGAAACAAACAAAACAATATACTGTTCAATGGTTAACTCAGAGTATGATGGTTACAGTTTTCAACAGTTTCAGTTCATGAATGAAAATATAGTTTTGTTAATGAATAGATATAGTATTAAGTTCTTGGATAGAAGAGATTGTAAAGAAGAAGTTGTCTTTGAACCCAAGTTGATTGACTGTAATTCATTATGTACTTTCAACATACTGAATAATGATTTATTATCAGCATCTAGACATTATTTACTTAAAACAGATATAAGATATCTCACAAATACGGCTCATTACTCTCATTCTCTCAATATTCCTCCTTGTTACATGGATTTTACAAGTGAAAACAATGATACATATTTGTGTTTAGCTGGGCAAAATGTTGACAGCAAAGTATTATTCACTGGTAACAGTCCATATTCACTACCAAGTAAGGTTCCTAGTATCAGACAAACCTTGAAACAAAGCAAGCTGCAGAATCCTAGCTTTGTCCTGAAAGGTTACTTGGACCAAAGATTAGATTTTTCAATAACAGGTGTGAAAATTTTGGCTCTGGATGGTGAAGTTTCAATATTTTCTACCAACTGTTTTGGAGAAATATTCAAACAAGAGATTTCTAATGCTGAACAAGATGATGAGAGGTCGGTACAAAAATTGTGCAACTGGATTGAACATTTGGAAGAACCTGAACCAGCATTATACTTGACCCATGTAGAGGAATTGAGTAAAGCACGTTTTACTCTAAACTGTTGTCCAAATGAGGAGCGTTTGAAGAAATATGGAAAAGAAGGTAAAAGGGAAAAATTTTTGGCAGACAATAAATTCAAATATTCAAAGAGAAACATTAAAAGCATAATAGCTAAGGATTTCCTAAATGTATGGGATGATGATGAGGAAGATGAATATGAAGATGAATTGCCTGAAGTTCCTGTACATGATAAGGTCAATGATTGGATCCAGACTCATGATTTCTCTGATGATAATGATGATGATGCCAAGGCTTTCTTAGATATGATCAGTAGTCAAAAGTAAATATTGATAATGGTAATAACTGTTCTCTAACCACACTGACAATTATATTGAAGATCAATCAAATGATACGGAATGAATAAAGGTTGATATTCAAATTCTTATTTCTTAATATTCAACTGACACTTAGCAATCCATAGTATTTTCATCAGGCCTGTTCACTCTACCTTCATAAACTACAGTATTATACACTAATTGAGATTGTGTATCACTTAAACTGTTGGTGATTCTGATGTACATTATATCCTTACCAATGGATAGAATAAAATAATCAGATTTTGTAGATTATTGAAATGTTATTATACTGATATTCAAATGAACTATCACTACAATCAAATTATTGGTGTTGAAAAAAAAATATGATGATTCGTTGTACAAAAAATGGTATCACTCAAGTAATTAAAAAAATATATAAATGAATGAATACAGAGTGTGACCAAATAAGGAAGCAGTGAAAGTTTTGCACCAGCTGCCTGTGAAATTTGAATCAACCAAAGGGTTGACCATATGAGAATTCCGGTATACAATCGATAGGAATTCCGGAGAATTACGGGAAATTTCTAAGAATCTATAAAATATTGAGTAAAACTAGTGATTATTATCGACCTAATTTTTTTTGGAAAATAATTAAAAATCGTAATATAGTAGAATTTCAATATTTTCATAGAATCGTGAATGAAAACAAAACAATATTGTGTATAATATAAAAACAAACATAATCCATACACATATTATATTGGGTGTGGGGTGTAAACTTTCATTTGAGCACAAATCCATGAAACATTAATCTCCAAGATAGTTGAAAACTTTCTTGCTATTGGTATACAGGTTGTGGATAGGGCTGATAGAGTGAGCCAAAATAATGTTGGCACATCATACAAAAAATTATTGCAAATATTGCTTTTCGTTACGGAGTTATTGAACTTGAAAGTCAGAATTGAAAAAATACTTCACGTAGGTGTAATGCCATGGTATCAATGATATTTGGGCAACTGAATTAACTCATACTAATGCTCGTCTCCATATGTAAACGGCTGTGCAGTGACTCTGTATTATACAGGGTGGGACAATTTTTTTTTCGTTTAATGAAGGCATTTCTGACAGAGGTGACAAACTTGACATTTTGCTTCTACCGGTTGATTCCTCCATATTTTTTCTACAAAAATGGTATACAATTCAATTTATATCTTGTACCGCTCTAGAGAAAAAACGCCTTATGAAAACATACATACCAACCTTCCATTTATCTAATAACATCAGTAAATGAATTCAAATTATTGAAAAAGATATGGAAACACATTACATATGATTACATATGGAAAGGAGTCATGGCAACCGTTATGCATGAAATATTTTTTTTTCATTTCTAACCTTCAAGATCAATATCTGCGTAACGAAGCATGATAGAATTTTTTTATATAATTCTATATAACATTATTTTAGCTTACTCTTTCAGCCCTATCATTTTCGACATGGCCTTTATGCACACTATGTATATTGATATTTGAGTCATGGAACATTGCTTGTCTTGTATATTGTCTTGTATATTCTCTCATTTGAAATACGACAGGACAACCTGTTGAAACCTTCGATCATTAAACAGACTAGATAAGTAATCCACAGCCCTGGCAATACAGTTTGTTTGGAAGCAACATCTATAGTATCTATCTTTGTCTAAACAATTATAGCAGCAGCTGATTCTCCCAGCACCAGTGCCGTGTTGTCAGAGGGGGTCGAATTTATTATTAATTCATGATGAAACCAAATTGAAAATCCGTAACAATTTCAGTGGTACTTTTTAGCATTTCTTGGTGGGAAATGAACATCTTTATACCTTCACATTGTTATGAAAAATCGAATACATACAATCCTATGGTGATTTTTGTAACTTGCTTGTAATCGATAAACTTACTATGACCACGTCACAAGAAAAGTTCAATTCTCAACGCCATATGAAACAATATACTTACTATTCAGTATACAGTTGTCTACTTATACTTTATCATAAATAACGTTCAATTTCAATAATGAACATTTATATCTTCGGCGATCAGTGACAGTGCATGTAAGTATATTTACGATTTCAAAGTTCAGTACTAACTAGTGGAAATAATTTTCAAAAAAGTGAAGAACTCGTTTTCAAGGCAAATAGATATGATTGCATATTTGAATGTAATCTGGAGATGAAACTCTTTTATATCATTTCACGATATCATCAAAAATGAAGGAGGTTTCATCTTGAGCAGAATTCATATATATTGACGCAAAAAATTGATGTCTGATCATTTCATTTCAGGTAGATAGATGAAAATCGATAATGAATATGTGTTGACATGTGAATATGTAGCAAATAGCAGTGTTTCATATTCAAAACAGGACTGAAATGAAAAACAACCATGGATAATCACACAAATAATTTATTGATTTTTGAATAGGATTGTTTTTGTTAACATACCTCTTACTCTAACTTCCGTCGAATATTTCTCCAGTATATTCAGTGAAATATTTCTCCAAATTAGTTTGACTAGTTCCAAAAACAGTCAACGGTGAATTGCTCATTGTTGTGTGTACAAGAAGTATAGAAATATCCTTATATTTTCTATCAAAAATATTAATTGAGTTCATCATTATTCTCAGTGATTTTTCAGCAGCTTCGCATATTTTGACTACAAATAAGGAAGCAATTATCAGTGCTACATATTTCACCACAAGACACTGTCGCAGCTGACCTATGGGTATAATCAATATAATCTAATCAATTCAATTTAAATTCATTTTTATCCATTCCATTTGGGAAAATGCTTCAAAATCTCGAATGATACGACAATGGTAACTCACCTATGAAATGACGTGTTTAGATCGCCGGTTCAAATTGTCTTCAACAGACCTCACAACGTCTCACCATTATATCAAATCACCAAAACAGGGAATAAACTGAGTTTCTGATGAATTCTGAGTACACAAAACTGAACACAAGTTGAATAATATCGATAAATCAAAACGTAAATAATGACAGATACCAAACAAAGCAATAATCGCCGTTGACTGTCAATATCGAATTGCGGTGTTGCAACGTTGAGCAAAAAGTATTCACGATACCCATGCTGGTCCTCAAGCCCCCAAGAAAGAAAAATTGCTAAGTCTCAGAATAATGTAGCAATCTTCTATTAATCTGAACTGATTCGTAATCGTCATGACCCAAATTTATTATTATATTTGTGCATTGAACTACATGAATTCATAAAGGACTTTAAATATTATGAACTATTTATCACTTTTTGATGATTGGATATGACAACACTGGCGACGATTGGGTACTAATATTATGATAATTCTGGGAATTCATGTTAGCATCAGAATATTTGTTTTGTGATCCTTCTAGTGGGTTTGTTGTTCGGAGGTTGAAACCCATGCATGTATGCGAAAGAATTAGGAAATATTAAATGTTTCACTATACAAGTTGACAAAGTTGAGTAAATTACCGAAAGCACTAGACAAGAATCAAATTCAACAGTACGTACATTGTATGTCACAATTGAGTTATAGTGTATTTCAATCTCTTATTTTGCCCATCATTGGGAACATTCAGAAATAACGCTCAGCTGACCCGTTTTTTTTTTTAATTTTTGACGGATTCCAACTCGAATTCGTATCAATACCAACTCATCAGATTTAGAATAAAAATGTTCCAAATAATTTTTTTTGAATTTTAGAGGTATAAAAAAAAGTTGTAGCTGGTCCTTGATCTCCATCTTCAGGGCGGTATAGTGGGGCCAAGAGAAGTATATTACATTGTCGTCCCAAAAGCCCTTTATCAAAACCAAAAGAAGTTCAATCGATTACAAAAATAGGGGTGGAAATTATCATTATTATTTTTATTAACAATTACATTATTATTCTCATATCAAAATACCGATGAATGTTTATTCGATTCCACTCCCTACATTTGGCTAGAAGTAATTCAATCAAAGTTGTCACCTAATGATTCAGTAGCAGACTTGAGGAAAGGTATAATTCAGGACAAGACTTGATTTTTGAAAATATCTACAAAACAGTTATAATTTCTGAAGAAAATTGGTCAGGATCCTCATATTTATCAACGAAGATTCTCAAAATATCCTCCTCCAATTCCTATACATTTTCTGCATCTGTTCAGTAGGTCTCATGGCTTATCTAATAATTTTCCTATAATTTCTGATTGTATCCGCAGCTGTGACTATCCTCTCCCTCAGTTCCTTTCTGGTATTGACTTCAGTCTGATAGACCAATTGTTTCATATGACCCCATAGATAATGCAGTCCAAAACTGTGAGATCAGAGGACCTAGGAGGCGAAGAATGAAGGCCGTCACGACCTTATCCAGCGGTTATGGAAATGGGTGTCTAGGTATTCTTTTACTTGTATTGAGAAATGTGGAGGTGCGATGGTATGACCAATTCGAGGAATTCCCACATACGGGCACATGGAAATTTTCATGCCATTGTGAAAACAAAAATCACAGCACAAGTTTTCCGTGAATGTAGGGTGTGGTGTGGTGGATAACATTCTGATAGGGCCTCATTTTAGGGGCCTTATATCTGAATTTTCTTCAGAACGTTCTGGCCAAACTTGTTAGCAAATTATTCGAAAAGCCATTAGAGATCTCTCGAAGAGATGCAGAAAAAGTATTGGAATTGGAGGAGAACATTTGAGAATCTTCGTCCAGACAAATCTTTTTCAGAAATTATAATTATTCTGTAGTTATTTTCAAAAATCAAGTCCTGAATTTTTTATTCAATTAAACATTTTCTCAAGTCTGCTGATGAATCGTTAATTGAAAAATTTGATTGAATTACTTGTGTGCTTGGACGAAATCGAAGAAACATTCATCGGTATTTTGTTTGATATTTTATTACCAAAACGATTGAAGTGTGCCGTACGAATTGAAAAGCCACGCTTGTAGTGTTGCTCCTGATCTTTGTGGTTTTCATGAAAGTTTTCAAAAAATACAATCCAGGAGGTCAAAATTTTGACATCTAAAGAGAAAATGAGTTTTCCTAGTCCGGATCTGGAATTTCATTCATTTCTTATTTTGTCCATCATTGGAAACATTCAGAAATAGCGCTCAGCTAACCCGTTTTTTTTTTTTTTTTAATTTTCGAGGGATCAAAATTTCGACATCTAAAGAGGGAATGAATTTTCCAAGTCCGGATCTGGAGTCTTTCATTCATGAAAGGCCATCTTGTGGAGTGTCAGTAGAGGTGAGTTGCTTGTGAATTTCGGGTCGAATTCGTCACTGTGCGAAATAGACAAAATATCCTTTCTTGTTCTCTTGTACAGACTACTATTTGTCATCCTCATTCATCATGTCAAAAGGCATCTGCAATAAAGTTCCTTGTAATAATAACTTCTATACAGGGTAACTCACGGTCGATGGTACGTTAGACGTTTATGGAGAACGCAACGCAGGATTTTTCTGAAAATTTCGCATCTTACATTTTATCACCTGTTCTATCGATCTAAAATATTTTAGGAATTGCGACGTTGCCGTTTCTATCAAAAAGTCCTAGCAACTTCATTTTTTTAAATGGAACACCCCGTATATCAACAAATTTTTAGAATTGCCTTTTTATTACAATACTCTTTTGTTAATAAATCCCTATACCTATCTCTATCGGTTTTCAAGATGAAAAATAATTTGTGTTAAATATGATCCAAAACATATCCCAAATTGAACTTATGTAAATCAGGGCTCTCGAATCATAAAGAGTTGATATTTTAGTGGTGGTTTGGACAGGCTTGATGTATTCAATTTACACCGAGAAGTCGCCTCCATATCATACAGGGCGTGCTGAAATTATTATTATATCCGTTGTTCATACAAGTGGTCAAAAGTTCATTTTTCCAAATGGTACCCACTGTTTTTTACTCAATAAATTGAAAGACAAATAAAAAGGCTACAAGATGACATAGCATGTCCCTATACCTAAATCATCAAGTTTTCTTGTATCTGTAGCCACCTTCAAATGAAAGGTTAAGAGAATATTTTACCCCATTTCACATAATTAATTCAACTCACTTTCAAATTTGCAATTTCTCCAACCGAAATATCACATACTAAATAATTGTTATTATTATAGGGTGTTTCCCAATTTGGAGCGATTATTGAAATGGGGTATTGTACTAGTCATAATAACACAATAAATCGCAAAAAAAAAATTTCAGTCTCATGAGATTTTCAAAAATAGGGCGATTTTACTTACCATCGTTTGAGATGCACTGGTTTGATTCATCACTCTGCATGCGGCAGCTCGCGCCCGCACTGTTACCCGCGCGCTGTTGCCAGTGTATTTTCATTTCGTAAGCTCTGGGTCATATTTTGGCTATAAATCAACCAGAATGAAGACACTGAATTGAAATAGGCCTATTTCATTCCATGACAAGAACGTTATCTGAGTTATTGTTAATAAAAATACTCACACTGTCACCGATTGTTGTTTAAGTTCAGATTCCCAACAGGTGTTCAGCAAGCACCGCAAGCACGCTGAAAACTATTCTGTTGTCGCATCTCGTGAATCGCGTTGTTGATTATTTCTTGTAAAATGTTGGCCAATCCATTTCTGTGGAAATTCACCATCCAAGAATTCCCGAACGTCTACATGATAATGGCTAGCTGCTCCGTCGTACATAAAAAACGTCCTTTGTCGAATTGCTGATGGCAGATCTTCTAAAAGTTCATTTAAATCGTTTTGAAAAACGCTAAATATGATAGTCCATTTAATCTCGGTGGCAACTTGTGAAGACCTATTAAAAAATCGTTCACCACTCCACCCCAAAGGTTAAAAACGATGCTGAAAGTTAGTTTGCCTAATTCCATGTGGATTTCCGACAGTCCAATAATGATGATTATAGTGATTGAACATACCATTCCTGGTGAATGTTGTCACATCGGTGAAAAGTATTTCATTTAGGAAATTCTGATTAACTTTGACTTTGTTGACGAATTATCCATTCACAAAATTGTATTCTTCGTGGATAGTCTTCCGGTTTCATTGATTGCACGAGCTGATAATGAAAGGGGTGTTGCATACCCTTTTACTGACGACCAACGCTGCGGGTACTTGAAGTTGGATCATTTGCAAAAATGTCCAAAATATGTTCTTCTGCGTTGATAATCCTCAGAGGTCTATTTCTACCAGCATCTCGGCCTCTATGAGTGCACAGTTCAATGGTATCTCGAGCTCTTTGTGCAAGGGCAACAAACCTGCGACCAGCTGGATGAACACGATCGGGAAAGCGCTCTGCATAGAGGCGGGATGCTGTTTCACCAACTTGATGCACTTCACCATAAATCAGGAGCATATCTACAAGTTCATTATTCCCATAAATGTGGGCTTGGGTCATTTTAAATTATCGAAGCGTCCAACACATGCACAAATGAAACTAAAATGTTTTCATGGTCATAAACCTTGCGCAAAGAGCGTTTCGCTGCCAGTTGCAAAACGACGATTTTGTGATCAGTGGTTCAGAAAATGTCGGGAGAAACTTAAAAATTCAGTATCTACCAAAATATTTGTTTTTTGACAAAAATGTACTCTTTCATTTCGTTTTGTTTTTTGGTCGTCTATTACCCATTTCAATATTCGCTCCAATTTCGGTAACACCCTGTATTTGGCTACTAGATTATGATTTCTGCACGAATCAATGTACCGTTATGCCTACTATTAAATCAGCATATACTTTTCGTGTTTCGACGTGTTCGTATCCAAAAGTTGTGAATAAATAAGATTTCAAAAGGTTAATGCAATACAAAATTGTCCAATAAATCAGACATTTCGTATAACAACGGTGTAGTATTGACGGTAGAACAGATCTATGTCGTTTCTTTGCAAACTCATACAATAGGCTTTTATACGTCGTTAGAGTAGCGTAGCATCCAATTAAGTTAATAACCCTGAAGCAAGTATGTACTGTAAAAGTATCATGCATTCAATACTGTAAATATTTCCTCCATCTCCCATCAAATAGTTCATAATTACGAATTTGCTACTTATCTCAAAATCAAAAACCGGTGGAAAAAAATTCAGTCCTGAAATCTCAATAATTCTATCTCTATAATATATTAGGCTGTCCTTGGTATATTTGCAAAATAGTCTTCGACACTACAGATACAGATTATATTTTACAGGTTGGCGTTTCTGCTATGGACACATCCCGAACTTCGATGATTAAATTCAGCCCGTCAAATTCAGAATCCGGATCGGATTGCTTTAAGAAAATTTACTGCAGTCGACAACCCATCAGAATTACGGAGTGCATGAATACGAGCGTTCTAGATTGTGCAGTCACTTTTACATGTGACAAAAACGTTTGTGTCTATGGAATACAGGTAGGTCATAGATTACAGGATATAATTTGTTGGTGGGACAAGCATGACATTGTTATTTTGTAGACATTTTGTTCTGTCATAATGTTTGGACAATTTTTTAGGAGACGGTTCACAGTATCAATTTGCTTCTTCTAGATTTTAGTTGAGCAGTCGACATTTTTTATTGTTCCTTTTTGTATCAGAAGATGAGATATTTTTTCATTTTGTTCAAGTGCAGTTTCATTTTCCCACGGGTTTTTGTAGCACTAGGAGGTATCCTCAGATCAAAACTTTACACAGCAGATACTTATGAATATCTATGTTTCGCTGAATGCATTAATGTGCAGATGATGCATTAATTCACTTGGGTTTGTAAGAATTTCTTATTGCAGCTTAAAAACTCATTTCTGACGTGCAAAACCCATAATTCAAAACTGAATGAAAGGGAAACAGAATTTGGAATTATTAAAAATAATAGTAAAAGATGAAACAATAACACCTCAACAGTGCTACAAATACCTTGGTATATTATTTGACTCAGAAGTGAAATTAAAATGATACGTAAATATTAGTTGAAAACTAGTAATCATGAATATTCTATAGCTATTCAAAACATGTTCCTATTATGTTTTAAGAATTCTTGCAAAAGTCATGAGACAGAGAAGTGAATGGTCATTATTATTATTATTATTATGAACATTATTATTTTCATTTTTTGAATGCCATCGATAATTGGGTTGGTCATTTCATTCTCTGCCAATCTGGATGCTGGATCTGAAATTCTCAATTCCGAGTTTTCTTGACTCGGAGAATAATTAACAGTCTTTTTATATTTTCATCAGAATATCTTCTAGTCAATTCCATCATACTGTCAAATTTCTTCATATAACCTGGCTGGAATAGTTTTTTCTCTATTTCAGTACTTCAATAGCCTCATTAACGCAGTAATTTACAGTCACATAATTCATCATTCATAAATATATTATATTCCACCTACATATGAATTTCTGAAGGAATTCAAACTTGAAACTCAAATAATAGCGAGAAAATGCGCCGAAACAAAAATCAGCTGAAAAAAATATGTATCTCATCAATTTGATGCCCAAACAGAGAAAATAGTATAAAATGTTCGTTACAGAAGGACATCGAAGCACTCGTCCGTTCGGAAATTCGCTGCACTTCTCCGAATTTTCGACTGACTCGTGCTAGAATATGTTGCATTCCGTAACTTTCGTTTTTATATACTAATCACGAACTGTCAGTTTTCCAACAAGAACCAAATGACTGGAAATAATAATAGATTATAGGTTAATAATAAAAAAAAAATCATAAAGAATGATGATTGGATAATAATCGAGACATTGCTATAGTTGGAAACAATAACCATTCACACGAGGATAACAGAAATATGGTTATGTCCTAGACCTAGATTATAGGTGGTATCAATAGTATGCATCATTCAGGACTATATGATATGTAATGCACTTGCTCGAAATGCTCGATGTCATTTGAAGAAAACTAGTCGAATTATTCAGGGCAGTATATGTAGGGACCTAATTACTTGAATCACCAAAATTTCAAGCTGTCAAGTTGAATCGTTTCAGCATCAACACCTTGAGCTGTCTAGTGTATATCACAGCAATCCTGAACCACAGACATGATATACTGATGAACTATAACGAGGAAATATATGATCACTCGAGGTTCTAGTTTTGAACCGCTTTGCGCATGACGTCACTACGTGACAAATACGATTGGCGGCAACAACAACAACAAAATGAGTTATTCCCCTGGATATCTTCTGAATTTCAAATAATTCATTCATAGGTATTATAGGTAACATTCATGACGTTCTTCAAAACAGAAAGATTATTGAGAACAATTTTTGTATGTGAATAATTGTTTTATTCGTGAGCATTCATTCAGAAATAAATAATAATAATGAAATATCCACTAGTTGATAAATATATATTTTGCAACTGACTTTCATGAATCATTTCAAGTGAAGTGAATACTATAAAGTGCATTTACAATAGTGGTAATTATATTGGCCTCAATTATGAACATTTGGGGCATGAGTCTAATAAAACACAAGTAGATAAAGTTGTATCCAATATAAATATTTTTATTGGAAATTAAAACACTGAAACACTGTTGTTACACCATCATAATCAGTGCAATTATTTTCAAGTATTTAGATAATTCACAAAATAATCATCAAACCATGAAGGTAAATACATTTGTACGAATAGACATAACGCATCTAATAAGGAATAATGGGTTTAAAATTTTTCAACAAATTACATTTCAGATAGGTACCATAAAAGAAATTGAATCTAATTGGATAAATCGAATTGAATAAATTGAAAAAAAAAATACTGTGTATAGGTTAATCGAGGTGTGTGATATGTTCATTTCTCTAGATTTTTTTTCGTTTCTAAAAATAAAAATAGGGAATATGATGAATATACCTATTTGTAGTAAGGACAGATCAGTGATCTGCTCCAAGATGTCAATGCATTTAGGATAAAACAATTTTAGATCACTTACAATACCTATAAGAGAATTTCTTTGCTAATAGTCATTGAAATGAGAGAGAAAATCCCAAAAAATCTAAGGTAATGAATTCAACATTTCATTGATGGTATTGGAATGTTTGAGGAAGGTATGGCATCATCTTTCAATTTCCATTTCTGAATAGGTAATTCTAACAGTTTTTCTTGCAATCTATAGTCGTCGTCTGAGAAATGCTTCGAACATATTCTAGCTGTTTTTACATTGAACTTGTTCTTCTGAAAGCAATTCTTCACCCACAAACGAAGTAAGGACATGTCGATGCAGTTTTACATATTTTATTATTGTTACTGGAACAACCCACCACAGCACAATGAACCATAGTTACTCAGTATGGAATATAAATGAAGTAAGCAAAATTATTCGAACCGACACTACTGAAAAACACAATTTAAAACGATAAACGCACTGAAATGTTCGCTTAACCTCGAAGCGCCAACAGAAATTTGTCACGGAGTGACGTATACTGTGCAAGAGAGATAGAAATAAAACATGCGCGTGGGTTTACCTTCTCAGTTATAATATCATGATCCATAATCATTGCAACGATGTAGAGAAGAATGATGAAGCCACTGATAAGTGTCTTGTTTCGACAAAACGCTAACAGCATTTTCCCCTGTAATGGCTAAATAAAGATGGCGCTATTTTCACAGATTTTTGTACAGTTAGTTGGTATTTTGAGAATTATGTAGTTTGATTATTAACTGAAAAGTAGCCCACAATTACTATTTCTGAATCAATGTTTTAATACATTCGATTGTTAAATTAATAATGATACTGATCTCATTATATTTTCGTGTCTCCAACTAATGGTTCACGTACAAGTGATTTTTCGCTATAATGAATAGAATGCTGTTATTGAGTTGGCTGTTCTGGCAGAATAAATTAGGTGGCAATGGCGCATTGGGCAATATGGCTATTCTAAATATTTATGTTGATGAGAATCGATGTATGCAGTCATTACGGTTGTGTTCAACATGTTATTTTCAGGTACCTGCACAAATACCCTTGGATGAGGAACGTATGACATTGACCAGTGTATATCCTGAGTTGCTCTATGCTCACTTGTTGGACGCTGATGGTAGCCGTCTGACTTATACCCATTTCACCAGTAGAGTTAATTATAGGTCACTTATCGAGATATCTTTTAATAGACCAGTCTATATACAGAGGAATAAGGTGAGCAATCTCAGGATACAAATTCCTATGTATATCTGGCAAAACAAATCTTCTAATGTATCGTAGATTCTATTAAAGTGGTTTCACGAAAATTAAATGGTGGTGCTTAAGTCTAAAGCTGCACCACAACTCCCATATTTTTAATAGTATTTTTAACAGTTTTCAACACTAGAAAACCAGCTGAAACGAATATCCTTCAGAATATTCAGATCAGCTCCAATAATGGATTTTCATGTCGCAAATCAGAAATGATTTCAGTTGAAATTTTTATCTGTTGATGGTCCATCCTAGGTATAAAAAAAACCACTTGCAGATATTCCATGCTTGTAATAATCAATTCACTGCAGTGTTTACAATTCTCGATTTGACTCGAACATAACAGTATAAAATGAAAATTTTGAATGGCGTATTGACGTTTGCATCTTCTCTAAAATACTTTACGAATTTGGATGATGGGATCAGATTTTCAGTACTCCAACTTTGACATGAAAAGAACAGTTCATTATAGTTATGCGCCATCCAGGTATTTATCATCTTAAATAGTGAATAGTGTATTAGTTCTTACTGAAAAACGCTACCAGGAAGTTGAAAGACGCCGATGACTCTTCATTATGGCTTATCAAAAATTAGACAGGATGATCCCTGAAAGCGAAATGAACCGCTTAAATGTCTAAGTACTGTGGCGGCTCCGCCACTGTAATGTTGGAATTCCTATCCACCCTTCGGACAGCTTGCCGACAGGGCGCAGGTAGCGAAACCAGAGCAGCTACCAAGGCAGTCCGTCTAGAGACATTATCGTGTACTGTTGTTTTATCATCTTAGTGTGTGTATGTTCAATTCATGTCGAAATATATTTTATATCAGTGTGGATTATTGCTTTTCTGCATCCGGCATTCGATCCCCTCAGTGGTGACCCCGACGTGATTTTTTCGACGAATTGTAGCCACGAGTTTCGTCTACTGTCTCGTTTTCGCTTTGTGTTGCGCACAAGTGATAAACTTTCGTGAATTACCTCCGGTTTCAGAGTTCTTTCGCGTGTATTCTCGAAAATGGATGACCCTAACCATCCTCCGGGTACTCAAGCGGCCTCATCAGACCCGCATCTACCCGTACAAGAAGCTGAAACACATCTTCCTCCACGAGCACC
Organism: Gastrophysa polygoni; assembly: GCA_963576655.1. Taxonomy (NCBI): domain Eukaryota; kingdom Metazoa; phylum Arthropoda; class Insecta; order Coleoptera; family Chrysomelidae; genus Gastrophysa; species Gastrophysa polygoni. Next base: position 21,710,432 of record OY755082.1, read on the forward strand.
CCCGCTGCAAACACAACAGCAGTTCGAGCAACTACAACAGATGTTCCAGACTCAACTTCAACAACTCGCGTTAGTTCAAAGCGAATATGAGCGTCTATTACGGCTACCGGGCCCAATTGCCGATCCCGCCGTTCAATCAGCCGCCGCCCACGCCGTTTTGGGCCGCAACGCTCCACCTGCTGCTGCCACGACTGTAGGCACCGATGCTATCTACAGGGTGTCCCCCAAACTGCCACACTTCTGGCCTAGTGACCCTGCCTTGTGGTTCGCTCAAGTAGAGTCCCAGTTTCAGCTAGCAGGGATTACTCAAGACCACACGAAATACAGCCACGTTACGTCTCAACTAGACAATACGTACGCGACAGAAGTTAAGGACATCATATTGAATCCACCAGTCACGAACAGGTATGGCAAACTCAAACAAGAGCTCATCACGCGTTTTTCGAGAACAGCAGAACAACGCGTACGCCAGGTGTTGTCACAGGAAGAGCTCGGAGACAGGACACCGTCCCAGTTTCTTCGACACCTCCGTGGCCTGGCTGATTCCAGTGACATTCCAGAGGCCCTTCTACGAACTTTGTGGACCGACCGCCTTCCATCCCAACTCCAGGCCATCATCGCAACTCAAGCAGACGCTCCGATCGAACAAGTCGCGCGCCTCGCTGACAAGGTGTACGAGGTATCCGCCGAGCCACGTGTCGTCGCCGCCATCCCTGCCTCCACGGCACAGAATTTAGCGCAACAAGTAGCAGAGCTCTCCCGGCAGGTAGCTGCTCTCAGCACCCGTTTTCGATCACCCGAGCGCCGCGAAAGTACTCGCTCCAACCGTTCGCAAAGTCGTTCACGCAGTCGTTCGCAAAGTCGCCCGCGTACCGACAGCCAATCTACAAGGCAGCATTCAATGATGGCGGGCAGTGGCTGCTCCGTTTCTCCGCGCCGCCTTCACGTTTCGGACCGCAAGTCGCGCATACAATTCCTGATCGACACTGGTTCAGATTTATGCGTTTTCCCACGATCGCGAGTACCTGGAAGACCAACAAGAACGTCGTACGAGCTCATGGCTGCCAACGGCACTACCATCGCCACCTACGGCGCAATGGTGCTTCACCTTGACTTAGGGTTACGCCGTGATTTTTCGTGGCGTTTCGTCATCGCCGACGTGGAGAAACCCATCATCGGCGTCGATTTTTTGTCATTTTACGACCTTCTCGTCGACATTCGACGCTCCCGCCTGGTTGACAATGTCACCTCCCTCGCTGCTACAGGCATGACTGGAACCACGCTCCAGTCCAGCGTGAAGACAATTACCAGCGATGGACCATTTTCAACCATACTCGCTGAGTTCCCCGATCTCACTCGTCCTCGCGGAGTACCACATACGCCCCGCCATGCTACTCAGCATTACATCAACGTGACGCCCGGACCTCCCGTCGCCTCACGGGCACGGCGCCTTCCACCCGACAGACTCCGGATCGCACGCGCCGAATTCGACGACATGGTCCGTGCTGGCATCGCGCGGCCATCTTCTAGCTGTTGGGCTTCACCGCTTCACATGGTTCCTAAACCGGACGGTTGGCGACCCTGCGGCGACTATCGAGCACTAAACGCCCGCACAGTTCCCGACTGCTACCCGGTGCATAACGTCGCCGATTTCAACGCCTTCCTGACTGGATCCACGATCTTTTCAAAACTGGATTTAGTCAAGGCCTATCTCCAGATACCTGTTGCGCCAGAAGATGTTCCTAAAACCGCGATCATCACGCCCTTCGGCCTCTTCGAATTTTTAATCATGCCATTCGGCCTACGCAACGCCGGCCAGACTTTCCAGAGGTTCATGGATCAAGTCCTCACCGGATTACCATTCTGTACATGTCACATCGATGACGTGCTCATCGCGTCCCGATCTCCTGCAGAACATGAAGAACACCTCCGTGTCGTGTTCCAGCGGTTGTCCGAACATGGCGTCCTCATCAACCAAGCCAAATGCCTCTTCGGAGTGCCCTCGTTATCATTCTTGGGACACCACGTCTCTGCAGATGGAATCCGTCCACTTCCGGAAAAAGTCCGAGCGATTTTAGAGTACCCGCAGCCCACCACCGCTAAGGAACTACGGCGTTTTCTCGGGATGTTCACGTTCTATCGACGTTTTCTTGCAAACGCGGCTTCCCTACAAGCACCGCTTGACGATGCTCTCCGTGGACCTAACACCAGAGGCTCCGCGCCTGTTGATATGACACCCGCTCGTGTCGCTGCATTCGACGCCTGCAAAGCTAGCCTCGCTGAAGCTACTATGCTTGTGCATCCTGACCCAGCAGCAGAACTCGCGCTCTTCACCGACGCGTCCAACTCCTGTGTCGGCGGTGTCGTGCAACAAAGGATTCCTGATGGCACGTGGCAACCACTTGGTTTCTTTTCGCACAAGCTGACTGCCTCCCAACTGCACTGGTCCCCCTACGACCGCGAACTTTACGCAGTGTACCGTTCCACGCGGTATTTCCGCCATATGCTCGAAGGCAGAGCCTTTGTGATTTTTTCTGATCACAAACCGCTAATCTTTTCATTCAAACAGAAGTTGGATGCCTGTTCACCTCGGCAACTCCGCTATCTGGATTATATCAGCCAATTTTCTACGGATATTCGCCATGTTTCCGGGGCAGACAACGTCGTTGCCGACGCCATGTCGCGCACCGCGGCTATCTCTTCGCCCCTGGACTACGCAGCTCTCGCCGAATCTCAGAACACTGATCCGGAACTCACAGACCACCTGCGTTCGCCTACTTCGGTTCTGAGGCTCGCACGCTGTCCCGTCCCCGGCTTGAACGTCTCCATTTACTGCGACACCGCTGGTGACCGCCCACGACCTTATCTCACAGCGCCCTTCCGCCAGGCAGCCTTCACCGCGCTACATTCTCTGAGTCATCCCGGCCGCAACGCCTCGGCTCAGCTAGTCGCCGACCGCTTCGTCTGGCATGGATTGCGCAAGGATTGCCGTGAGTGGGCGAAAGCTTGCGAACAGTGCCAACGCTGCAAAGTTACTCGTCACGTGACTACGCCTCTGGGCACCTTCGCAGCCCCTCCTGCTCGTTTCACTCACGTGCATATCGATCTCATCGGTCCCCTACCTCACGCGGGAGGATTCAGATATTGCCTCACGGCCGTCGACCGTTTTTCGCGGTGGCCAGAAGTTACGCCTCTCGCCGATATCACTGCCGAGACCGTCGCCAGAGCTTTCTTCGCGATGTGGATCGCGCGTTTTGGGTGTCCAGTTCAAGTCACCACCGACAGGGGACGTCAGTTTGAGTCCCACCTGTTTCGCGCCCTGGCAACCCTCACCGGCGTACGGCTCACGCACACAACAGCCTACCACCCTCAGGCCAACGGCCTGGTCGAACGCCTTCATCGGCCTCTGAAAGCAGCACTCATGTGCCACGCCGATGATAAGTGGATAGACGCTCTTCCCGTGGTCCTTCTCGGATTACGCAGCGTTTTTCGTCCTGACCTTCACGCCTCTGTCGCCGACCTCGTGTACGGGGAGCCACTCCGCCTCCCTAGCGAACTGCTGACGCCGCCGCTGCAGAGTCCACCCGCGTACCCGGATTTCGTGTCTCAACTCAGACGCCACTTCGCTACGCTCCGCCCGGTACCCACATCGCGCCATGCATCGCCGAACGTTTTCGTGCACAGCGAACTTCCCAACGCTTCGCACGTTTTTGTGCGCCAGGACGCCGTACGAGCATCTTTGGAGCCTCCATATACCGGACCGTACCCCGTACTGGACCGAGGACCTAAAACTTATCGGCTACTAATACGCGACAAGCAGGTGACAGTCTCCTTGGACCGACTCAAGCCAGCCCACCTTCTCTCGCCCCCAACATTGCCCGAGACAACTCCAGCTGCCACCGTCCCGGCACCAGCCGCCATCGTCCCTGCACCGCCTCCGGAAGTTGCTCCTGCCCCTCGCGTCACCCGCTCTGGGCGCCGCGTACACTTTCCGGCGCGCCTCACCACGTGAACCGCAGCGCACTCTACTCCGCGGGGGGGTGATGTGGCGGCTCCGCCACTGTAATGTTGGAATTCCTATCCACCCTTCGGACAGCTTGCCGACAGGGCGCAGGTAGCGAAACCAGAGCAGCTACCAAGGCAGTCCGTCTAGAGACATTATCGTGTACTGTTGTTTTATCATCTTAGTGTGTGTATGTTCAATTCATGTCGAAATATATTTTATATCAGTGTGGATTATTGCTTTTCTGCATCCGGCATTCGATCCCCTCAGTACCTACAGGAATCTTACCTAATCAAGAAAACAGGACAAAGTTACTATAATCACAAGAATGATTGAAGATTGGTGAGCTAATCTACATATTCCTGCAGATACGTTTAATCTAAAACTCATAATCTTTCCTGTGATATTATTTGCATATTTGCAAAAAGGTGCATATTTCATGGAGAAGATGCCCACTATATAATAACCTCTTAATTTCGAGGTGCAGGATATGTTACTACTTTGATAAGAAGGATATAACATGTTTTTTTTCACGGCTAGTGCAAAACTATTACATCCCAGTTATCAAATATTCAATATACCAAATTTCAGAATCAGTTTTCAGTTGAATATAACACCAAGTACTTGAATATTATTCACAATATTCTCTTCTTAGTGTAACGTACCTAATACTCGATGAAACAGAATATCTCTCCACTCTTTTTCTTTTAATTTCTCATCAACAAAGAATCATCCATGTTTCCGCCAAGACAGCCCAGTTTGGATTCTGGCAAATCAACTTAGTGTCTGTGAGTATTTTTCCTAGAAAAGTGTTACAGGAATCTCTTATTTCATCAATTTAGGTTCATAAAGTTCCTGAACAGATCTAATACAGATGTTTGAATATCGAATTTCGAACAGGTATAGTGAATTGTATATGACTTCTGTGACGAGAGATACTGGAAATAAGAGTGCTACCAAACTAACGAAAACGTTGACGTCACGAAAAAATCTTATCGTTGTTGACTTTCAAGAATCAAATAAATACGTAGGTTCCATGCCAATATGGCGTAGTAAGGCCACCTTTTCATTTCGACCATTGATGGGTATATTATGGCTCAAATAAATACGTTATCAAATTACTGGTAACCATTCCTTTCTATTCACAGTGGTATCTCCATTCCAGTATTGTTGAGCATGGGGCACTCATAATGACCTAAGTCAAAATATATTTTGACAATTTCTATAAATCGTTTTCTCTTGTTCTTCAGGTATACAAAGTGGGCGTTGTTCTTAACAAAATAGGCTGCTATCCAATTGGCACCTATCCCACCCAATCGACTTGCAATGGCGTTGTCTTTACGTTTTCTCAAGGCCAATGCGGGGATTCAATCCGAGACGGTTTGATTCGATCCATTGTATTCTCCTTATCTTCATCCAGTAACAGTATGATACCTGGTGTACCGGGTGATCACAACAAGTTGCAATCTATAAATATTATTTAGATATGTTATGTGTGGTATTGTGAAATGTAAAGTTTATTTATGATTATTTTTAGGTATAAGTTTATTCTAGAGATTTATTCATATATCACATTTGCAACATGTTATCATGTTATGCTCATTGGTGGCGATTAGTCACGAGCGACAAATAATCGTTTTTTAGTTCATCAATATGACGAAAAATTATCGTGATATCGGAAACCTTTTTTTATTTATTTTTCATATATTTTTCAATGTATCGAATACATTGTTCAAAAAAAAATAATGAATATGTTTTCATTTCATTTGTCTTGCAAAATGTGAACATGACTCAATTTAGAATATATTTTCAGGTGATTGAGTACCTATGATTAATATGTACATTTTAATTGATTGAATGAATATATAAAACTCATTTTCATATTGTCATCACATAGATAATTTCATTTAGATTGTACCTTGATGCAAATTCGAATATTGCTGCATGTTCATTCATAATTTCTTCGATAAACGACATAGTTTTGACGAATATAGAAAAGTTTGACGGACATATGCTCAGAGCGAATTAGTTATGTTTGCATAGAAAAACTGACTAGTTAGATGTTCTGACTACATTTTTATGAATGATGATTATTCATATTGAAAATCGATGCTTATATTGAACCATTCCAAATCAACTTTTAAATTTGAGTTGAAACAAAATTCCAGTGTATTTGAGTTAGAAAGAAGCCAAGCTTCCTTCGTCTGCTCTTAATGAATGGCCAGAACAAGAATTATGTGTATATCGCCGACTGCTGGCAAACTAAAGACATTGTTAACTGTACCCAACAAGTCGAAGATGTTATATTTAATAGGCAGAGAATGTCAGATACTGCGAACCCTCATGAAAGTATCAACAGATCATAGCAGATTAAAATGACACCTATCATTTATAGCCCTACTTGCTGAAAATAAGAGAAAGACGAAGAAACGTCAAGGCGTACTGAAACAAATTTGAAAGCTTTGACGTTGATACGTTTCATGTTTCATCGGCATGAGTTGATCAACTTGAGGTGAAGAATTAGGAGAATGAATGAATCGTAGATATGTGAAGAGCTAGAGTTGAAAAAAAAAACCATTGGGGCCTACTTTCCTGGCAGCAGTCACCACAATACTACTAACATATTGTTCTATATCTATAGTTTCATTATTCAATTACTTTATTATGCAAACAATTCTTCTCAACAAAAAACTCGAAATAGTTTTTTTTTTAATTTTGAATGCCGATTTTTTCAATAATGTGCGAAAATGACGTCACGAGTTTAGACACGGTGACGGTGAATTGAAATATGGGTCTTGTGATACCTTCTTTGAAAGATCTTTTGATAATGTATTCAGCAGTTTCATACTTAACTGTCTAAGGCTTGAACAGGAAAACTAAAAAGTAATTCAATTCAATCGGAATAATTTTAGTATTATCTTTTCAGCTGAATTAAGTGCTTGAAATGCAATCCACCGGTCTCTTGACAATAAGCAAATCGACGAACTAACATATTCTTCTTGCCCATTACGAATAGCTCCGGGAGTAATTCTATTAACTTCTCTAATTCGCTTATGCAACTCCTGTAGAATTTGCGGTTTCTCTTCATAAATCTTTGATTTCAAATAATAAATATGAAAAATCTAGAGGTGTAAGATTTGGAGACCACTCTATTAGACCTTGTCTACCAATCTGTCTCCCAGGAAAATGCTGGTTTAAAAACTCGTAAATATCACGTGCACATTGCGAGGGCGTACCATCTTGCCAAGGACTGAAACGCCAAAATGTAGCCTCATCAGGAAACATAATTTGTTCACTAAAAAATGTAACAAAACGGCGATGGGGATCATCTTCGTTGAGGTCTTGATGTAACATCAAGTTTTGCGGTTTCTGATACCTTAGGCTTAGGACAAGCATTTTTTGATATTCTCAACATGACCACTTTCTCAATTTTACTGACGGTCGATCGGCTAATAGGTCTGTCTGGATACTTCGCATACCTATTACTTAGTTCTCATTTTATCTCCAGATCCTGTTAAAATCTGAATTCCTCTGTTGGGTTTCTCTGAAATAGCCATCATCTACTTCTGCAACCTTTTCATTTGAAATTTGGTGACTGACAAAACGTCAAACGATATTTTGATTGATTTTCGGCAAGAAACTTGATTTTTATCGAAATATCGACTTGATTTTTGACGATTAGTTGCTATTGGGTGTCGTGTATTCCTTAAGCTTTGTCCTTTCATTACTAAAAGATGAAGTGTATTGAATACCAAGTGTTCCACCGGAAACAGCTTTTTGTTGATAATTTTCAACAGTGGTAGCAAATTCTCAAACTGAAAAATCACATGATTTTTTTTTCACTCCGCAGAAGAAATAATTGACCAACTATGGCATTACTGAATACAGTATTGAAAGACCATACAAATAAAACCATATACAAGACCCACATTTCAATTAGAAAAAATTTCACGATTAAGTCACCGTGTCCAAACTGGGGACGTCACCACATTCGCAAAAATCGACACTCAAAATTAAAAATCGACCCATTTCAGGATTTTTGTCTGGAATGAATTTTTGCGTGATAATAAGTTTTTTCCAAAAATTTATCCTCGCACTGTATATTCTATAATTGGATATATGTATATCCTTTCAGTATTAGAGTGCACCACTATCAATTATAATCAATTATCATCAGTGAGTGTTAAAAACATTGCCCTTTTGAATTTCAAGCAATTTGACAAAATTCCTCAATGGAATAGATATATCTATTTCATTATATTTTTCCTACGGCTATAACACAAATCTTCATTCTCAACTGCTTATAATAATGATGTACATTTATTTTTTGTCTAAATTCACTCATCTGATCGATAAAACAATACCTAATTAGATTATGTCAAACCCCCTGATGATGAGGAGAAAAAGTGATTTAGAACTAACCCCTCCAGAAATAAATGCTGCCGAAAATCAGGCTTGTGGAAGTTTGATACCAGAATCATCGAATCAAACCATATCAATCATATGAATGATAATCATATCAGAAATTAAATAAATATAGAAAAAGGGTATTGTATATCTCGCAGCATTCGCTTACATCTCACGGTGCAAACTTCATTCTCGTATGACTGTCATTCCGTGCTCGTTGCACGATTAAAAGAAAAATCAATATTACGAGAGTCAATTGTAGTGGTAGAAGTAATAATAGGTATGTATTTATAACTTCCTTGCATGTACGACTGTTCATAACAAATGTAATCTTTGTACCATTTAGAAAGTTATATGTAAGTGTGAAATATAAGTAGGAGGCTATTTTGGTGAATTTATATTTCTGTTTGGATTTCTGCTAATATTCATTAGTTCTTTCTAGTTCTTCCTAGAGACGTAATTATAGTGAGATCAGTAGTTAAGTAGTTCAATACAAAATAAATAGATACCTGATAAACCACAATAATAGTTGGAACAGTCAAAATACGTATTTCGGCAACTAAGTTGTCATCTTCAGTAGACTTGATAAGTAAAGAAGTCCTTAGCATTTTCATCTTTCATATACTTTATACAAGATATTCTCCAGAAGTTACGTTACGAGTAGAGTTACACTCTCGACAGTAATTTCTGGAGAATATCTTGATATTGGTTAGTAAGACGAATGTTCATTTCGAAATTCACCAGTTCTTCAGGAGTCGACAAATATGTAGGTAATTTACAATCATATTTCCAAAAATCTTTATTCATCTAAAATTAAAACTTTCATCATTCAAGTCATTCATTAACAGAATATCTATAACAGTCCTTCTTGAAGATATTCACGGGAACAACTTTTTCATTCTTATGCCTGAATATCTGCAGAAAATATGACGTTGTTGTTTCGTATTGACAGCCGGTTAATGAATGATCGAGTAATAAATCAAATTCAGTCTGGTATGTTATAAAGATAAATTATTTTCCGTATCCAACTATTAATCCTTTACGGCTTAAGAATGAGAAATTGTCGATTCAAAAGTAGCAGAATGATGTGATCATTGACATCAGATAAGTAGTACAATCGGTATTTTTCCAAACTTACATGTGGAATTGATCAAAGTAGACAAAAACATGTTTTGACGGTCTCATGAATTATGTCTGCACTCTACATGGGTTCTCATAAGAAGATGCTGACAGCGCAGATCCCACAGTTCAGATTCCATGAAACCGCTGTTTCCATGCAATCAGCAGGATCGTCTTCGACACCGAGAGAAGCGAGTTCCAGTTCAGTTCTTAACTCACATTCATACGTTAAACATCATTTTATATTTTCTCTTCATCTTCACACATATACATAAAATAAAGTTTTCAAAAAGAGACTTCAAGTTATCAGAATTATTATTGGCGCAGTCGGTAGGATATCCGGGTTATCGCGTATCGAACGTTGTGATTTCGTATCAAGGATTGACTGGATATCGAAAAACTGTTGGTTCGTGGAGTGGAGGTGTTTGAAGTGGACCGTCTAGAAGAGACCCATCTGAAGCTCTCCGTCAACAAAGCAACGAAAATTGGAACCTACATAGTCCATTTCTGCAGAGATCGAACTTCTGGAGGAGACAAAAATCGCAAATCCAGGACTCATCTCCATAGCTGTTAGGAAGGATATGCTTGAAGTAACTCTAATATTCTTGTACGTGCAATCAATCGAATGTCCGTAGAAGATTTGTCGAACATTCTAGAAAATTTAAATTTGCGTGAACCTTTACCTGACTTTCAGATTATACGTACAACTATTCATTTTCCTGAAAATTCAGTAGCAAGTTCGTCCGAATGCGAAACTGCAAATCAACCCAAAATGAGCCAATTCAAATCCGAATACTTAAATTGCATCCCAGAATTCAATGGGAATCCAAATAAATTGAATCGTTATATTTCTATTTGTGATCAAATCATTCAAAATTTCTATGATATTGCCAACCCAAATAGTTTTCATAACACTTATCTATTGAATTCTCTCATATCAAAGCTTACTGGTAACGCTAGATTAGTTGTAAATATCCAATTAGTAACCAATTGGAATGATCTGAAACAAACGCTGCAGAGAAACTTTGCAGATCAAAGAGATGAAGCCTGTCTCAACAGAGACTTAATTATGATGAGACAGAGTCATAATGAAAAACCGCAGCAATTTTACGATCGATGCTTGAAAATTCCTAATCTCATTTGTAGTCACGTTGATATTCATGGAACGAATCTCGGAGCAAAAGTTCTGAAACGTAATTTGTATAACGAATTAACACTAAAAACATTATTTTTATCAGGTCTTAGGAAACCTCTTGGAACTACGATTCGCTGTATGAGACCAAAATCTTTAAGTGAGGCTTTACAACTCGTGATCCAAGAAGATAATACTCATTACTTCCAAAATTTGAATCAAAATATGCATTTTTCGAGAGAAAATGATGTTTCAGCAAGGCAACCGCCGCAACAAAGATACCCCAAAAATGTTTCGAATAATTTCAATAATTCAAATCAGTATAAGGACCATCAAACAACATCATTTCCTTCTCAGCCAATTCAGATACAACCTAGAGAGAATATTCGTCCACAAAGATTTCTCACAAACACTCAAGTATTTGGCAGAAATAATCAACAAAACGCGAATGTTTTTAGAACAAATCCAAGAAATACTTACAGGCCCACGCCAATGAGCGTTAATACTAGAAACACTTTCAGACCTATGAATAACTCTCAACAAAATCAAAATCATTCGAATCCACGACAATTCGATCAATCAATGCGACCCAGAAGAACTTTTGTTTCAGAAGAGTTATATAACGCAGAATTAGATGGAAATCAGGAGAATTTCCAAGAAGAACATGATAATCCACAAAATGATTATTTAGCATATGACGACAAGCATCTGACGATGAAAATGCTGCCGGTACGAGTAGAAATTTGCAGAAAATGTCTCACAACGATAATCCTTCTTAGAATCACATATCATTCCATTCAAAACTACAAACGCAAGCGAACTCCCATATATCATATTACCTGAATACAATATTAAAGTTTCACTTGATTCTGGTTCGACGAAATCATTCATCGACCCAGAAATAGCTCATCAGTTTTTTCCTCAATTATTTAAAAATTATCCATTTGTTGTGTCCACAGTATTTCAAAAATCGGCACATAAATTCAGTGCATCTATTCCAATTTCAAAAATATTCAATTTGGACGAAAATCGAACATTGAAATTTTTCCTTTTCAAATTTCACAATATCTTCAGAGGATTGCTAGGTTTGGATAGTTTGAAATTATTACAAGCCACGATTGACTTCAATAAAGGATATTCAATCACGCCTCATTCAAAAATAAAATTACTCTTTCAGAAAACACAAACAGATCTGAATTTGATTAAAGTCAATCCTAGATCGGAACAAGTGATAAAAATCAAAACATCGATAAATAATGGCGAAATTATTATCCCACATCAAAAGTACCACAACTGTGAGATACCAGAAAGTCTCTCGGTTGCAAAACATGGATATGCTCTAACGACTATTTTAAATAACACTGTAAATATGATAACCTTTAGATTTTTCTGAACCTATAATTGTTGAAAAATTTGACCGTGATCACATCCAAGAAGTAGAACTTCACAATTTTGAAGAATCTCCCAATCTATACTTAGATCCAACAAAAATTAGAATAGATCACCTGAACCAAGAAGAACGAAACGAAATACTTGAACTTTGTAAAGAATTTGCAGATATTTTTTATAACGAAGGAGACGCTTTAACATTCACTAATCGCATAAAATATCAGATAAAAACCGCAGATGAATTGCCAGTATATTCTCACTTAAAGATCCGAATTCAAAATTAACAAGATGGCGCATAAAATTAGAGGAATACGACTATAATATAAAATACAGAAAAGGAAGACAGAATTCCAACGCTGATGCTCTTTCACGCATTGAAATTCACAAAAAGACAGTTTCCGACGGAATCGAAGACTTAGTAAGAAATATCTCTAACCAACCAACGAACCCTGAAAATGAAAAAAATAATTCAAGAGATTTTTGACTCACAAGATGCGAACAAACAACGCGATATAGACAACGTTTCCATGCAAGTACAATTAGATGAGACCATTCGAGACATAGACGAACAAGACGACAACACGATTCATTCCAATGCCGACCAACACCCTGTAGTAGAAATCCCGACTTCCGACTCACCAGTAAACTTCGGTCAGAATCAAATATTAATATCAACGGTATTACATGCTCCCGCAAAGCCGAAAATAACTATTTTATTTGAAAGGAAACAACGAATCAAAGTGCAAATTTCCGAGAACAATTTCTAAAGTGACGTACAATTCATGAAATTGCACCAAATGTACAATATCATCTGTACTTCGAAAACCCCAATATCTATCAAAATTCTCAGTAGTACTGCAAACATATTTCAAATGGCTAATTGACGTGACAGGCAGAAACGACATTGAAGAATTGATAAAAAACTATCATGAAGGGAAATCTAACCACCGTGGGATAGACGAAACCGTCCAGAGAATTAGAGAAATATACTATTGGCCCCACATCAAAGAATCCGTACAAACTTATATTTAACGATAGTAGATAGCTTTTCAAAATATGCACAGTCGTATCATTCACCCTGCGGAACCGAAATCACTGACAATTTAATTAAATTCTTTTCTCATCACGGTTCCCCTAAACAAATAATAGTTGTTAACGGCACTGAGTTCAAAAACTCTGTAGTAACCGAACTGCTGAAATTACATAAGATCGACACACACTTTTGCAGTCCAAATCACCCGCAATCCAATGGGATCGTCGAAAGATTTCATTCGACGATAATCGAACATATTCGACTGTTGAATACTAAAGGTTTTTCAAAAACTCCAATCCGAAAGAAAATAATTTATGCAATTATGGCCTACAATCATTCTTTACATTCCGCGACGAAATTCAAACCTATTGACATTGTGGACACATCACAGAAAACAACCCTTTCAATATGGAAATCGATCAAATATTGGTTAACGACTATATTAATGATCACAGGGAAAAATCAAAATTACTATATTCCAAAATTAATTCAGATCTTATCGCACTCAAATCCAAGAATATACAAAAGCTTAATGTTAACCGAGACAAACCCGAGATATTTCAACCAGAACAAAAGATATTCGTGAAAAAACACATTAGACAAAAACAGGCAAATGAATTCAATAAATCCACTCAGCTGACAAATATAAATAATGAATCAAAGAAAGTTTCAACCCTATCACAAGAAAAAATTCACATGGACAATTTAAAACGACCACTGAAACAGACATACACCTTTGAAAAATAAATATTTCGTCTCTGTTATTTCAGAATCCCGGGGATCTTCGGCCTCCAGGAAAAAATTTAACTGCAAAAACTAGAGAATAACCCTGGCATCATTCCTGTTAAACTTGGTGTAGCGAAGGTTGAACAGTACACACATGCTCTCATTCACTATTATGATATGAAGTCGATTATTATCGATTATTTCGGAATTAGGTAGATTAAAATCAAAATCTCACAATATCACGAGCCTCATACTTACCAATGAGGATTATTCATTTGACGCATCAAACTAACTGAAAATCTTATAATTCACTGAAGAAAAGGTGGAAGCAAAATTGAGAAATATACTTCCACACCATAATATCCGTAAAAGAGGATTGATTGATGGCTTAGGATCAATTTTCAAGTCCGTCACTGGAAATTTGTATGCCTATGATGGTAAACGTTACGAACAAATGATTTCACAACTAGAATCAAATCAAAAACAGATAAAATCAAATATTGGAAAACAATATTCTCTATCTCTGAATGTCATAGACAAATTCAATAAAACAGTCCGAAGTTGCTTTGATAGTCGAAAGTCATACGTATAGAGAAAATTCAATGTTGATAAAAGATATTCTGAATCAAATTATAAACATGTATGAGATAATCAATTCAATACTCCAGGATATTGAGAACTCTATCACCTTTTCAAAATTACAAGTTATGCACCCAAGCATCATCTCAATACAAGAATTTTTTGTCGAATTGAAGAAATTGAATTATCATACAGAGCTCAAACAGCTACCATTCGCAATAACATTCAATAATACGGAATACTTCGAGAGATTGATAAAAATTGATAGTTATATATTGAACAACAAAATCACATATTTTCTTCATATCCCAATAACTTTTCCTTTTTATTTCGAATTCTATCACCTTTATTCAGCCCTTGTATATTCTGATGGTCAGTTCAAGGCAATCATTCCCAGAAATAAATTTACTTTGCATTTCTGAGTAACACTTGTAAAGATATCCTTCCTCGATGGTATATTTGCGACAAACAAGAACTACGAGAAATCGAAGATGGACCTTGTGAAATTCAGCTGCTTGACATAAAAAACACCTCCACGTGCCGCCAAACTCGAGTCCACTTGACCAGACCAATTTTGAGCCAACTCGATGCATCTAACCAATGGATCGGACTGTTTCCTCCATCCGAATGAACATCAAAACTTGAATGTCATGGACAAGAAGAAATACGGAAATTGATTGGTAGGTTCCTAATCGAAATTCCTATGGGCTGCAGAATTATCATCGATCAACTCACCATAGCCAACGAACAACACTATGCAAATCCGACTCATTCAGTCCTGTTTCCCGACATAGACGTCACCGTCACGACGTCTCCAAAAGCCAACGAAACCATCGAACTTGAGGACCTCAGACTAGACGAGCTGCAAGAAATCCGCACGCAAGTTATCGAAAATCAATCCGATTTTCAATTTGGACATTCTCTCTACGTCCCCAGCGCTTGGACAGTTCTCATTTATGGACTTGCTGCCGTTTGCTACGTATTCTACAAGAAGTTCGCCAACAGGGTTGAAGCCACAGCAACCCCACAGATCGACCATCATGATGTTCGTCTTCCTCTCTAACCCTCTGAAGCCGAATCTATGGGGGGAGGAATTATGTCTGCACTCTACATGGGTTCCCATAAGAAGATGCTGACAGCGCAGATCCCACAGTTCAGATTCCATGAAACCGCTGTTTCTATGAAATCAGCAGGATCGTCTTCGACACCGAGACAAGCGAGTTCCAGTTCAGTTCTCAACTCACATTCATACGTTAAACATCATTATATTTTTTCTTCATCTTTACACATATACATAAAATAAAGTTTTTAAAAAGAGACTTCAAGTTATCAGAATTATTATTCATGTGTTATATGTTGTAACGGTTCCGATGATAAACACAAAAGGTCTTCAATCGAACTCTTTATTGTAAGTCGACAATCTGATAATGACAATTTTGTGACAAGACGAAAATAGGAAGTGACGATCACATTGCAGCAGATCGCTTGAATAACTCACCTGATACCAGGGCTATCAGTCGAATATCTGTTGAATAATCAATCCTAATACCCAGATAGCACAAGTACATTCATAGAATATTCATAGAAGTACATGTTGGAATGTTTGAATGTTCTCAGAATATTTTCACAACATACTTTATATATTCTCTGAACATTGTATGGACATTCAAAGTGGACTGAGCTGCACATTCCATGAACATTCTCAGAAACTACTAGACTAGATTTTCATGGAATATTCATAGCAACTTGACAGAATGTTTCTCGAATATTCTTTTCATATTCTGAGCGTATTCTATGAACATCAAACATTGTGATGAATTTTACATTCCATGAACATTTCTTGAATATCCTCAAGTATTTTCTGAGAACATCCACCAAATATTCTGAGAATGTCTATATAATATTATTGGGAAAGTTATTGGGAAATTAAAAGGGGTAGATATTTTTATTATATATATTTGAAAAATTTCATCAAAAAGTAAAAACAAAAAAGTATTTCAATTAAATTTGAACATTGTTTTCGCTTCTTTCTTTGCACTTCACCAACCACAGCTTTGCAGAAGCTTCTACTTCTGCTCCTGTGGATTTCTGGTGGGTGGTCATCACAGCTTCTACAAACAAATGTCAATATGCAAGATGATAGTGAAAAATTATGACCAGCTTTTTTTTTCCACAAGTTTCCACACAATCCTCATTAGTCTACTTTTGTTGATTAAGATCAGTTAAAATTAAAACCGAGAGCTCTGTTCTATGAAATTTCAATAGTCCAAAATTCAAATTTGGATTCTATTCACTACAAAAGATTTGAAATTTGAGATTTTTGAGAGAAATGAAGAACATAACAGTCATAGGAACTTCAGTTCTAAATGATGAGATTTGATTAATTCATTCAAAATCACCAGTTTTGGAATATGAATTGAATTACATTCAGTCAATTCCATCCCAATCTTTGGGAACTTCTTCCTCAACTATCCCTGAACAAGAAGCAACTGGAGGGATGGGATAGCTAAGACTCATGCCTGTTTTGGTTTTTACTTTTTTATAAAAGTTCGAAGAATACTTTCGTGACATACTGCTAACTTTCTGGATTATGCTTTAACAAGAAACGAAAGTATAGTGATTAGCTTAGTGATCTATTCTACCTCGAATAATAAAATACAACAAAGCATCAAAATTATGATAACACAATTTCCCGGCAAAACAAGGTTAGGTTAGGAATTCTGCAATGATAAAATGTTAAAATGCTCTGTCAGACAAACGGGGCATAAAAATAGGAATACTATTTTTACTTACCTGCAAAAAACAACCGGATTTCGATTAATTATTTCACTCAACTTTTAGGATGTTTTTAATATTCGTAACACATACATCAAACACGAATCACAGACACAGATACACGATACACGTTGTATCCATAGATATTCGAACCATCTCAGATATACGACATACGACACGAATTCAATGACAGATGACAGATGACAATAGAATAAATCCCTCCACAGACACAGAATGCCAGAATTCAGATCGAACACTTTGTTTCTTCCACTCTTCTTTGATATGAATCAACGTGATAAACAAAGGAAAGTAACGTCACAGAAGAGGTAACGTCGTGCAATGAATCGCACTAGGGAAAATGGCTGAGTGGGATCGAGAAGATAAGAAGAAGTATGCGGATTTGTATACCTACCATGGAATAGACTATCGGTGAATTGGTAGGTCACATGTGGAAGTTTGATCAATCTCTTGCGTATTACATACAGAAATTCAATGAATATTTTGGAATATTCCATTTTAGGAGGTTATATGAATAAGATTTCATAATATTATTAGAATATTCGCACGGAATAATCGATGAATGTTCACTATATTCTGAGAACATTGCATGAATATTCTTTGGAATATTCTACAAGATGACATTTTAACAGCTTATAGGAATATTCTGAGAATATTTGTGCTATCTGGGTAGTATCCCCAAAAGGCTATCAAATTGAAGAATCTCAATGGAGAAAACAATGTCTTACCGAGATACACAAACTAGGATATCTCTAGGATACCTGAATATTCAACTATTTTTACTGTTTGAGGGTTCTGCTAAAATGTGTAGATACTGATGTGATGAATTAATATGTGTGGATTCACGCAGTCAGATTCATCAATCATCAAGTAACATTTTTCATCAATTAACAATCATAATAAGCCGACTTTCTTGTTTTTAATGACTGTTGATGCAGACAATTAACAATTTTCAGTTAATAAGAAATATATGGGTTTTTTTGAGTTCGACTTACTTTTATTGAACTAGGTTTCTTCTAGTGTCAACTGATGGATATTGTCATTTTAGAAAATGGATCTGGATGATACTATGCCAACTTGACCTCGTTCATTAGTTCCTGTGATTGACGTTGAAAGAAACAAGGAAGTCAAAGGCTTTTGGGATATAGTATTAATTTCGCTAATTGAAATGGATATTTTTTGTATTATCCGTGATGTACAACTGAAAATTTGTTTGAAGAATTGCTTGTGCTTGAACTAGACTATTCTCATTCGTGAATCATATCCATTATTATATTATTAGGTTCTCACTTATCCACACAGTGTTCAGATCTATGGTGTTCAATGATACAATCTATAACGAGAGTCTCAACATGTTTTTATTCAATTTTTATGTGATTCCTTGTTAATATACCAATTACAAAATAGTGATAAATCTCACTATGAATGTTTATCGATAAGTCAATCATACGTACGACAATCAGTCAGTTCAGTTTTTGATTCAATACATGCCTACCTCTGAGCAGTTATCTCTATTCTATAATTTTTCTTGAGTTCGATAATATCCATTTTATTCATACAATATCAATTGACAGATTTACACCTCGATTTATATACATAATATATGTGATCCACTCTTCGCGAGACACTCCACTCCCCTGACATTTGTATTCATAGTTGAAATTCAACAACATATTTCTCTCAAATTCCAATGGAATTTTGATGCATACAAAATACTGTCCATTCTTTTAATGAAACCTCGAGTTTCACGCTGTATATTTTGTTGGGTTTATCCTGCCACAAAAATCTGATACACTACTGAAATCGGCACGTTATGTTTTGGCGGGTATGAATTTCATTTAACAACTATTGACATCAATGATTCTGTGAAAAAAAAAATAAAAATCATGTAGGTAGGAATTTGTTTGGGAAACTGATTGAATATGAATTATTAATTCTTTACATTTCATTTCAGAAAATTAAAAATATAGAAAATGTGTTCGTTCCAAAAAGTGCCATTTGAAAGAATCGACTTGATTACGAGGTGTCCCACTATACACAGCTTGGAAGTTTTCTGTTTCCTCTCAAATTCGAAAGTGACGGTGAAATTACACTCGCCACACCTATATGTTCATCATCCTGTATGCATACATTTTTAAGCAAATATGAGGCTACACACTACACATCATGGATATGAAATATATTTATAATATATTAACATGCTATGTCACTGATGCATATACATCAACTTTGTAGATATTTCAGAAATTTTTCAAAAAAATATTTTTTTTAAATTGATCTACCTATATCATTGGCAACTTAACGATTGCTAGGAAATGAAACCCGAAAACAACAAAAAATATTAAGAATATTCTAAACCAATAGAACTACACTTACATCGTTGTGCAAACAATATCATTTTCTACCCATTACTGAAGTTTGCATCACGTGGTTTTTGAGTTTTACTTCTTACCATTCGTGACCGTAAAATTCATATTTTCCATCGATCAAAATCCTAGTACTCAATTCCATATATTCGATCAACAAAAGTAGTTTTATGAACTGTTCATAATATCACTGATATATTTTCAAAAATAAACGAGTAATACAGTCCGAGAGAAAATATAATAGTTCAGACACTAAATAATACATCTAACAGGTAAAATACCATTTGTCTGGTAGCATGAAGTATCATCAACATAAACCCTGTAAGAAATGGATCACTACTCCTAATCTGCTGAACCAAATTTGGATAGAAGGGTTAGTGAAATTTCTATACAGTAAGCATTCTAATTGTTGTTATATTTCCATGTTGCAAATTAATATTTTTATAACTCTTGTTCGTTTGAATAGTAGGATAAATCCAAAATCTATTAATTATTTTTTGCGTTAGAAATTCAAGATCTAAGCTGGAGGAATAGCTCATAATAGCAATAAAAAAGTAATCGAATATCGCTTCCGGTTTCATGTGTAATGTGATAACATTAGTGCAGAAAAAGTGAAAAAGGAGAACTAACAATTATCTTGATATAAGTCCAGGAATAAATGATGACAATTTTACGAAAATTCTATTGTTTCTGGATTCGGAATTACTCAAATATCCAGCAGATAGCATTTTAGGAAAGCACCAAATCACTTTCCTTTGCCACAACTCGACCAACCCTGTGTTACTGACAGTTCCCGAGGTCCCAATGATATGCATCGAATTTGGTCCAGCCAACGTTACAACTAGTTTATTGAGAATGTGACCTGCGAATATAATGGTTTCGTGATATCCACTTGAGTTTTTGAGTCGTCATTCAAATTTCAGAAAGATTCACCGATATTTGTGTCTAAGAATCCTTCGATAATTATCAATATCATACCGTTCAGTAACATATTTTCCAATGAACTATCCCCAGGTAGCTGACAATTTGAATTTCGGATTTCGACCTGCTCGAAGATAAAAACCAGAAATTTTAAACAAGCTACAAAAAGAAGAGTATCAAAAGAGACGAGGCTGAAATATATTAATATTATTCAAGTGAATACATTTGACAAAGCTTGAAGACACCGAGATATCCAAATTTTTGATAGTCATATTCGTGATTCTGAATTTTAAGCCATTTGTTCATATTTGGTCTTGTTGATGATACTTGCTAAACAACAAGAAAGCACGACTCCTAGCAAAGGGAAAAAGGCGATTCCAACTGCCGCCCCAGCCACCATCCCAATATTGGCATCAAGGAATGATATTATTTTTGTGTAGCAGCCCTGAAAATATATGGTAATTGTCAATTTTTTCTAATTTTCAAGATTTTTACTATGGTAATATATTCAGTATTCCCGTTGTTTAATTTTAATTTTTTCGAGCATGTCCCATTATTTGCTGTAAAAATAGGTCTAAAAATGTTGTTCAACAAGAACATCCATCCAATATGCATCCATACCATCCGTTCAACAAGAACTTTAGAGAAAAATAATCTCCATATGGGTGTGTTTATTGCGAATTGATTTTTCAGATATATTTTTTATGATAACTCAACAATTCCATTACATCATGATAACAACTATATACGGTTAGGAAATTCGCTGTTGATACTAGGTTGATGAAAACGAATGATCAATTTCTTTCAGATTGTGATGTTTCTGAGAAAAAGATTTTCTAAATTAAGCTGAAAAATCTTCACTGGCCATTGCATTTCATGGAAATTGCGGTAGGGATTTGGTCATCCAGGCTTATGTCTACAGCATACACGCTCCAATTATCATCAGTCCTTTCATCTTTTCATTTTGATTACCTCCGGGTATATTTGGTCTGTGTCAGTGCTACAGTTTTCATTAATGCAACAAGAAACTGGAATGGGTTGAGGAGGCTTAAGATTCAACCAATCACTGGCTTCGTGGTTTCCGCAACATTTGAGCTGGAATTATTAAATAGAAGTATCAAAAAGGCATCCAGTGAATGCAGGTTATTATTACAGTAATGTGCTGAATAATATTTTTATAAAATGATTACAAAGTTTTTAGGTAATCATTGTACAGAAGATTCTCGTAATGATGAATAAATGGTAAATTACGTAGTTACTCACTGTTTGTTGCATTAAATCAAAATCTCCTGCTAGATGAGAACTGTCAGTCCTATAATTCATCATCGCTTGCGTTAAGCCTTTATCGAAACCATCAGAGAGTTTAGCACGATAAGCGAAAATCGATATTCCTGCTCCTAGCTCCATGACAAATACGATTGCTAGAAAGGCTCCATACTAAAAAACAATAATAGCCAGATAATTCGAAAATCGAACCAGCATGCATCATGTACAGAAAAATCTGTAATTACAGCGGCTCAGAGGCATCTTTTCAATTTTTTTTTCTTAGTGGGAGACAGGCAACATAACATGTAAATTATGACAAATCAAGTATAAGACATATCTGGACAGATTGGTGGACCATATATGTGAATATGCAAAACAATTGAGGAATTCCATCTGAAAAAATTGAGTAATGATGTGGACTTGAATTTCCCCTAACGCGTCTTTAGAAGTTTCTTAACTACGTTCTTCCGTTATGAAAATAACGGGGACACGTAAAACGTAGGAACGTAAAGTGATGGATCCGTATTCTGTAGGAATGTATTCGATCGAATTGTAATTCATATAGGAACCGTGTATTCTATAGTAATCGTTTTTTGTAGGACCGTAAACCATAAGAACGTCAATCATCGAACGGTAATATATAGGAATATAAAATATCAGAATGTGAAACGTAGGACAGTAACTTGTAGGAATGGTCAAACGTAAGAACCGTATTCTATAGAAACTGTTTGTTATCTGTGGGAATGTCATCTTGTAGGAACCTTATTGAGTAGGACCCGTACTATGTAGGAACTTTTTATGCTGTAGGAATGGTATTCTATAGGAATAGATTTGTGTAGGAACCGTATTTTGTAGGAACCTTATACTATAGGAACGGTATTTTATATGAACCGTATTCTGTAGAAACCGTATTTTGTATGAACCGTATTTTATAGAAACCGTATTTTATAGAAACCGTATTTTATAGCAACCGTATTCTGTAGGAATCAGATCGATAGTTCATCGGATCCAAAACAAAGCAGAAATCTGCATTGCAGTAGGACAACCAGTCTAGTTAGGCTATAGTTTAGCAGAAGTCGTACGCAGATCGTGATCGAGGAGAACACACTTACACAATATTGTTCCAACAAAACTGAACAAGTTGGAACTGAATTTGAATGAATGTCACAAAGCAGAACGCCACTTGATTCCGATCTCACCCTAAATGGTCATTTGGTAACGTCAACGCACTCATTTGTAATGAGTAATTCTTGATACTAAACTAAATTTCGAGATTCACATTGATTCTACTATACAAAAAGCCTGGAGAAATGTAGGTTCCATTTCAAGGGTTATTATATCGTTCACGCTGAAACGGTTATAACCCTTTATAACTCAATTGTCTCCTAGAATTATTAGGTACGCTTCTACAGTCTGGAATCCTCTCTACAAAAATAAGATGAATAGACTCGAAAGGTGTTGGTTAGTGTATTCAATTTCCGATTCAACGATATTATCTCTCATATGAAACTAACGTGAAATTCAACAAGCTTAAAGAATTGAACTTGAGAAGATAATTCTTCGATATCTGTTTTTTCTATGAATTATTCAATAACATTATTGATTCATCATACTGTGTCAGTTTTTTCCTCTTGAAGAACATTATAAAAATGTATTGCAGGTCCGGTTAGTTCATTTATATCATAGGTAATCATTTTTCAGTAGGTACTCATCAAAAAATATTAGTTCTCGTTTTTGTATTATATGCTGAAATTCGAAAATCAAGAATTACATTAGAAGGTGAATAATAGCAAAGGACTCTTACATTGCATGAAATAGTCTACAGCTACTGTAAAAACGAAAGAGATATTCTAATTGAAGATTCGCCTACTCTTCTGACAAAATTCAAAATTGGTGTGAACTGAGTGCGAAAAATATGACAATTCGATATGATTGTTTGTTTAGAATTCTTCGAGAAATTTCATCATTTCAAATGGAACACCTTGTATATTATTGGTCTAATGGAAGCGGCTGTGGTAGTGCAACAGATTTCATAACGCATTTCTTATGACTCTATTTTGTTGTCGAGTTATCTCGTGATTTTTTCAAATAACACCCTAAGATCTATCTTCACATCAAAATAATAATTTCATGATGAATCAATCCTGTCGAATAAAAACCAGGGAGTTTGCTATCGTGTGTATCGTTGTATCGTGTGTATCGTTGTATCGTGTGTATCGTTGAAATGTGCATTTCAGTTCAGGGTTAATATGAGAACCAGTAAGTCATTCATTATTGTTACTCTTCAGGAAAACAATTTGCTCAACATGCAGCGCCATCTTAAAGCGTTCATATGATTCCTACATGATGGTGTGCCTACAAAATACGGTTCCTAAAGAATTCGGTTCCTGCAGGATATGGGTCCTACAGAATATAAAATACGGGTACTACAAAATACAGTTCCTTCAAAATATGTTCCTATGAATGACCATTCCCATGTTCAACGGATCCGATGAATTACCAATCCTTTGAAATACGGTCCTACTTTTACGTTCCTACAAAATACATTCATACATATAACTGTCCGATGAAATACGTTCTTATACTTTTTATTCTTATAGATAACCGATCCTAAAAATAATATGAAATAAGGTTCCTATGAATGACTTTCCTACGAATTATATATACCTGAAATACCAAGTTCCTATTTTTTCTCGTTCTTGTTTCTGAACATGAAAATTTTTAGAAGTTCAGGGTTCGGTCTTAGCATGAGTAGTGAGAAACGAAAAAGTGCTAATCTTGCATCATATATTTCCTCATAGTTAATGTTTCTTTCTCTTTCAACAGCATAATGATGCATACAATATGTTTCCACACCAGTTACTCTGAATAATGAAGAAATACCTTCTTGAAGTAGCAAAATGGCTCGATTTAATTCGTCTTAAATTGCTATTTCCGCAATAATGGAAATTGAGTTCATTGTTCCCTTCTGTGTCACGAATGTGAGAATTGATTGCTTCAGGAAATAGCCAAATGAAGATAACTGTACCTATCTTGAATAATTTTAACGAGGTCATACCTCCATTAGAAATCATTTTAATAAAAACTGATTCAGATTAAGAAATGTCAGAAACTCCGGTTTCAATCTTGGCTATCCACTAGGGCTTTCATCACTTATTTACGATAAAAAATGTGTCACCCATAAAACTAAACTCTTTTTGGCCAAGAGTAAGACAACTATACCACGTTTTTACCATAAGCTATAAACTGTGACTATACGCTGAATACTCATTAGTACCAGACGAGTATAAATAATTGACCTATTCTGAATGAGTATATCTCCTATAAGTATTCATATTGATATGTTGGATTTAATAATATACGTTATTATTGAATGGTAAATTTCTTCGAGATATCAGTTGGAAATTGTATGTTTCGTGAGGCTAAATTATATATTAAGTTATAACGATGTTGGGTATGTTTTGACGAGAGAATATTAATATTAAGATTGGCTACGGAATATTCATCACATGTGCTCATTCAGCCTCCATCAAGGGAGATATTAGCACGCCCTGTACATTTTTCCAAAGTCTGAAAGCTCTTTTTCTAGTAAAAACATGTCGACCTGAAATATTAGATGAAGTTTTTGGGAAAATGAATGGTAATAACATAATACACCAGAGGGTTCGATTTGCAGAATAGCTTCGTTCATTTTTCCAAGTGTACAAAATATCTGAATTTTTTACACCACCCTGTATGGAGCAACTGAAATTTGGCGCTAGGGTAAGATCATGATTCAAATAGACTGGTGCTCCAACTTCCTATAGCCACTAGGAAATTTCAATTTAAATTTAGAGAATTTCAATACCTGAGTTTGTCCAAGATCGACACTATAGATGGCGTCACCTTTGCCGATCTACAGGGTGTCCTTAAAAGGTCTTTACAAAAAGCTACCACATATTCTTCAGACCAAAACAATTCGATACAAGCAAACTTACCTCAGTAAAAAGTTGCTTAGTTTGGGCGCTAGACGGCTCTGAAGTTGAAATTTTCAAATCGATTTTGCTTCATAACTTTTGAACGGCTCATGAGATTTTTTTCAAATTTGGTACGTTGGCATAGACTCATCGGGCAATGAAACTCATATCATAATCATAATGAATATCATTCCATGGGCGTAGAACTTGATTTTTTCAGTAAATAAACATCTAAAACTCCTACGCCAATGGAAAAAAATTAGTTTCAATATGAAATCTAAATTATTCAACTCATTCACTACAAAAAAGGTACTCTTGACAAAAGTCGATTCCTCTCATGGTTTCGACAAAATTTTAATTTTAGTGATTTAGAGCATAATTAATAATAAAACGATTAACAGATATTTCATAAAAATTGTTCAAAATGTTCACCATTTTCACGTATACAAAGATTTATACGACGCAAAAAGTTGAAATGTACTCTTTGCATAACTTCTTCATCGCCTGTAAGATTATTCGTCGCCTGTTGGATACGTTGCCATAATTGTTCTACAGTATTCACAGGGGTCTTGTAAACCGTAGACTTGAGAGAACCCCATACAAAATAATCCATCGGTGTTAAGTCTGGAGAACGTGGTGGCCAATTCACGGGTGCATCATTACCTCTACCTATCCATCTGTCTGGGTACTGTTGGTTTAAAAAATTCCTAACATCCACCGAAAAATGTGGTGGAGCTCCATCGTGCATAAACCACATATCTACCCGATGTTGGAGTGGTAAATCTTCCAACAAATTTGCCAACGTATTTCGTAGATGTTGTAAATACATGTCTCCTGTCAATCTTTGTGGAAGTATGACAGGACCAATTATAAAATTTCCTATTATTCCAGCCCAAACGTTGATTTTGAATTCGTGTTGAAAATGGTTTATTTTAATGGAATGAGGATTTTCAATTGCATAAACGTGTTCATTATGAAAATTAGTTATTCCTCTTCTCGTGAAACAGGCTTCATCAGTGAACAAAATATTCTTTCCAAAGTTCAGATTCATTTCTCTTTGCAAATTTATGAACCTACAAAACATCAGACGACTTTGTGAATCATGGATTAATAAATCTTGAACTGGCGTCTTGTGGTATGGGTATAATAATTGTTCTCTTAGTACTTCATGAACGGCATTCCTAGAAACTTCTAGTTCATTACTTATCCGTCTAGTACTCAATTCTGGATTTTCTTCAATACGGTCTAAAATTTCTACTTCGACTTCGGGAATCCTTACATAACGCTGTCTTCCATAATCACCAGTTCTAGGAGCAAAATGACCGGTCTCCCGAAGACGTCTCTCAACTGCAGCAAAGGTTGGGTGGCTTGGTACGCGACGATTTGGAAACCTTGCCGAATACACCCTCACACTCTCTCGACCATTTCCTTGACAATATCCGAATACCAATAACATATCGGTGTATTCTTCATTGGTGTATTGTACGGCCATGATAAATCAGAAAAGTCCGATATCAACAATCAACGTCAATAAAACTCGACAAATCAACACAGATGAAACTATGGAAACCAAGAATGTGAATATCACTGTTTTCGAGCAGATAATAATAGTCTTCAGAAAAAAAAACCAGTGCTACTTATTTTCAATAGAAATAACCTATGCAAAAAGTACATCTCAACTTTTTGCGTCGTATAAATCTTTGTATACGTGAAAATGGTGAACATTTTGAACAATTTTTATGAAATATCTGTTAATCGTTTTATTATTAATTATGCTCTAAATCACTAAAATTAAAATTTTGTCGAAACCATGAGAGGAATCGACTTTTGTCAAGAGTACCTTTTTTGTAGTGAATGAGTTGAATAATTTAGATTTCATATTGAAACTAATTTTTTTCCATTGGCGTAGGAGTTTTAGATGTTTATTTACTGAAAAAATCAAGTTCTACGCCCATGGAATGATATTCATTATGATTATGATATGAGTTTCATTGCCCGATGAGTCTATGCCAACGTACCAAATTTGAAAAAAATCTCATGAGCCGTTCAAAAGTTATGAAGCAAAATCGATTTGAAAATTTCAACTTCAGAGCCGTCTAGCGCCCAAACTAAGCAACTTTTTACTGAGGTAAGTTTGCTTGTATCGAATTGTTTTGGTCTGAAGAATATGTGGTAGCTTTTTGTAAAGACCTTTTAAGGACACCCTGTAGAAAGATATCTTGGGAACTGTGGAAAACACGAGTTCAATTTGAAATCTAACACGAATGCAGAAATGGCACCTCTAGCTATCTGTCACTGTCAGATATGAGTCATCATCAGTAAAAGCGGATTTGACTTTACAGGATTGACGATCGTACTGTCATCTATACTCAAGCGGTGCGGCCTTGGTGAGGTTGTTTAATATGTCTACATGTTTTGGAAAGAATCAATTGTATAATTTTTCCACCATCTTATATTCACTTTGGGTAGGAAGCTTCAAGATATCACCTAACTGCATACAGAATTTCATTGTTTTATATGAGAATCCCAAAATATCAGCAGTTCACATAAAAAAAAACTTGAAATTATTTTTATCTCTGGTGTCCCAATACCTACTATATTTTCATAACTTTCTATATACTAATATCGAATAGTTATAGATGAACGATTGATATAAGAGCAATTAGATAAGATGACATCAAATGACACCTCGGATGACACTTACCACGTAAAGTAACACTGGCTGCCCTTTAACCGTACAGCAACAAGCCAGGGATCCTATGAGAATGATCAAGGATCCAATCCCGATCAATACATAGGGAGCTGTACCACTGAATTCGGTACTCATCTCCATGTACTTGTACAATTCAACTTCCATCCATATTCCTATCGCCAAAATGGCAATGCCAGATACCTATGAAGGAAAATTATATATAAATATATAAGTACTCGCTAATTTTGATTGATTTTTTTTATGTTAACGAATCAATTTTTTCGTCAATATTTTTAATTGGTCTTGCAGTTTCCATATTTATAACTGAGATCATAGGATACATTAAGAATTTTGCTAGCGAACCAAATACAGCATATACTTTTTATATTTGATGCACATGAAGTTCCGGGACCAAGCTGCCATATTCGAAAACAGAACAAAAACCTGAATGCATCGTTATGCATCGTATCGAACATCTTTTTTCACTCAAAAGAATCTGATTTTGATTTCGAAGTTCATGCATTCGGATACGTTTCTTTATCTTCCGACACGATGGATAACTCATTATCTCCGAGGAATATCAGCCAGCGGTAAAATTTTGGGGAAAAGAAAGAAAGAGTTTGGCAGATCTCAAGCTTGACAAGTAGGAGTAATCAGCTTGAGCTCCTCTAGTTTGTTCATCTGGGATATTTCGTGTGGCATAATAAACGAGATTTCCGTTGGGCACCGAAATATCTATAACAAAGGGAAGGATCGCCTTCCTTCCTACGCTCTCTTTTATTTTCTCGAAATGAATTTGTGAGTGTAGTATCACCTATTTGGCGAATAGCTACCTCTCTTCTGAATAGAATGTGAAAGATTCAGCGTATGTTTGGGAGCTGAACTCCAAACATGTGAACTGTATTTCAGTATTTGTATTCGTAGGTCGTGAGCAGTTGTTGTAGTGAAAAATACCACAAAAGTCAAGTTCTCGTGAAACAGTTCTCGCAGTGGATGTCACATGATCGTCTCAAAAAAAAAGCGCTGTTGGTGGTGATACCGAGCATGGATATTGACGACTTTCAAAGGAAAAGTAGTACCCAATGTCATCATATTAGGCATTGTGTGATCTGTCTGGTGAAGATACAAGATTGAGTTATTGTTTCATTGAAGTCGACTGAATTTTCAAATCCTTATTTCAAACTTCTTTCCATTTGAAGTAACGACCTGTATCCGTCTTGCATCCATTGGTTGATATATACGGGCTCTAGAGGAGAAAAAGCGATATGAAGTATGCACTCTATCATCCTCAAAGCTATGGACTGGGCAGGAGTTCACATCCAACAGATCGTTAATCATTAAACGACCAATAATATCGAAACTAATCTGATTCGGTGGTTATGTGCCCAAAAGAAATGAACGAAATCTATGAGACCTCCAATATGCTCAAATACTGTGAGTACCAATGAATATGGATATATCCAACCAGAACATCTTCGTTGATTCATATTCGTTCCCAGTTTCTTCCGTTTCCTTATGGAAGCGGATTACCCAGGATGACACCCTGAGTACACCCCCATCGTTCTCCTTCAGTTTCAAATATAAATGATTGAACTTTGTATATCCTGTATACTAACTGAGTGTCACTCTTTAACATATCATTGAATTATTTTTCCACCTCTGGTTTCGCCGGGGGATTCGAAAGAGAAACACTGTGTATTTGTACTTATATGTAATTAACCCAGTCTTGGCTATGTGGGCTCCGAAACCACGCAGAGTCGACCTGAAGGCTACCAGTCACCACTCCCCACAGCCGTGGGGTGAGTCATCACAAAATTTATGAAACAGGGTTAATTCCGTCCGTTTGGGGCGAAGTTGTTATGACTATGCTGCACAAAAAAGGCACTGTTGGAGACCCTCAAAATTATTGTGGTATTGCTCTCGTGAATTGCTGTACGAAGCTATTCACTTCAATTCTCAAAAACTGGATCATTGGAGTGACACCAATGATATAGTACCCGAGTGCCAGGCCGGTTTCCGTAGATCACGTGGTTGTCTCGACCATGTCTTCACACTCAACTCCCTGATTCAACTACAACTTCGCTTGAAGAATCGTGATTTATTTGTGGCATTCATAGATTTCAAAAGAGCCTTCGACTCCGTTGACCACACACTGCTGTGGCAGAAACTTTCCTCTCTAGGGGTGAGCTCTAATTTCATTCGCGTTCTGAGAAATATTTATAACATCGCTACGTTTAAAGTCAAAGTCAACAACGAAGTAACAAAAAAATCGATGTCTCTTCAAGGGTTCTCCAAGGGGAATCAATCAGCACCAGTTTATTTTCACTCTTCATCGCTGATATTGAAATCTTTTTCAGGGATCATGGCGCAAGAGGTATATCTGTTGGCATTCAGGCTGATATAGTTATCCTACTATACGCTGACGATCTAATTATATTAGGCGACTCACCGATTGACCTCTCTAGGAAACTGAAAATATTGGAAGAATACTCTCACCTGAATGAGCTGTCAATACTAACAAATCCAAAACATTGTGGTTTTAAAAAGGTGGTTTCAAGAAAATCTATAATTATCGTTTTCTCCTAAATGGCTCTGAAATTGAAATTGTCAATAAGTATACGTATCTTGGAGTTGAATTTGTTTCTTCCACCTCATTTAGAGAAATGGCACAATTGTCGGTATCATAAAGTAAACAGGCAACCGGAACTGTATTTTCAATTCTTTCCAAGGGTAATGTGAACTCATGGGAGGCTATAAGCCGCTTGTTTGATTCGATTGTTGTGAGTACTTCAGGTTCTTGTATGCAAGTATGGGCATTACACTATACTAATATACTCGAGAGGGTTCAGGTGGGGTTTTTCGAACGGCTGCTCAGACTTCCCCAAAATACAGCAGATTTCTGTGTCTGGCTTGAAACAGGCATAATCCACCTACCATTCACGGTCTTCAAACATTCTTTAACCTGGATTATAAAGATTCTACAAATGGGCGAGAAAAGATTTACAAAAAAATGTTCTCGTAGACTATTTTTGATCCCTTGTCACGACGTTAGATAAAACTGGGCGAGTCAATTACGTTTGTTTTTTGACTCAATAAACTGCATAGATTTATATAATCAGTTAGATCCACGGCTACTCAACAGAAACACGCAATATCTCTTAGATAAATACTCCCAATTCTGCTATGAATTGGACTGGAATAAGTACGATTAGAACTATCGCACAACTACGTCCTCCGTATGCAAAAGAACTGAGAATAACCCATAAAAATATTCACTATCAAGTCGATCTAACTGACCTATGTACGCTTTTTTTTTTTTTTTTTTTTTTTTTTCAATCGCTTCTTCTACGTCGGAATCCAACGTCCCATAAGCCGAAGCTTGAGCGGGTTGAGAAGAGCGGGAGGAGTTTTTATAGTGGACTCCGCCAACCACTCCTGGGGGACCGTGTGTATCGACACTACCAGATCGATGTCAGGATTGAA
This sequence comes from Gastrophysa polygoni, assembly GCA_963576655.1. Lineage (NCBI taxonomy): Eukaryota > Metazoa > Arthropoda > Insecta > Coleoptera > Chrysomelidae > Gastrophysa > Gastrophysa polygoni. The sequence goes on from OY755082.1 coordinate 21,742,297, forward strand.
ATCGATGAACCATTTAATTTCAATGAAAAATTAACAACCGCGGCCGGGTTCGAACTCACTACCGTTCCGGCAGCTCGATCATGGTCAAACGCCTTGACCACTGTGCTACGGCCCCCTCTTTGTAACTTACAATTACCCCAATCATTGGAACATTTATTTTTCACCTGCCCCGTCCTAAATTCTCTAAATCTGACTGCCACTTTCTAGAAAATATTAACTCACTGAGAGATACTTTCACCAACATCACTCTGACTGAAGCCAAAATTATTTGTCAATTCACGCTGGAAATAATGAGACTACGATCCTTCATTATCAATGAATAGATTAAATCGCTGCCGAATAATGGTTAGCCTGATTGTTTATTTTTTGTCATTGCCTTATTGATATGATTAACAACTCGCACTGCTTAGGTTCAAGATATAATCTTTATGATGGTTTAAATATATTTTTTTCACTCCTTTTCTTCTTCCAGAAGAAGTTCTTTCTTTATTCTTGTTTTTTTTTAGTTTCAAGGAATACTGTACACTACTCGTTATATATTATCATTGTAAGAAACAATAAATGAAATGAAAAATAAATAGTCACTAGGTCGATGTTCCATGTGCTCTGAGTAGACCCAACGACCCAAGAATAACGGATACGTGTTCTGGAGTCCTAAGACTAGCGTGTAAGAATATACCACCAAGCACCAGGCTCGTTCACTCGAATCTGTTTGAGGGTAGGAAATGAGAAGTCCCAGTAAATTCGGCAGTTCTCATTCTCCACTACGTACTCAATTTCCCCTGGAGCATAAGGCAGCACTAGAGTTTCGTCAATCCCGTATAAGGGTGCCTCAAATGATTATGAAGCAGTCGCAATTATTATTATTGATTGTTCTTCATTGTTTATCATATATTATGATGTATCATTATTCATTTTTATTATCAGAAGGTGGCCACAGGTGATCGAGATGGTCAAGCGACATCATAGTTATCATGAGGTCGTGGGTTGGATTCCTGGTTGGATTCCTTCCTGGATTTTGGGTTTATTTATGCGCTGGACGATGTATATCATAAAGTTTCACATAGAACTATCCCAAATGGTTTGGATTTCACTTGTATAAACTGTGAATCTCCGTCTCCTTCACTGGCACAAGCCCTTCGGGGCCTCTGAGGGTTGCTTTGGCAAGCAAGGAGATGAGTAACAATAACAAATAACAAATTATAATTATTATTATCTTTATCATTATCATTATTTTATATTGTTATCATTATTATAGTTGAGAATCATCATCAGGTATTCAACGATATCGGGTTAGATGGTGTGACGGAGAAATTTGCCCTCTGTCCCGTCACACTCATTTTGCATTTGGAAGATGAAATAGCCTATATCTCCAAAGTCTTTCGAGATCAGACCATCAAACAGGTGTTAGATAATGAGCCCTTACCGATAATATACAGGGTGTCCAAATCAAGATACGAAAGTTTCCATTACTCTCGGTGACATCGAAATTGAAAAAGCAATTATTATTATTACAAAAACTGGCGTTAATTGAAAAGTATACAGGCTGTTGCTAATTTCAATCATTCAATCTTCTTAACTGAATGAGAATCAGTAGATGTACCATAAATCTGGATCACCCGGTATTACCGAAATAAAGGCATTTTGAGCAGAGTTACGGTTCACATTCACTGTAAATACTTACTGTTGATGATAATGAAATGCAAATTGAGCATTACGTTTCATATATTATTAGATGAGTCGACTATTGAATCACTTCGTGTGACGAAAATATATGGATAACAGAACCCATATGGTCACTCCCTCACAAGAAGGAATATTTTTCTTTATCTGAGGCCGCCCCTAATGAATAACAGCTGGCGATATCTACCTTCCAAGACACATATTATATCCGAGAGGAAATGCACCATATGCCGCAATAGGTATTATACATACGCAGTTCTTAAGTGTTTCGACTTGAATATTATTATGATAGGTATCATACGTATCACGAGGATATATTCACATCATCATAGAAGAACTCACCCAGAAGATGAAATTGAAAACCATCAAAAGGCTTTTCATGCATGCCATAGCAGCAACAGTTTGCAGAGGTTTTCCCATCATCTGATGATGATTTGAGTATACACTTCACTTAAAACTATTTATTCTGTAGTGGCAGAATACTTTGTAAGCGAATGAATGATGATTAAAAAATTCAAAGGAAATTGCTGATAAATATAAACAATCACTGACGACTGACCGCACACAGTCTCATATTGAGTTTGGTGGTTGTCTTGCTACATTCAGCGGATAATTTTCACATGGATATTCTGTACCGACTATATCGATTGAGCCGTTCAAACAGGCGCAAACAGAATGAGGGGTGTTGTATACAGTGTGTATAACCTCAAATTGTGTTCGTCTGACAAGACGACGTAGATGAAATGTGTTTCTGAGACTCTACTCCACACTCTGATATTTTGTATGGCCCCTCAACATCAGAATTAATTTTCGTTATTTCAACATTAGTATACCGGATAGCACATTTCGAAGTATAAGCCTTATTAGGACAAATCAACTATGTCCAAGATAAGGATGCAAAACACGGGGATCTCGGAAACGGTGGGAGAGACACAGATTCCGTCAATAACAAAAAGGTCGTGCATGGGTAGTCAAACAGTCTTTGAAAATTCCCAAATTTATTCATACTTCTCAGTTAAATCGAAAAATGTATTTTTTTAAATGTTTTATTTTTTTATCGTTATTATTAGATCAGAATTGGTCTAATATAATTAGTATTAGAGATCTGATATCTTCTCTAATTCTGATGTATTAGCTATTATTAGATCAGAATCGATCTAATAATAGATTGAGATCAGAATTGTTGTGCTGACTCATTTGTCTCCAAAACAAGTGAAATTTATATTCTTGATTAGGAGTTTTGAAAAAATGTCTAAGACCAGGTCGAAACACATTCGAACCACTATGTATGATAGGTATATAGATGTATCTAGATAGAAAAAACATAATCAGTACTTTATTCGAAAAAAAAAAACATGTTATTTCACCATGATAAATCATATCAAAAGTTTCTATGAAGAAGTATTCCCAGTTTTCCTCCATGTATCGATGAAGGAGGAAAAAAAGTAGAATAGGTTTTGAAAAGAATCACATTTTCTGATGCAACTGAAGAACTGAATAATCCTGAAAATGTTCATAGGGTGTTTTGGAATGACCCTCCGAATGCGGACTTTTTTCCCATTCACCATTCAATCGAATTTATATCTTCCACCGTTTCCGAGATCCCCATTCCAGATAGTTATAGGGAAAGGCATAGCGAATCGATGCAGGATCAAATTTTGCATCTGAAAATTCAATGAATACAGGGTGACATTGAAAGAAAGAACTTTTTCAACTTTGAATATGATGAAATTGGTCGTCCAATTTTACATACCCTGTAGGTACCTATGCGACAAACCAATTGGTAGTATGAAAGTATCATTCCTGTGCTTCCGTATAACCCAGAAGCGCTTAGCATCAGTCGGAGCTTGGATAAAAGTGCAGTATTGAAAATTAGGCTACATCTTTGAAATTTCTCGAAAGAATCAAGATGTCTGAATAGAGGTATAAGAAAACTCAATGAATTTTTCTCAGAAATCGAAAAATGGAATAATACCGGGTATTCTATTCAATATTAGAAATTTGATGGTGACATTCGGTATAACCGAAAATGGTATGAACTTATATTTTAAATTTGATATTTGATGTTTCAAAATGGAAGTGAATGTTTGATATCCCTCTATTTCTAACAACTAACTCTTATAACGCACGGCTACCGTGAGAAACCCAATTGATAATAAAATGAATGTTTTGTATACTTCATGAATGTAACGTCGTCTTTCCTACAATTTCAAACTTGAATTGGAAGGAATGAAGATAGTTATCTTGGTCTACCACATTGCTCACTTCATGAACTTGTCTGAAGTTTTTCAAAGTATTCAGTGCGGAGTATCAGATCATTGAGTTAAAATATTTTTTGTAGATTCGAAAATGCTATTAGGATATTGTGGTCATCAAACTATTTAAGATTGAAGCTCCTTCCCAATTGTCAACTCTTATTCAAATGGAGAGTCAATTTTGATCCAGACACACCTACAAACCTGCTCATAGAAAGAGTGACTCACCTTCTACCAATCATATTGTACAAATAAAAGAATAAATATAGGTAACAGTAGCTGGACCAAACTCGATACTCACCTATATTGGGGATCTCGTAATCCAGCATTTCTCAACCTGTGGAGGGCGCCATAACGTGGGAGCGTGCCAGCACATTGCAATGAAAAAAACGATGATTACTAATGAGGAAAATACATCAAGAATTCAATTCACAGAAAGAAAACCAAAATGATATTCATCCCGACATACAGTTTAGTATACGTTTGAACTTATATATATAATTATAACTAATATATATAGTTATTATAAATATGATTGCATCAGTTGGTACTGTCATATGCCAGAAGGAACTTATGATAAACGCATCATTATTGAATTGAAAGTTGCAGGAGCATAATTTGATGATTCCATTCGGCCTCTCTCGCGCACTAAAGTTTTTCAAAAGAAGGTTTTATATTACAAATACCTACTCTCAGTTCTTTGTCTATATCCATCTATACCTATATGTATTTTGTCTTTAAATTAGCCTCCGCAGAAAATCCGGCTTCACGAAAGAAGGATGTTATTGATAGTTGGCACCGAATACTGAAAGGTTGAGATACGATGGCGTACCATCCTCGGTTGAGATGTAGCTGAAAGCATCTCAGATCTCACAATGGAAAGAAACGATTGTCACACCTTTTCACTAAGCTGGAAATGAAGACCAACTAATAATTTGATTCAGTAATGATTAATAATTTCGCAGAAGTCATTGAACTATCGATGGGCAAGAAGAAGTAGACTTTTTTGAAACTCACTATGTGAAAACTAAAAGGCAATATGGATTCATCAGAAATTCAAACTCTGAGAATGCAGTACTTGATTTGACGAATAAATAAGTTATTGAGGCACTGATGAACAGCACAGAAAAATGCTCAGCAATTTTTACAAATTACTGTCGGTGTGCCACAGGGAACTGTGCTGGGACCGATTCTCTTCCTTGTGTACAACGGCATTGATTTCTGTAGAAGAAGTACCAACTATGAGCTGATAATCATTTTGAAATATCTCTTCAAATCACCTTTGAAGAACCCTAAGGTCAATTTCATGCACTTGTGACCGTCAATATTGTCTTAATTTAACATGCATCTTCTTGAGAGTCATATGAGCCATGTAAGAACATTACCACTGAAAGCAAGTTTCTTACAAATGATATAATGATATAATGACATACCTTATTGAAAAACTGTAAAATGCTCGTTCCGTTGACCTACCTGGACAATGATACGCGGATATTATGTGGAACTGTTCCAGGAACGCTAGCATTTTCTCAGCAACACATTTTTCTGTTTTCAACACGAAAGGAGAACCTATAATGTTCGAGGAACATCGTGTTAGTCAGCGGTGGAATTTTGGGAGAGAAGGAAGGTGTTTGAATTCGTCTAGAAAGTTTAGAGGTTGTGGGTATCGGAAAAGACTTCACTAGGCAAATAATTCAACAACTTTGCCGTTCTGTTGATGAATGATGCTTGGTATAGTGATGTTCGACAGGTCTCGAGCCTGACAGGTCGAATTCGTGCTTTGTGGATCATAAGCAGTTGCAATTGCACGGAATAGAAATACAAGTTTTTGTGAAGCAATTTTCGCAATGGACCTCACATGATCGTTCGATGAGGTAAGCTAAATGAGGTAGTTGAAGTAATGTTCATTATTACAAATTTATTAACTTTTTTGAAACTCTTATCAAACTTTTTCACTATTTAACGTCCATTCCTAAAATATACATCAGGGTGTACTCACCATGTAAATGAATGAGCTACTGAGCCGAGATACGCTTTTTTGAGACACTGTATGGACGAGCCATTAAGAGCGGGGATTCACTGCCTACTTCTGAAACTCTGTCTAGATGGCGATGCGATGCCCGATCGTAATAAAATATGATTATTTTCCTAAGGCTGGTGCCTTATTGTAGTTTCCTCCTTTTTGGTCAGTTCTGGCATGTTCTCAATAGGTGTCGGTATACTAGCGTCGCATCGAAGTAGAAGTTTTATATTATTTGGTTGCTGTTACTGTCCGCGCAAGATAATTATATGTATGTTGTTTTTATAGGTCTAGAGTCTCGATCCAGACAATGTGATTATTTATTTATGTCGCGGGTCGCGCAGCGTGGTAGAACCGAGCAGACTACTTTGACGATATTTATCTTTCTCAGAGATAAATCTTGATGGCTTTGGCAGAACGCGGGTATTTCGCACTGAATTTTCATCTATAAGAATAAGAGGGGTATTCCCGATCTCTCGTATTCCACCTCGTATGATTACGAATTTGACGTTTCGTATACAATCCAGACAGGTGATTGGTTGACATACTTACGAAACGTCAATTTCGTAAGTATAAGAAGAAAAATACGAAGATCAGGAATCCCTAATATCGAAATAAAAATACAAGCTCTCATTTAGTTTCATCAAATCTTGCAAGTTGAATTTGACCCACTTCTAATCGTCCGAATGATTAGGAATTTGGCAGGTGGACATAATTTTTACGACAAGGCATTATGAAATGAAAAAAATTGCGGACGAGTTTTGTGGTTATCGTCAGATTTTACTCAAAATCGATGTCTGGTGATCTTTGGAGTCGGAAATTAGAAGTTTTTGTCAAAAATAGAAAATTCAACATGGCGGCTCCAAAATGGCGGAACACTTATTTTGGTCTGATTCTATTAAAGATTTGTATTTTGAGATTTTCGGGGTCATATCGATATTATGATTATTTGTCAAAATCCCGAAATTCAACATGGTGGCCGCGAAATGACCATTTTTTTTCCATAATGATCCCAGTCTATTCGGTATCTGGGGTATTCGGAAGAGATTATAATTTTTTGTCAAAATTAAGAATTCAACATGACTGCTCCAAAATATCGGAACAGTTTTGTGATTATATCGTAAGATTCTTTTCGAAATTTTCATTTGATGGTTTTTAGGGTCGGACATTATGATTACTTGTCAAGAATCAAAATTCAACATGACTTCAAAATGGCGGAACCGAGGGCGAAACAGTTTTGTGATTTTGGTCAGATTAGATTAGGAATTTTCGTTGTGGGGTTTTCGAGGTCGGAGATTGTGATTTTATGTCAAAATTCGAAACTTCAACATGGCGGCTCCAAAATGGCAGATATTTTTTTGATTTTGGTCTAATTCTAAACTAAATTGCTTAGTATGGAGGTTTTTGGGGCCGGAGATTTTTTTTTGTTCCACCTGTCCCAGTGTCTGTCTGTCTGTAATCATATCATGCAAGTTAAATGAATGAACAAAATAACAAAAATTAAACAAGCTTTCATTTGTTGTAACAAGATGAAGAACTGGAAACTGGCACCCCGACCGCCCGCTGTTTAAACATGGTGTTTTATTATTGTTGCACGAAACTTCGAGGTCAGATTTGTTGGGTCAAAATATGAGAAAAGTCAGAATGAAAACCAAACTTATGCATAGCTGTTGGAAGAAAATCTGTGATACTCGAGGAAGCTATTTAGCTACAGCCGATCGATCAGCAAACTAATCGGATAACTAGGTATACTTACAAAAATCGGATAACTTATCGGATAACTAGGTATACCTAACAAAAATCCACTTGAAACATTTCTGAAACGAATCGATCTTGAATTTTCGTGCAGCATTGATGACACACCCTGTATAGGCATTGCAGAACCGAACAGATTGAAGTGTAGGTATGTTTTTCAATCGTTTCTACTGGCCTGTCGAACTATATGTATATAATATATCGCGACGGCTCTGATCGAATTCGACGGAACAAAAGAATTGAATATCTTTATTCGCATATTTATTTTGTATTGGCTCTAAACCCATTCTGAATTACTTCATCGATATCGATATCTGCTTCCAGGATGATAGTATATAAACATGGTTGCAACGATCACCTTTGTGTACCTACCACAGTAAACACCAAATTTGTGTCAGGCATTTGAAGAGTTTGAAATATAGTATTTTTGAATAGTACAATATTATAACAGGTATTTGATCTCGAACACGTGTTCTTGTGACAAAGTCGCTGTAGGTAGGGAGGTGATAATAATAATGATAATGATATTATTGATAATTTATTCACCTAAATGAGAAAAAACACAATGGGTAACTAACAAGTAACAAATAACAAATGTAACTAACAAATAAATAACAAGCGAATAAAAAATAATATAAAATAATATGCGCGGTAAGCAAAATGAACATTCTATCGATAAACAAAAAAAGTAATGTTTTTGTTATGTCATTTCGAACTATGGCAACAAGAAAATGTAAAGTAAAACGCACTAGTATGAAAATTTTTCACAAACGCACATTCGCATCAATGATCGATGCGATGATGAATGTACTGATATTTCAATTGAGAATTTAACTGATGATATGATCACATATACATGGTGCTTATGTCCCCACTTATCATATATCTAGGTTCATTCCGCATCCCGATCTCTCAAAATATGAATCCACTACAATTCAAGAAGATCAAGTTTATCGACTTTATCGTTTCATATCGATGATACCAATAATATCGATAACAACGACATCATCGAGAATTATCGATGAATTTGACAATCCCTAGACATAACACAGTTGAGTCATTTCGATACGATGAACTTGAATTATTTTTCTGCGCACAGATTTATTATCATGAAATTGACATAGGTATTTTCATCAGATCGGTCACTGTAACGGGTCACCGCTTGGGTATTCTCGTTCCAGACTGCTATATTTTGGATAGCCGTCGACAATGAGCGAAACTGACTAGAAACATGTCTCATAAACACTCATAATGCTCATAATTGAAATATTCTTGGTCGTTGGAACTCGTTGGAAAGTGTATTTCAAGCACTCGTTACATTTCCGCACTTGTCGCTACACGGCTCGTACTGAATATCTTCTCGATGGCGTATTAGAAGTATCTAGAGAACGGAGCAGAATATATTTTTGAAATTTTGGGTACGGAAATGGGATGTCAAAATCTAGCTCTTGAAAATATTTTCACATGTGCAATGTTACTAAGAGCAACTTTCGAATTTCAAATGGAACACCCTATATATCATTAGATTCTCGAATTCTGAGACATTTGAATTGATTGTTGATTTTTCACGGCGAAAATGCGACATTTTTCTTGCCAGTTACGACAGAAAGCTGAAATTTCCACAGCGGCTTCCCAACACACAGGTATCTGAGCAGGTATCTTATGAATTCTCGTGCATATTGAATCAATATTATACAGGGTGTGAAAAAAGGTGCGTCAAACTCGGGTACAAATAAACTCCAAAAATTCGATTTTTTCAATAATTTCTATCATCCATTACCTTCCGAATGATATAATATGTCCCTTCGCCTATCTTCAACAGTTTTTGAATTATAGGATTGAAATGGTGAAGTTCAAGTAATGGGAATGGCATATTTATATACGAGAGGAAAGATTTATAAACCATTCTCCATTCATGGTCAGTTTACCATGATAATACCAAGGGCATGCGGAAAATTGATGAAGATATTTTATGAGATATTTCGGAAGGAAAATAAAATTTGTTCAAATTTGATTGTAGTGGGCCACATGACTCAAATTTATCAAACACAAATGATGATTAACCTAACAATGACAATTTTATCCTGGTTTATATCGATATAACATTTGAAAAGAATCGACTTTTTCGATCTTATTCGTGCCCGAGGTTGACGCACCTTTTTTCATACCCCATATAATAATAATTCAATATGCGCCAAACCTAATAAGATGACTATGTTTCAAGAAGCACTCGAGGAAGCAGCAGTGAAAATTGCAACATTCTGACAGTATTGATTCTTAGGTCAAAAACAGTGAAAGATAGCTATAGGACATCCTACAGCAAATATGCTCAGAATCTTCTTCAGAATCCGAAAATCTAATAATATATAGGGTGTTCCATTCGAAATATCAAGGCTCCCATTTGCGTAGCCAAAATTTTAAAAATATATTTCTCATATAATTTTTTGATCTGATTATAAGTCTCGCCTCCCCCAATGCTAATGCTAGACCTTGTTTATACTGCTATGCCACGACCATGCTAATTGTGAAGGCAAAAGGCAAAGCAGTTCGTACGATGACTGAGTCATTTACCTACGGCAAAAAATACGCCACTTGAGCGTTGACTCTGGGCACCGACCTGTACCCGAATTCACCCGAGAGGTATGAGAGGAGCGGGGTAGGTAACGACTCAAGTGAGCCAGAGACCAGCAAAAACGATCTGCAAACTCTGTACCAACCAGTGTTGCCAAGGGTACAAAATAATTCACAGCAAAACAGTAGTTGTAAATAATTATTGACTTCCATCTTATTGACAATTGTTGCTCTATTGCTGAACCCCAGCATCAAATATTTTACCCCGATAGTATGTACAAGGATCATCACTATATTCTGACTCATAGTTACCACGCACGTGGGCGTGGCTAGTGTGACGTCAGCGTGTGAGAAATTTCAGAATATTGGTGTTATTGGGCTATATTTTGCGTGTGTTTACTGTTGCAAATCAAGAAAATATCTCTTCGAAATAATCAACTTTGAAGTTTCAATTTGATTGAAGATGAGCTGCCCAGTGTATGGTTGTAATGTTGACAATAAGTGCAAGGGCTTTGTGTCTGGTACAAAGTTTTATAGCTTTCCTAAAGACAAGGAAATGCAAAGTGATAGGAAAGAACTGTGTGGACGACAGGACAGACAGACATTGTCGAAGTCCAGTAGAAGTGAAAAAATTGATATAGCAATTTTTTTTGACGCTAATATTATTTAATTTTCATTGGATATCCTCGAACTTGCGAAAATTCCGAGTATTTGGCAACACGGCATCAATATTTCGACTTCCACGAGGAGTTTCATAGAGGTGATGAAACTTACGATATTTTATACCAATTCTTGCTCCATAACAAATTAGAACCAGTACGAACCGGTCCGAACTCGCAAATTAATGTTTTCTACTTCATCTTTGAACGAAATTCCTTCAGAATCTAACATAATTAACCATAAATAGCGTCCTTGTGTCAAATTTCAGATTCAAACATGCTTTTAGTTCGAAGGAAGGCATTTCAGATGCTGATATTTTGGTGAAGCATTCCTCAATTTTGGTTCCATAGAATGAGGTAATTTCATTTGATTCTGAGACACAAATTTTACAATGTTTACATTTTTCAATGACCCATAACTTTTTTAAATGGAAGAGTTTTGACTCCAAAAAATACTCATTCCCTAATTTGAACCTTCCTCTTTACACTAATTCAATTACTTTTGGGTTTGAATCCATGACAAGGCCGGAAAGCATGCTGAAAAAAGGGTCTGCCAAACCATTTTGGTGAAACGCCCGTCTTAAGGAGTTCGAATGAAAACTTATAATTGTCCTATTGATTTCATCATAGTATGTAATATAAAGAAGATACAGGGGGAAGTATCCCTTCAAAATGCGTTCATTGCATGAAATTATGATTTTTTCCAGATACCTCCTGAAGTTTTCGGAATTTCTTAAATGTCGAATTAACCAGCTTTGCCACAATTCGACCGATGCCGCATATCTTACGGTTTGAGAGATCCCAATGATACGCCTCGGAATTTGGTATGAAGTACTGAAGAAGTCTTTGGCGGGATGTGAATACGAAAATGTCAAAAATCAACTATACGTTTCAGAAGTGCTTCACCAATATTAAAACGATGATATGAATGAAAAATCACAAAAAATGGTTAGGCACCGCAACATATTACCGATCGGAAATATACTGACACAGCAGAGTGATCAGCAAGGTAAAATGCAGGCAGTGCCATACAAAATAACGCATTTCCCTATTATTGCCAAACACCTATTCAGAAGCACTACCCGTATTTCCGCTGCCATCACTCTTATGGAAATCGGAAATTAGATAGAGTCGCTTCCTCTGTCTGATTTAGCACATTTTTTGTGTATAACAACTCTCATTCGAAATCTGCCAAGGGCATCATTCGTGTGAATTGTATGGATATATACGCACAGTGGGTGGAATTGAATAACCATCACAATCACAAAGAAGTAATGGTTCATCAAGAGATGAGTGAGAGAGTTTTTATTATTATTTGTTGTTAGTATTTTGCAGTGCGAATAGGCGTGTGAAATCGTACCTTCGATATCTATATATCTGTCTGAAAATACACATCAAAAGTGTTTCAAAATTGTGGAACATGAAGGATTCACGCAGAACAACATCGGTGAGTGTACAGTGGAATTTTTAATTTTAAGGACGTGCACTGTGTATATGTAGGTACACCGTTTCGTAGGTTGGTACCTACTTATCGATGATTTTCATCTCGAAAAGTGCTAGTTTTGTTCAGACTCTTCCTCAAGTTATTCAAATGATCATTGACAACTCTCCTAGAAATAATATGATGACAGGTGGGATATGTCCCCATCTCATAAATATCATTCAAATAATACCTCATACAATTCTCTTGATGCAAATATTATTGCAACTGATGATATTAGTATATTCTAATTTCGATAGAATGTCTACATCCTATTAAGATTCCGAAACGAGAAGTAAGGAAGTATCGGAACCATGAAAGGGATTAGATAGCCATTATATGAGAGTAGAAAATGATTTCCTCAGAAATTTTGACAAAATGAGAAAAAAATTATAACTGAGTCATTATTGACGATTAGATAATAGACTTATCATTTATTTTATCAGGGTTGATTGTGAATCACCATTGTGAGCCATCTTTGGTAGGTGTATTTCTACTTTATTATTCTTGAAATCATTGTTGTCGCGAACATAGACAATTTCTCACAAAATGAAATTTTCATTCGACAAAAAATGCTGATTTTGTAGAAAAATGTTGATCAGAAAAGTATCACTGTTCCTGCCTATAAAATGATATTGACTTCTACGGCGATTCCATGTATGACTGTTTGATAAAAGAAAATGTATGAAGACACACAACAATATAACATAATATCACCAATAATTATGCATAACATATTTTTTGTTGTTTTTGATATTAATCATCTACTATTCAGAATTTTGAATATTGACTGGAGGAAAATTTGGTGGTTTGTCGAACTTTGAACTTTGGTACTGTACTTACTTCCAGTTGTATCGAAATGTGACTAAAAAAATCGGAACCTATACGGAAAAGCAATATTCTTGAATCTGAAGGACTATCTGAAGAATGTCGCACCAGGCGGAAAATCAACTTTAACCGGCACTGGGTATGATCATTTTCTAAAACAAAGTGATTTTGATTCACAATAATGTACTCTCCATATGAGTGATGAACGTATGTGTATGAACGTTCAATTTTTCCCAAAGCATGGAAATGTTCAGGAGTCCCGAACGCAGGATCGCTTGAAAAAGTATAAGAATTTGTCTTCGTTGTGTCCGGGAAGGAAAAACGTGAGTTGAGTCATGAGTCAGAATGTCTAGGTTAGTTCATTTATCTAAAATATTTTTGTTCCATTCCGATTATTCATCGAAATCTAAAAAAAAAAAAAACAAATTCTGTCGCCACCGAGATCAACGTTGTTAGGTTAGCTCGTTGGTATCAATTATTTTTTTTTCACTCTAATTGATAATTAAAAAAACCGCAGATTATGTTCATTCCCCGCCAAGTGCTGTCGCCACAAAAACCAACGTTCACCGACACTCAGGTAAGTTAATCGATGCTTTGGAATACTTTTTGTTTCACTCGAATGGTTCATCAATAAAAACAAAAACCGAGAAGGCTATAGGAGAATCGGGATTTAAATTCCATAACAGTCTTTGAACATCAATTTTTCGTCACTTTTTGTGTCATGCTTCAATTGCCGACACTCTGTACGTACCCAACATGCACGCTGCACTTCACTCGGCAGTGGTTCCATCCGGTTCACCGGTTCACTTCTTCTCGGAGGTGTTGCGAGCCCCTCGACTTCCGTCTGCACTCAGTTACCTAACTTGCCTATCCGCGGCTTCTCCAATTCGAATCTTCCAGTGAATGGCTAGCGGTCAGCTGAAGAGCCGGCTCAATTTTTATCATCTTCCTAAGTCGCCATTGTGCTGTGTCTAGAATTTTGCATGCCCGAAGTCACTTGATATTTGTGATTTGTGAAGGGTTCGTTGATAGTGCTCAGTGGCAGTTTAATTGTGATTATTGAAGGAATGCCCGCCGAGAATATGAAAGTATTCGATCTTCTGCCTGACGACTATGTAAAGAGTTTTCTGTTGATTTTTTAATTTTTATCGATAAAACAATTTTCGCGAAAGCAAGTCTTGGGTCGGGCAGCATTCATCCCTCGGGTCCAATGCCTTCGGGTGAATGTTACCCTCCGGGCGTTAGGATCTATATAACGCACTTGGTACATGAATAACTCAGCTGGTGAGAAAAATTGTAGGTACATCGTTGACTATGGATCTTTCGACGTCAAAAAATGTCATCATCCTTCACGTCCATGAAGTTAGCGAGACAACTTTATGAAATAGAAAAACTGATTCATCCTCAATTTGCTATTTTTTGTTGCTGATTTGTGTGGAAATATACTCCAAAAATGCAATCAGAAGCTGATGACAAATTTTATCGAAGGTTTTAGAATAATCAATTGAAACTTATACAGATAATTCGTTGTTATCAACTGCTTTGTGTATATCATCGACTACTTTTAATAAGGCTGTGGTGCAGCTTCAAATGGATCTCGATCCTGATTGAGAGGAGGGCAATATGTGTTCTGAATCGAGATAATTACGGATTTGGTGGTTTATTATTTTTTCGAAAATTTTCGATGCGGCAAAGTATGCTGATAGGCCGAATGTCATTGTAATTTTGAGGATTCGAAATTTTAGCGAGTGGGATGACATGCGCACGTTTCCATACTGTGGGAAACACGTATTTCTCGATACGTTCGTGGAAAATATGACTCATATATGGTAAAACGTGCTGACAAGAATGAATGAGCCTTCTAATGCTGATTCTATCGGAACCAACGGCATTCATTGAGAGCATGATCTCGAACATTTCTTCGTCTGTAGTCTTCTGGAAAGTGAAATTTCATTCGTTTTTCAATTTATTGTTCGAAAAAAATGATAATAGATCATCATCAAACAGTTCATTGCTAACTGAGCTGTTGCAAAAGAAATTATTGATTGAAAGAGAAAGACAAAACTAAAGAAATGGTGGGAACAATTCACTTCCTTCTGTCTCTCAAATCTGGTTTCTTAGGGGCAGACTGCTCTGGCAATGCAAGCTCTTTTCTCTTCTGATTGTCGTCAACGGAGTCAGAGACACGTTTTCCAGCCTGGAGTATACCTGGATCAGATTGCAGTTGCTCCGCCGTGAATTTCTTCCCGTCTAAAATCAGCTAATTTTATCTGATGGTAGCTTTGTGCCCATTACTTTTTGCCGTGTTCAGATAGCCACGCAAAGTCCTGTGTACAACCTGATCTTCAGGACTCAGATCATTTATAATAAATATTCTGGAGTCTCTGAGCTTATAGGAGTTCTTCAGCACTTCGAGTTTTTTCCAGTAAGGAACGCACTCGATTTTGAACACTCTGTTGTCGCTCTTGCTTGAAATGAAGAAAAGATTGTCGATGTCTCGAAAGTCTAAATCGATTTCGAGGGTATCACTGAGATGTTTCAAGGTATGTGGCATAATATCGATAGGGAGATCAAAAATGATAATTTTGTTTCTCCTTTAGTTGGTTTCTGAATTATCTGAGCTTTTGATCTTATGTTTTCGCCTTCAAGATGAACTATTTTGCTGTTTGCTGCAGCTGATTCCACTCCAATCTCAACTAGTTTCTCTTGGACTTTGTCGCATTTGTCATTTACGGTCATGAGCAACTGATAATGATCTGTTCAAGTTGTATCACTCGGGCTAGATTATATATCTACAGGGTGTTACAGAACTATGAGAACAAACTTCTAGGGGTTATTCTGTGCAATAGTAGAAAACATTTGAGTAGTGGGTCCCATGTCCGGAAAAGTGTCACTACGGCATTACGGCCCCAAGACGCGTTAAAATTTAAAAAGACGATGGATTGACTTCGAAAATATAAAAATACATAACACTCAAAATGAATTAAATATAAACAAGTAAATGAATAAATTACAAGCGATGCACTGAAGCAAATTTGACAAATAACATATAAACAATACATTACAATAGTAAAAGAATAGAATAGAAATGAGAAATACAAACATGAAAAAACATAAACATTCTGATAGCTTCGCAGATAGAATAATAGGCTTTATTAGGTAGAATTTTTTCAACCGAATTTCGGAACGTTTTGTTGTCTTCAATATTTTTTATAGTATTGGGAAGGTGGTTATATACTTTGATACTTTCATAAATCAGGGAATATTTCGTCAAAGTGAATTTGGGTATTGGTGAACAAAGCATACTGTTTTGCCTGGTACCATATAAATTAGTTATGGCTGTACGAACACTGGTTTCATTTTTATGAATCAAGCATACTGTTACCAATTTATATAAGCTGATGACAGTCAATATTTCATGGCAGATGAATAGGGGTTTTAAATGATCTTGTGATTTTGACTTTGTAATATATCTTAAAGATCGTTTCTGGAAAACAAATATATTATTCAGTAGTAGAAGATTAGTGACCCCAGAAAGCTATCCCTTAAGAACTATGAGATTCAATCAGGGCAAAGAAAGCCATTCTCTATGTATGGTAATTTAGCTCATTCGACATAACTCTTATAGCATAACATCCACTAGAAATCTTTTTACTCAAATGCGATACATGTTCCTCGGAATTCAATTCGTTATCTCATATATATATATATACCTAGAAATCTTGGATGACATTTGTTTTCTATGTAGTGATTTCCTATTACTGAATCATCTGATAGGCACTTGAAGGTGACTAGTTTTGTCTTTTCAAGGTTGACGCATAAAGAATTAGCGTTATACCAGGATTGGATACTTTGCAGATCTATGGTTATCATATTTGTTAACTGATCCATATCTCTACAAAGCAAAGATAGTGAATTGCCCTGTGATTTCAACTGATGGTAAATCATTCATAAAAATCAAAAACAATATGGGTCCCAGAACAGATCGTTGGGGTACTCCGTGTCTTATCTCACCGTGGTCGGACAGTCCAGTTGATGTTTCGACAACCTGGCTTCGTCCAGATAGATATGAACAAAACCAGTTCGAATGAGATCCACTAATTCCGTAATGGCAGAGCTTCCGCAGCAGTACTTCATGATCAACACAATCGAAAGCCTTCGAAAAGTCACATAATACTGCCGCCACGGCTCTGCCATTATTAATGATAGAGTATGCATTCTCTAGAAAAGAAAAAATGGCATCTGTAGTATTTTTCGTACTCTGAAATCCGAACTGCACATTAGATAATATATTGTTGTTTGAGAAGGAAGACAGTTATATTTCCTCAACTAATCTCACAATAATTTTTGAGATGGTCGATAATAATGAAATAGGTCTGAAATATGATGGATCTTCCATACCCCCACCCTTATGTAATGAAATAACTATGGCTGCTTTCAGACAAATATACCGTTCATAAATGACTCATTCAAGCATTCAGTCAAGACATTCAAAGCTATTTCAGGTAGATTTTGGAATACTTGGAATACAGATAAGCCATGCCAGACGAATTTTTGTTCTTGATCTCGTTCATCACCTCTATAAGCTCATATGTATAAGGGTCACTTTTCAGTGTCACTTTTCAGTGTCAAAACCGAAAACATTGAAAAATTTTGCGAAGAGAAAAATATTTTAATTGTGTTGAGAACGGGAGCAGATTCGTTCCCGAAACGTCCACCAAGATAAGTAGAGGTTTTATTCTTATTAAATATATTCGTATTTCCAAAATTTTTTCAAAAACAAGGTGTCACTGACCAATAGAGGATTTCTCGTTTAGGTATCTAAAGGTTTAATTTCAAGCGCAGTGACATTTTGGAGCAGATCCCAATTCTGTACTACAAATACATTGAAATGATTTTTAATAACTCCTACTCTATTTTCTAGAAACGAGGAGAGAAAATCCCATGAAAAGCTGAAAAATGAAAATCATTGTTCCTCCATGTCCAGTACTATCTCTACAATATTTAGATAATATACAGTAATTAGGGAGTTAGACATGTTCAACAGTTTTCAACCGATTAGACGAATTACAGCAGCATTTGAAATCATTCATTGAAGTCCGCCCAAATCATGTGCGACGTTTAAATCGGTGTATTCAGGTTGGAGGAAGACATTTCGAACAATTTTTGTGATGATATCATGTACAAAAGGCAACAATTAAATACATTGAATCCTATTCAGGCAATTCATCGTCTTTTAAATTTCACATGATGGTTTCTCAATGTTTTCACATTTGCAGAAAGCGATACGAACAACTTCCATAATTTTTGTTCCTTCCAGATGTGAATATTTTGCCGTTTTTTGTTACGAAGAGAAAACATTTGTTCAGCTCCTTTTTTTTTGAAAACTATATTATGTTTTGTTGTGTTCATATGAATTCAATGGAACTGTTATTTTTGATTTTGCTAGACTGATGTTGGGATGTTGAGCAATCAATTCGTGGCACATCAGTTGTCACTACGCCATATCACTGATTGAAAGTGTGTAAGTTTCTCATGATTATCATTTGTACAAGGTAGGAAACCGAAACCTGCCTACATTATAATAATAATAATAATATGCCTTCATTCATATTGTTGAATTTTCAACATGATAATGAAAAATATGATCAATTGAAATCAACAATATGAATGGGCGGAATTCAGTCGCCTCTATCCGAAGATAATGGTGACTGCTCTTCCATCCAACCCACGATATAATCTTATTACATTTCAGTATTCAATGAAAATTATGCACTCATTTGATTGAATCTCACCAAGTACTACAACTATATGTATATTCAGCAAAATAATTCAGAACATAATTGAAATCGATTTTAGAGAGAGAAAAAAAAATAAATAAAATGAATAAATATGAGAAAACTATAGATAACTAGAAATCACAAGGAGAAAGGAAATCAAAAGTGTTCCATAAGTGGAGACATGAGAGCAAAAATGTTAATGAGTATTTATGATAATTATCAGATTAATAATAATGATAATAATAATAATGACAATAATAAAATGGAGGCAACATTCGATTTCATTTCATCTGTTGAAGACACGAAAATAATAACTTAATGTTGGTGGAACATCGTATGAGCCAGCGGTGAAATATTGGGAGAGGAGGAAGGTATCAGAATTTTTTGGGAGATAGCTGGTTGTTATCATCAGGAAAGACAGATCTCGATCCTGACATAGAAGAGATAACCAGCGTGAGCTCCTCTAGTTGTTTACCTGGGATTTTTGTGGTAGCATATATCGCCTAGCTTTCCACGATATTCTAGAGAAGTTAATGAATTCCTGAGTGTGGTTTTTCTGAAGCGGTTCTCGCAATTGTCGTCTCATGAGAAAGTGCTGTTGATGGTGATACCAAGCATGAATATTGACGACTTCATTATGTCATCGGCCTTCCTGGTGAGGATACGAGCTTCGATTCCTGTTGCAATGAACTCTAATAGATTTTCGGATCCCCATTTCAAAATGATTGTTGCTGGGTTATTATTCATATAGTATAGACCTATCTACGTCCTCGCAACACTGGCCTCATTGGATGGTAGAGAGGCCCTAGAGAAGAAACCGGTATGAAGTGAACTCTCATCCGGGAATCTATGCACTGGACAAGAGGTCACATTCGACAGATCGTTGATGTGGAGCAAATGAAGTTGGTCCCAAGTCAGATCCTTGTGGAACACTGTATCAGATGAGACTGTACCATCACATAAAATAATCTATCTTCATGAAAACTCGATAGAAAAAGACATAGTTGGGGCGGAAAACCATATGACGGAAGTTTCGCTAGGAGGCCTTAGTGCCAAACTCGGTCGAATGCTTCAAAGATATCCAATATCAGTGACTATCCATGTTTCTCTCTGCCAAATGCGTGTCACTTAAGCGAGAATCCTGGTCGTTCATGATTTTTGAGCTTTCTAAATATCGGATTGGCTCGTTGTTGATTGCTTATTCCACTACTTTAGAGATCAGAGATTGTAGTTCAATCGATACATAGTGTTGGGAGGGTTTTCTTGGCCATTTACTGGGGACAGAGCAGGATAACTTTCTCATCCTCTCTCATTAGGTACGGATCTTCAAGATAATTCGAATGTTGTGTGGAATATTTCTCCACAAGAATGATAGATCAAATGGAAATCAACGTAGTTTACTCCAGGAAATAGGAACGTTATCTGATCAGAAATCATGAAATCATGAAATCAAAAAGCAGTTTCTTATCGTAGACAGATTCTCAAAATTTACCACGTTCTAACATCATTGTTGGATACTCTCTGTAGGTTAATCAAGAGGATCGTGTATTCATTTTCCAGATTTTTTGAGACGTTCTCTCGTCGTTCCTTGAAATAAAAATAGAAATTATGATAATTTTCCCAATATATTTGAAGTAAGCACAAATTTATGATCGGTCCCAAAATGTCATTGTGGTTGAAATTTATATAGATACCTGAAAGATGAATAATCTATACCTATAATGACAAATATATTTCGAACAAATAAGAAAAATTCTACTTATCTCTTAATTGTGGACGTTTCGGGAACGAATCTGCTTCCAGTATTCTACACAGAGGAAAATTCTTTCATTTGTGATCGTTTGGCTTCTTTTTTGTCATCGAAAAAATCTGTTTTCTTCTTCTAGTTCCTACAGCGTCCCTCCATAGCCTCTCGGATACATACACGTGGAACCAAATGCATGTATTGCAAATCCTATAAGAACTATAAGAACTATAATCGAACTGAAAAATTATCACGCGGGATTCTGGAAAATAAATCTAACCTTCAATGACTTCTTCACCACTCACTAATTCCTGGATTGAACATTCATATCGAAACAACAAGAATAGATGTGTGCGATGTACGAAGGATAGATATTTTTCAAGCTGGAGTAACGGGATGTCTAATGATCGGTCACTTCGTCTCGTGTTATTTCCTGAATTATTAAAACGAGTCCAATTATTAATGCTTCGATTGCTTCCTCGTCTGCTTGCTGATGAGTGTGTAGACTGATGTCTAGTTATATTCTAACTGTTGAATTCTGTTCCTACACAACATAATTATTAATGAGTTGATTTGATACAATGAACAAAAATAACACTATAATTTGTATTCAAATATACTCACATTCAATCAAGAGAATTCATTTAATGATGATCTCCCACAAAATGCTGCTTGGTATGAGTATACCTATTTTGATAACCATCAATTGATTGGAAACCATAGGTTTTCATCCTTCTCACATGTTTTTCAGAAGTAAGTTATCAGAAACTTTCATGAGTTGCCAAAATTACCGATTCATATAATGAACTCTGTGTTGTTCATCTTGAGAGTTCACACTTTTTGCCTTTCTGGCAATAATCTCGGATGAAATTGAATATAGTCAACATTAGAATTTGAATCAAATATCTTTTTTTCCATTTCTCATTGAGAAATGGTTAGTTCTTTCATCTTTCATATTCCTTAATTGAAACTGATATTCTCGGCGTTTCCATATACAACCAGAATTGGTACTAACTGAGATTATCATAGATCTCATGTAACCGCAAATTTTCTTCCGAACCGAAACGAAAAAAAGAACCTCTACCAGTACGTTTTTCAGAATCGAAACTGGTAGTCTCCCGACCGATCAAATGAATAATGAAAGTGGTACCCAAATACCAGTAGTAGTTATATAGTACTAAAGGGGTAGTATTTAGTTTCATTAACTTCAGCTTGCCAGAATTCTACTAGCTCATTACCTATCTAATGAACAAGATTGAACATGATGGGTAATACCTCCACTTGTTTACGAATTAACTGCACTATTTGCTTTGGTTTGTGATCCACGATGACACCGAATTGCTTACTAAGTACACATAAATCGGAAGATAATTTCCTCTTATCAAAAAGCGAAGAAAATATCAATTGATAAATTGTTCTACCGCATTAGAGGGATTATGGATATACATCATCAAAAAGGCTATGAATTTATTATTGACCACATCGTTTAAAATCTCCAGAATAATGTGTCCGACGGTGTTAAATCCATTGAAAGTATTCAAAAATGTATTTTTCTACGCCCACTTGTATATCATCTCAATCCTTCATAATCTATGAAACGGATAAGAAGACGATGGCAATGAGCTGAATGGATATGAGAATTTGAATCCGTTCACCTGTGAGATATGAAACCCACCAATCACAGCCCCTGTTACCATATAAACTACTGCTCGATTTTAATGGTCAATGCATGGGTAATGTGTATTTGTCAAAACAACCATGTCAATCTGACATAACAGAACATATCAAAAAATAAATCACTGAAAATAAGTGATACCAGTCGATGAAAAAAATATTCTGTTCAGCTCGAATGGATTATCCATATCGCACTCAAACGATTGAAACTTCGTTTTCGTGCGATATGAACATCATAACAAATCTTGTACAAACTACCTACTATTTCACTGCGAGCTGGGCAATTTGGATATAACGCTATAAATTCTTCTCGATATTCTCTTTCAGCAGATTCTTCCATTATTCTTCACATGAAGAGAATAATATAAAACTATTTGGCTTCTGTGTAACCCAATTCGAAATAATACCAACAAACATCACATCAATAATTTTGATGTTGTCATGGATCATGAATTGAAGCTTATTGCACTCAGTTTCGTGATGATACATGGATGTTTGGTGCATTTTTAATGTCAATATATCTAAAACTATCCCAATTTGGCCCAATGAACTATATATTTTCGAAATGAGAAGATCTTGAAGCAAATGTGAGAATATATAGGATGTTCCATTTGAAACGAATATTTCCATTCGTTTATTTTATGACTATACTTCATGATGATACTTTACTTAAAAGAATACTAAACTCTGATGCCTTTGATCATAAATTTTCTTGATATTTTACAGATGAAGTTCATTTTGTCAAATAATAGTCACAAAATTCAATATTCTACAAATGAAGTGATGGGATTGAGAATTCAAGAATATTGTCGGATGTCATTGAGAAAATGTTATACATATACGATATACTAAATAAACCAGAGAAATCGATATGAAATAATTCCGAGGCAAATACCTATACCATTTTTTATCGATTTGCAGGATGCCATTACCACCAATGGAGTTAAGGGCACAGTTGATGCAGCTTTCAGAAGAATTCGCAGAACTTCTACAGCCTTCTTCATATGGAAAATTGAGGTGAATCAAGATTTGCCACTATACCTCAATTCCATTGCCATATATCTTACGATAAATGTTTTCCAAAGATTTAGGTTTCAAGCAGAACCAATATACAGTGTGGAACAGCCAAATGGAATAAATTGGATAACGAATGAATGATAGCGTGTTGGGAAAAACGCTTGGACAAGTCGATTTGTTTTTTAGATGCGCAGATGCGCATTTTTTTAAAAGAAAAATAATTATATTGGGTGTGTCATGTGACAGTGGCCGATACCAACTTTCTTATTTTGAAGACAACCTCCTGTATATTATTAGTTTTTTGGATTCTTCAGAAAATTCTAGACATAATTGATGTACAATGTCCCATACCTATCTTCAACTGTTCCGGAAATAATAAGTATTTTCAGATGTATTACAAAAATTAACACTAAAAAAAGAAAACTATTTCATTTCACAAATTCGCTACATTACACTCAATACTTATTTTCCATTTCTGATGAGAGCACATTTACACTTAAAGGTCATGTTAATCGTCAAAATTGTAGCTATTGGGCTAATGAGAATCCTCACTGGATGAGAGAGGAACATACGCAATATCCTGAGAAAGTTGATGTTTGGACAGGATTTGTTGGAAATCATATCGTAGGTCCCTTTTTCATTGATGGCAACTTGAATGGAGATAAATATTTAGAACTGCTCCAAAATAATGTGCCAACTTTGACAAACTTATATCCTGATCCAGCAAACCCATAAGTTCCTGCCAATATACTATGGTTTCAGCAAGACGGAGCACCGCCCCATTACCAAATCAATGTCCGGCAGTACTTGAACGAAAATTTTCAAAAACGACGGATAGGGAGACGCGGATCCATAGAATGACCAGCACGATCTCCTGATCTGACGCCATTAGACTTCTTATTGTGGGGATATGTCAAAAGTATTGTACACCAAACTAAACCACTCAACTTGGATGACTTAAGAAGATGAATCACGCTTGCGATTAGATCAGTCACGCCTGAGATGTTGAGTAACGTTAGAAGACATTTGTATACCAGATTAGCATGTTGTCAAGACGTTCGCGGCAAACATCTCTTACATTGAAATTAATGTTTTTTTTGTTTTTTTCAACATTATCTGTGAAATAAAATAGTTATCTTTTTTTATGTTAATTTTTGTAATGCATCTGAAAACAATTGATACTTCCGAAACAGTTGAAGGTTGGTACGGGACATTGTACATGAATTATGTTTAGAATTTTCTGAAGAACCGAAAAAACTAATAATATACAGGAGGTTGTATTTGAAATAAGAAAGTTGGTATCGGCCACTGTCACATGACACACCCTATGTAATCATTTTTCTTTTCAAAAATGCGCATCTGAAAATACAAATCGACGTGTCCAAGCGTTTTTCCCAACACGCTCTCATTTATTCGTTATCGAATTTATTCCATTCGGCTGTTCCACACTTTATAATATTCCGTGAATGTTCTGGAAAATTCGCTGGCTCTATAAAAAGTTGTCGACTACTAGATGAATTGAAAGCTCTCAGCAATATAGAGCCTATATAGTTTTCCATACATTGCCTGAGTCTGACAGAGAAACTTCTTCAGACGGGTCAGCTCAACCTCTGTGTCACACTACGTACTCTTGATTGAATGATTTACGAGATTTTTTTTTTTTTTTTTTATCTGTGGACAACACGAAAGGAAAACCTATGATGTTCGAGGAACATCGTGTTAGCCAGCGGTGGAATTTTGGGAAAGAAGGAAGGTGTTGGAATTTTTCTTGAATGTTTGGAGGTTGTAAGCATCAGGAAAGACTTCACTAGGCAAAGAATTCCACAACTTTGCCGTTCTATTGATGAATGATGCTTGGTATAGCGATGTTCGACAGGTCTCGAGCCTGACAGTGTAGGGGTGACCAGCTTGAGCTCGTCTGGTTTGTCTACTAGGAATCGCGCGTGGTGGCATAATAGATGATATTTCCGTTGAGCACCGACCGTGAAAGTACCTATAAAAAAGGCAGAGATCGCCGACCTTTCTACGATGATCTAGAGAGGTCAATGATTTGGTGAGTGTTGTGTCATCGACTAGGCGAATAGCTCTCTTCTGAATTGAATCTAAGAGCTTAAGCGTATGTTTGGGGGCTGAGCTCCAAACATGTGAGCAGTACTCCAGGACAGGTCGAATTTGTGCTTTGTAGATCATAAGCAGTTGCTGGGATGTGAAGTATCTCTTCGCACGGAAAAGAAAACCGAGTTTTTGTGAAGCAGTCTTCGCAATGGACCTCACATGATCGTCCCATGAGAGAGCACTGTTGGTGGTGACACCCAGCAAGGATATTGACGACCTCATAGGAACAGTGGTACCCGACATCATCAAATTGGGCATTGTGTGATCAGCCTTCTTGGTGAACATACAAGCTTGAGTTTTAGTTGCATTGAACTGTACTAGATTCTCAGATGAAACCCATCGCGCCTTAAAACATACTGAAAGACTCTTATGTGGTATTTTATGTATAATGTAAACTAAGTTCCTTTTATTCTCCACTTATATAGCCTAGGGCGTTATGAGCTATAAAGCTCGCTCATAGTGCCCACTGATATACTATATATGCATTCCGATCGTTGATCTCGTTGATTTTTATACTCGTATAGTAAATATATCTTTCAATAAATCTCCAACATTCTTCAGTCCCTTTTCTGTTACGAATATTTGAAGATATTATGAAATGAATCAGACCATAATGAAGCCTCCCAAAACCAATGAAGTTTGTGCTGTTAACTTGCGCAAGTTCTGGTAGTTTTATCGACTTGGATGTTTTATTTGTATTCCAGAATATGAATGTTGCTGCGGTTCCACGAGATCAGTACGGAATATTTTATGACGCAGATGCCTATATTATATACGCCGCCGCACAAAAAGGTCGAGTGTGCGGAATTGACACAGTGGTAAGTGACAAACATCCCTACATCATAAATATTGATAAAACGAAACTCCAAATAGGTATGGAAAATTTTGTAAACATGAAACAAGAAACAAAAAATAATATACCTCAATCGTTCTTTAAGGATCTACGATGAGACAAACGTTCTGATTTTCAGGTTCTCTCTTATAAAAGATTCTTACTATTTAATTTGATCAGACAGCTCAGCTCAGCCTCATATGATTCCACTGGGATAATCAAATGAATTTCAACTCAATTTCAATAGAAACAAATCTGCCAAATTTCTGCAAAAGAAGATAGGAAAAATGGTTTTATTTCAGAAATCCATAAATATCCATATTTTTCTGAATTTTTTGACACCCATTTCACGAGAACTACGGGTCAGAAATAAAAATACGAACCATTATTACTAGGAACAGAAGAAATAGTCGTTGCTCTACTTCTATTTCCCGAAGTGATTATGTAATCATGCTATTGTTGTGACTGATAAATGATAAAATAATGTTCGCCTACCATTCTACCTTGCATAATACAGATACATACCAAGTGATATATTCATAAAGGGCCTGAAAAGGCATTGAATTTAGATTCTTCGGAACATCGATTCAAAATTTCCGGCACCTATATTTTCTTCCCGTTTTCGTTTTCTACCCAATCTTAATTACATCCATTTGACGAAATGGATGTAATCAAGTTTGAAATGATGTAGAGAAGACGTGGCTTTAAAATGAATTGAAGAGAAATAGAAGAGGCTGTGCAATTTCATGTGATTGAAATTGATAATTGTCACTGTAGAATATGTCTCTTCTCTATATTTCAGGACCGCGAAATCAAAGGAGCAGGCATAGAATACCACATCCACTTCTGGCTAGGCTCACTAACAGATCCTGATAGGGCTGGAGTAGCTGCATATAAAACCGTGGAATTGGATGGTTTCCTAAACAGCTGCGCAACTCAACACAGAGAAACTGAAGGGAATGAAAGTTCCAGGTTTTTGAGCTACTTCAGAAATGGAATACGGTAGTCATTCTATGCATTATTTTCAACTGAGATTTAATCTGTCAATCAGATCAGCATTGAAACAAACAATTGTCTATAATAGTAGCCTTAGCAATATGTCAATCATATCGACCAAAATAATTCGATTCTTGTAAACCCACCTCAGTACAAAGTTGCTCAGTTTGAGTGCTAGTCGGCTATGAATTTATAGTTCTTGAATATTTTCTCCATTATAAATTCGAAACGTTGACGAAAAAATTATGAGTAATATCAATCCATAGACGTCAAACTTGAGTTTTTAAATATTTGGACTTGATATTTCATTTTCATTTATTTATCTATTCATTAAATTTTGATTTCGTAACCCATTGGTACTGAAAAAATAACATTAACTTGGCTGTGAACATTTGTATCGTCCAATTATTCATCAGCTACCAAATGTTGGATCAAAATCAGAAATAGTTCTGGTATTTATATTTACTCCACAGAACATTATACTCCACAAAACTATACGTAATTGTATCTCTCTTATTTTATAAATAATTGGACGATACAAATATTCACTGTCAAGTTGTTGTAATAACTTTATCATCGGATATCTAAAGGACGATATTTCTTCCGCTCCATTATTAAAACATTTATTCCACCATATTTTCGTACTCGTTCGAAAAATCCCATCAAACCCAGTATGGTTGAATTCGAAATAGTGAGCTCTTCTTAGATATGAAATAATAAACTGGGTTCAATAAAGAAGGTGAAAGTGCACTTCGATGTAACCCTGTATACATACGATTCATTCAATGACATATTTCGAGTGACATCGGGTGTCATTCGATCGAGCAGTTGACTTTTTAGGGGAGAGACATTTTGGCTAGGACACGGTGTATATTCAACTGGGATTGAATATTTCCCTTGTATTTCCATTCATGAATCCATCCTGGATCAAGAATATAAGCAAGATTAATATAAGCAAAACGATTAAGTCATGTGTACCACAGAAAGCATTCATGCAATGTCTCAGGAAACACCTGATAAAGTGTGGATTTCACTCCTTGGATGAGTTAGTTTCAGTTCTAATCTCAAGTTAGTTTTAGTTATCCTGTCTGACAAATTCTATACATGTTCTTGCATGTCACTAAGAAAATAAAGTATTATTATTATTATTATCATACATGACAAAAGTATCTTTGCTTCTGGTTGAACTGGTAGTTGAATTTTCTGTCGTGTTATTCGTTAATCTCTTTCAGATATTATATTTTGTGTATTATTCTGTACTATTCCAGAGTTTTTCAATGTGATCAGATGAAGGCATGCCAAACTGGGCGAATGTACAGAGTGAGAGGAAAAAGGATTCCAGTTGTCAAAGAAATTTCTAAAGTTTCTTGGGAGTTTTTCAATAGTTCAGATATTTTTTTGATCGTTACATTGGAAAATGTATTTGTCTGGACTGGAAGAGTTGCAGACGCAGTAGAAAAACTACATGCCACTAAAGTGAGTGACTTATTGACATGAATATATCACTTGAATAAACATGTAAACATTTAATAATTAAAAATCACCAAACTACCAACCAGTTGATACCAATCGGTTACTTTCCAACTTGCGAATAATTTGAAAACGATTTGACACTCACCTCATGCTAATCACTATCGATGATAAGGGTTTGAGGTAGTGTACCAAATCTGCTTCTCACCATTGAGATCTTTCACACAGGATTATTTTTTCATTTCCATTTCAGTTTCAATCTGTCTGAAAACTCTATTTCTCTCTGTATGAACCATTAAAAAAATATTTCTCAATACAGAAATGAAAAGGATTCTTCGAAATTCCAGTTTATTCAAAATATCTTCTTGATCATTTCACAGGCGCATTGATTGGGTAAAAAATTCTTAAATTTGTCCCCATTCAACTTCGTATCTCTCACCGTTCACTATAAATCTCAAAGTTCGGAAGAGAATTGGTTACACCCTTGAGTATTCAACTGTATAATCAAAGGTTACACTCTATATGGTGAAGGTATCCTTTCACTTATTTATCTAAATTTTCAGATTGCTATAGGTATGAAGGAAGACTTCAAACTCGACAAAATTATTTTTGTCGATGATGGTTATGAGAAAACATTAGAAGACGGAATTAAAAAAGAATTCAACAAATATCTTCCATTAGATAATCGACTCATATTGCCTGAAAATCATGATACAGATGAAAATGGAAACTACCAGAGATCCATGATCAAATTATACAAATGTTCTGAAAATAATGGAAAATATAGAGTAGTCGAAATAAAAAATGGACCTTTACATCAGAGTGATTTGAGTGCCGCAGTGAGTATAGATTTCACTGAATAATCCATGCTGCTAACAGAATGAACTTCATTTGAATTCATTGAATCGCGATAATTCTCAAGTTCTTAGAGCTACAGAACAATATTTCAGAATATTTCAGCATTTCTGAAGGTGACTGCTGTAGCAATATCTTTACTTTATTTATGTGAGTTGAATTTCGACATTACTTCACAAGTGCTTTCACCTTTGAATCATAATAACATTCATTTTTTGTCTTCATGTTGTCATTTTCAGAAAAACCGTATAGACCGGCAGCGGAAGAAATGTATTAACAGTGAACTGTCTGTTGTGAATTCTGTCTTTGAATTAACCGTAATAAACTCTCTGTAGTCAACTGTCTCTAAACGTC
This sequence comes from Gastrophysa polygoni, assembly GCA_963576655.1. Taxonomy (NCBI): domain Eukaryota; kingdom Metazoa; phylum Arthropoda; class Insecta; order Coleoptera; family Chrysomelidae; genus Gastrophysa; species Gastrophysa polygoni. The sequence continues at coordinate 21,772,385 of OY755082.1, forward strand.
GTATTTTTTATTCATATTGGCGAACTTTGAAACTTGGGAACGCCCTTCCTGTACTGAATGATGAATAAATAATTAGCTAAGCTAAAGAGTGCTGAATATAAACAATGCGAAATGTATGGTCATGTTGAAATGACTCAACATGAACACGTTTGATAACAAGTTCCGCAAGTTTGCTAGTTCGCAAGTTGGTGATGAGTTTCATGAGTTTCTTGATCTTTCATGCACTGGAGTGGAGGTATAAACTGACCTATAATGGCTCGATATTCTCTTGCGTCGGCTTTTTCAAAGTTCATAATAATGGTTTCCTACAATTCCTTCTACTAAGAATTCTGCCGTCGTTGCCTCTTTCTTCGCATCTGAGTGACTTAATTCTAGATTCAATCTTCAGTTATTATGTTCTGTTGGAAATTTTCACACAGTCATCGAATTTTTCAAGGGAATTTTCATTATATGAGTACACGTAATCAATGTTCTTGTTGAATTCATGATTCTGCACCAATACTCAGTCCAACTGACTGAAAGGAGTCTTGTTTCATTACAGAAGGTGTATACATTTTCTAATTTTCATAGAAATACTTCCACTGCGTTCACCATGTTCGAATGATTCCTGGACTATTATAAATTATGCTAGAAATTATCGTCTTTCTGAATTTTAACGCGTCTTAGGACCGTAGTGCCGTAGTGACACTTTTCCGGACATTGGACCCACTACTCAAATGTTTCCTATTGTTGCACTGAATAACCCCTAGAAGTTTGATCCAATAGTTCTGTAACACCCTGTATATCTCAAGCATATTTTTGAATTATTATATGCATTTTACATCATTTCACGTTGTCTTGCATTGTGGATAAGGTAAACCTACTATTACTATAGTATGATTTCTTCATTTTTATAGGATGTTTTCATAATCGATCACGACATCAACGGTATTTGGATATGGGTGGGTAGAAAAGCCAACGACAAGGAACGTAGTGAAGCATTGAGGAATGCTCGTGGTTTCGTGAAGAAAAAGGCATACCACTCGAATACCAGAGTTACCAGAGTCGTGGATGGTTATGAACCTTTCGAGTTCAAAATGCTATTTGCTTCCTGGATGAGCCTTACCAAAGGTAATTTCAAGTACTATGCAACAAGATTCGAATGGAAAAATAAATCTGTGGATACCTGTACAGGGTGTGCCTGACATATCTGGGCAACATGATACCAGAGACTTCTGAGACCAAAATAAGTGAACGAACTAAACTTAGCAGAATGCTGAATTGCTTTGTTCAGCTGCTATAGGGCGTCGTTTCGAATCTGCACATCATCTGGAATTTGTGGAAAATTTATTAGATTCCCATATGAAGCAATTCATCTTGATCAAATTTTCATCCGCTGACATATGTACAGTTCATTGGTACCTTCCATTCATGTCACTATCTTTAATTCCTATTTATTGTAATAAAACCTCAAATATCCATACGTTTTCAATATGTTCCATGCACATTGTTAGATGCGTCTTCATTCTTGATTAGCTCATTCCAATAAGTTGGTATCATGTCATTCGAAAGGCAATAGTATTTCGCTTGATTGGAATTAGTATTGTCGCTTACAGATGTTTCTTCACACAATCAACAGCTCAGATGCGGAATCTACTCAAATTTTCAATAATTGATATTTATCTGGGGAAGTAAAATAGTGAGACCACTAATGAAATTACAAAAATGAAGTGTATTTTCAATTTGGATTCTTAACTATGAATTCATACAAACGTGAAAGCTGTCTTATTGACGTTGTCATGAGAAAATTGAGTGTCTTAAATTTAAATTTCAATGAATACAATACACACTCATGAAACACGGAATTCGAATCTGCTAATAGCGAATACATGTGAGTCACATATTGACAAACAATCTATTTTCAAACTGGAAAAATTCTATACAACTCATTGCCGAATGAGTTGAAGAATATACGGGAAGCAAGAAGATTCCAAATTATCGTGAAGAAAATCGACTGATGATTGCATTTCTCATCTGAAAAGTTTTATTAATGGATGAATTTGATTTTCCACTATTATTATTTTTTTTTGTATCTGTTTATATTGTATATATATATTTATTTATGTATTGCGTATTGTTAATTCATGTAACCCCGTAGTATGAACAATGTTTATTGTGGTGATAAATATAATTAATCTATGAATTTCGGTACATTCAGATTCGTTTTTCATTGAATAGGTCTCTCCCTTCAACGACTGTTGGGAAATTTTCCGAAAATAAGCTCCTTTCGTTCTTGAGATACTTCTTACAGAAGATAAAAATATCACACTCCATACTGTTTTCAAAGTATTCGCCACTAGCTGATCCATATGCTTTCCATTTCATTTTGAACTGAGATATATGTAAATACTAACATCATCCCCTTTCAGTACCAAACCAATTTCATTATTGTTCCTGTGAAATCTATTTTATAGGTACGATTCCAAAAGTTATCGTCTCGAAATACGACGCCAACGCGATGGAAGACCGCCCCAGTCTTTCCGCCGAAACGCAACTCATTGACGATGGGACCGGCAGCAAAACAATCTGGAGGGTCAAACAATCTAACATCGTGGAAATACCAAAGGAGAGACATGGATTCTTCTTCTCCGGAGATTGTTATATTATTTTATACACATATCAAACATCTTTGACCGAGCAGAAGCATTTGCTTTACAGTTGGGTGGTGAGTAAAATAGATGTATAAGATGATTTATCAAATAATGAAATGAAAGAAGAGCAGAAAGTGCATCAATGTCATTTGCAATCAATATCTATGAACCTTGTAGATATAATTATTCCCTAATATCAAAATTCACTTCCTCTGCTTGATGTTTCACAAAATTGCACACAACTATCTTATTGGAATAAAAAATAATACAAGGACTCTAATAAATTTTACTAAGGCCGACTAATGCTCTCACTGATGACATTATTCCTAATTTCGACAAGAGATGTCATGGAATCATTTTTGTTAGGATTAAGATTGAAAATCGAAATGCATATTAAGATATTGAGTGTTGCATTGCATTGAAAACGCCATTGGTAATTTTTATATAGTCACCTTCATGATCGCCATGATGAAAAACAGTGAAGGTTGTACATACTCTCTCTCTGTTTTCCTGAATTACGAAACAGCCAGCAATTTACTTTCAACAATATCTTCGATTTTATATTCCAGATTTTTTTCCAATCAAAATATCAGTTTCATGTATTTTTCAAAATGTTTTATGCTGCTTCTTTTGAAACGATTTTGATTGATCGATTCGATTCTAGAATTATTGTACCATGTACCTACTTTGAATGTAGCATAATTTTAAGTATGTTAGAGATGCCAGAAAGTATCTATGAGATATCATAGTAGATATAGTAGATAGTAGTAGTGAAGTAGTAGTTCTACCGAATGAAATCCAAAGAAAGAGGCACTCATCAAGATATCATTCCACATCCTGGAAATCGGATATGAATATAAAACTAAAACACGATGTGTCAATAGATTGAATTCAGAACCAATACCAATTTCAACCCTGTCCTCGTTGAAATGGCTGCTTATATGAAACAAATTCACATATCCAGTGAATACTCACTCATTGTATGGAACGATCAGAATATCATATTTATTCTGTAGGGTTCTCATGCCAGCCAAGATGAAATAAATAGCACTATAAGAAAACTGGATGAAATCGATGATGAACTGGGCCAATTGGGATTTCGAGCTCGCATCATACAAGGGAGAGAAACGGCACACCTACTTCAGATATTCAAGGGGAAACTAACAATTTTCAAAGGGAAAGGAAATGACTACGATGGTGAGTGAAATATAGGAATCATAACTCCTAAAATTTCAAATGGCAACATGAAGCAAGTGAAACATCCATCATGAAAGATATAGAAAGTGAGTATGAAAAAAAAACTCCTAGAATAATCCTCTGCGAATAATTCGAAATAATAAATTTTGTTAATGTTGGATTATTACTGGTTTCGAATCATCAAACTTGTGTGCATCAGATTGCACCTGATTGCTGTCCTTATTATTTGAGCATCATTGATTTTCCACGAATTGACACTTCTTTGAAATAGGACATCGGTGCCATTTGCGGAGTATCGTGCACTTTTTGCCATTTTGAGCAGTCATTTACATCTTGTGGAAAAGATAATACTCCCATCGTATTAGTGAGCGGATCTCCTATCCACAATGTTCAGTTCAGTCCAATATAGAATGTATTCATATCAATTGAATTAATCACATCAAATCAAACATCTTGTTCAACATCATTCGAAAAATTCAAGAACAGACCCATTAATTCAACTATTTTCTCAGAGACAGGAAAGAATTTGAAGAGTCCAAGTCAATACCTTCTCCACGTGTTTGGCTCCACCATGCATAGCAGCAAAGCTATTCAAGTTAGTATCAAGGCTTCATCATTCAACTCGAACTACTGTTTTGTACTGAAGAGGGGCAAAAAAGCATATGTATGGTCTGGACTGTATTCAACGGGGGATCAACGAGAGATGGCGAAAGGCTTTGCTGGGAAAGACTTCGAGCTGGTATTGGAAGGTAATTTCAAATAAGATCATATAAAATGAGTTTCTACTTTCTAATAGAAGTGGCAAGGCCATTATCGAAAATATTTCAGCCAGATAGTTTGAGAGCAGTAATTTTTTCTACTAGTAGCATATTATGAGAAAGAGTGTTGAATTTTTCTTTGATTTTCCCTCCAGATTTGTTCTAATACCATTACTTGAGTGATGGGCAAATTTTAAACATATTTCACTTCAACATCAGAAGTTTAAACAAAAATTTTGATGAATTTTTAATATACCTGGAGAATGTACAAACAAAAAATATGGATATAATAATCTTATCCGAAACATGGATACTGCAAGATTTCGAAAACTTTAAAATCCCCAATTTCGATATTTTATATAATAAATCACAGTATAACCAAAACGATAATGTAATAGTATACATAAATAGTAACATTACGTATTCAGCAACCATCAAGCACTTATCTGAAGTGAATCTAATAGAAATCTCATATGAAATCAATAACATCACATACTCACTGACATGCTCCTATAGGCCCCCTTCAACAAATTTAGATATGTATTTATTAGATTTAGAAAGCTTTTTCTCAACCCAAAATATAAGCGATGTGAACATATTCATGGGCGACATAAATGTAAATATTTTGAACTTAGCAGATACTGCGGTTAATAGATACATATGTATGCTGGCAGAGACAGGATTTTTTTCTTTTCTAAACAAGCCAACGAGAGGTCCAAGTTTGATTGATCACATATATATTAAAATTAAGAACAAAAAAATATATAAAAAAATATATTTTCAAAACTGATATAAGTGACTTAGCAAGTGATACCTTACTACTATCCATTAAAAATGATAATACAAAAAAATTAAAAGACGAAACTCCCGCGATGTCCAACTCTTACGTAAACAACAATAAATTGAAACGCTTCTTGTTCACTGAAACTTGGGAAACAGTATTCCAAACGGATGCACCAGAACTAGCATTCACATGTTTTATCAACCAAATATTACTACATATCGATAGTAGTACACAAATCAAATCAAATAATACAAGAAACAACAACAAATTGAAACCTTGGATGACGCTTGGCTTACTCAATTCAATAAAGCATAGGGAACAAAAATCAGTAAAGAAACCTTCAGAGGAACATAAAAATGAATATAAATGCTACAGAAACTTTCTATGCAACTTAATCAGAACAACAAAAAACGATTATTATAAATATAAAATTAATGAAGCCGGAAGAAATACTAAAAAAATTTGGGAAACTATCAAAGATATCACTAATGAAAATACTTGCCATTCCCGAAAATTTGATAAAATTAACGACAGTTACCGAATATGTAGATCAGATCAAGAAGTAGCAGATGAATTCAACTCTTTCTTTATAAATGTGGGTGAAAACATGTCGAAAAAAATAGAAAAACCGGCTCAGTCAACATCGGAAATCAAAAGAAGCATTAAAAACTCGTTATTCTTGCATGCTGTAACTGAAAATGAAATTATGAATATAATCTCGGATTTGAAAAACAATGTCTCACCTGGTCCAGATAAAATTTCAGTATTCTTCGTAAAAACATTTCAAAAGTATCTATTAAAGCCATTATGTCATATCTTCCACTCAATTTTTTTGACTGGTGAAATTCCTTCGGCTTTCAAAGATTCTATCACAACCCCGAATTATACATCTGGGGATAAACATAAACAAATAATTACAGACCAATAACAGTAATTAATAACTTTGCTAAAATATTTGAAAAGTGTTTAAAAAATAGACTAGTTGATTATTGTGACAAAAACGGGATTCTGTCCAAATCTCAATACGGATTCAGAGAAAATTTATCGACTGAAGGAGCAGTTTTTGAATTGGCAAACAATGTTCTCAGTTGTTTTCAGGATCAGGAAAAATGCATCAATGTATTTTTAGACTCAGTCAAGGCATTCGACACCGTCAATCATGATATCCTCTTTAAGCGGTTGCAGGACATTGGAGTTAGAGGAATGCCTCTCGAAATTTTCAAAGATTACTCATCTGATAGAATTCAGATAGTAAAAATTAATGATTCATATAGTAATCCGCTACCCATCAGCATGGGCGTACCTCAGGGAACAGTAATAGGCCCTATTTTATTTTTGATCTATGTAAAAAATATTTTTAATATCAGTAATTTCAAAGGAAAACTATTATCCTACGCCGATGATACTGCTGTAGTATTTGTGGGACGAACTTGGAATGAAACATACGAAAACGCAAAAAACGGAATGAAAACGATATATAACTGGCTAAGTAACAATCTATTGAGTCTCAACATAGACAAAACTAAATTTATAACTTTCTCTTCAACAAGAAAAGACCAACCCGACGAAAACTTCATTACGATTCACAAATCTACGTGTACAGAAAACCAAAACTGTGGATGTTCCCGAATATGTAAGACAAATTCTATCAGATATTTGGGCGTCATGATAGACCAATCTCTACGCTGGAATGATCACGTAGATTTCACAGTAAAAAGATTCCGCAAACTGATTCGAAAGTTCTACCAACTAAGAAGCATCTTAAGTAGAGATGTCATATTGACGGTGTACGGTGCCTTGGTGGAGTCAATAATTAGATACTGCATCATAGTATGGGGTGGCCTATTCAAAACATCACTACATAATCTTGACGTAATACAAAACACCCTGATCAAAATTGCCTTGAAGAAGGATAGGAGATTTTCTACAGATATACTTTACGAACAAAGTGGTTTGTTCAAAGTCAGAAAATTATACGCCTATCAATGTTTATTATGGATTCGTAGTAACCCCATTAACATCATCACACATAAATATAATACGCGAATGACCTCCGATCAGGCAATTACAATACCACGCTATAGATTGAGTCATAATCAGAAATTTGTAACTTATTTTGGCCCGAAATTATATAACAAGCTACCACTCCATATGAAGAATATCAATATTACTGTAAATTAATAAAAGAACTTAAAGTTTTCATCAGAAATCATTATGATCAATTGCAGGATATCTTTGAAAATGATTGAGCTAAATTACCTGTTCTCTCTCTCTTTTTATTTTATTACCTTCCTCTAGCCATCAATTTCCAACTGCGGTTTTAACCAAACGACCTATTTCAGTTTTTATGTTTTTGTTTTTATTTTATTACGTATTATATAACACAACCAATATCAATCTGTAACATCCACGACACAAGCTTAGCTTAGGTGGCTACAGATTGTCTTATGATCGATCTATGATAGGATTATTAATTGTTAATGATAATCAGAATTGTAAACACAGGGAAATCATGTAACTGAATAACTGAATGAACTACAACTACTACTACTACTTTATCGGCAGGAAATGAGAAGGAAGATTTTTTTCAACTACTGGGTGGAAAATTGCCATACCCCACTGAAATAATCAAACTAGATACTGATCCTAGACCACCCAGGTTATTCAGCTGCAGAACCTCCAATGGACATTTTGCAGGTGAGTTCCTTCCCACTTATTGAATATATTATACATAAGTAGAAAACTACATACCGGCCTAATTTGTATTTTTATAGATTTCAACATTTTCTCATGTGTCCACGCCTATACCAAACAAGCTAAGGATATAGTTTTCCCTACGAAAATTTCAAGGACAGTGGAATTCAAAAAATATTCAATTCAATTTCACATTTTCTCCGCTATATCCAGGTCATGATAAAATGATTATGGTGAACTGACGCGCTTTTGCTTCAACCAATTCGCTAACTCCAGCTGATGAAGGAGTTGCGTTGTTTTCCTGAAGTTGGCGACATCGTTCTACAGCTTTCTTTGCGCTTCAAATTCTATGTTGTCAAACAAATGTTTCGATTTCACTCATTTGAATCATGTTTTCATGATTTTATCGATTATATGACAGTTTGATTTTTCTGAAGTCTATTTATATTCAAATTTTGTTTCATTGTAAATGTAGTAGAACTGATCAGTTTCATTTTCTTCAGTTCTGCCACCTTGAATAAGGTCAAATAGTGGTGCCCTCTTCTTTATTGTTTCATATTTTCATCATTGCATTGAATAGGTTGCATACACATATCAATTTCATTTCATCATGATCCAGGCGTATCCTGATGCATTCCAATATCTTCGATTTTGGTATAAGAGATTTGCCTTATTATTTCTAAGAAGTTCCAGTAACTAATATTCATTTCATTATGGATATCAACGCAGCTGCAAAAGTTTTTTTCAATACTAAATGTAGAGCCGTTAAGAGTATAATGGCATATGACCAATATCTTTATAGCTATAAACAATATTAACTAAAGTTTTGATGAAAACTAACTATGAAATATTAATAAATAATGAGTAAATAAGATAAATGAATAATGAATGAATAATGAATTGTTAATGAGATATATTTGTAGTCAGTCAGTACCTGTCCATAGTGAGAAATAACCTGGAACCCTTGACTTGACACTGAGCGTAGACAATTTCGTTTCACATCATGATCAATTTTTTTTTAATCCAGAGAAGATTATCGGAGTATTTGGTGTCTTTTGCATACTACCATTATACCAATAAAGCTGGTATTATTTTTAAGCCCAAGAGATAGTATTCTTTGGTCAAAAAGATCTCATACCGGAAAACGTCATGCTCCTAGATACTAGTGACTCTATTTATATGTGGATTGGAAAGCATACAAGTGGCGAGGAAAAAAGATCGAGTGCCCAGACTGCGATGGACTACTTACAAACAGGTATGGAAAAATGACATTGGCTATAAGCATAGTATTGGACATATTTTTCATTCAGATCGACAATGATCGGGCCATAGCGATGTTTTGTCTACTCATTATTTATTATCAATGTTTCCAAAGGTATCATTTGTATCACTTTTGACATCACTGAATTTGTAAGAAAGAATATGTTGAGTAGTTTTCCGAATAGTTTCTTTGGGATGATTGGATTGAATTGTACTGATATACAGTGAAAACGCATGAGTTGTAACAAATTTCTTCAAAATTCTGGAATTTGTTTTTGAAAAATGCTTGGATGTGTCAATTTTTCATTGTGACTGCGGTATTTCTAATGGTGAACTCATGTACTTACACAGAATACACAAAAATAATTTACGACCATGAACTTCATTTTTTCAAATCTGCATGAAACATAATTATAATTCGATGCAGCATTCAAAGATTGAATGACAAATAAAAAATTGAGTTGATAGTCGTAACTTTTTTTTGGACCACTTTGTGTACTACATGAATTCACCAGCATACATACATAGAAGTAGGCTAAATTTGTCATAAGAAAAACCGTTGCCTATAATGGAAATCGACATGTCCGAGTGTTGTCGAAAAAACAATTTCAAATGAATTTGTTTCAACTTGTGCGTCCTCATTGTACAATTATCAACACATCACACACAGAAATATTACATGAAAGATTATTTCGAAATTTTATAGATCCATCTGGCAGAGACATGAATATAGCCATCATACATATTAAACAAGATAAAGAACCACCAACTTTCAAGGGATTCTTCTCTACGTGGGACAATGAATTCTGGAAGGTGAGGAGAAATATATTTTCAATTCTTTTCTTCCCATTTGCATGTATACTCACTGCACTCAACTTGAAAATGATAGAAGGTAAATAATATACAGGCTGAAGTGCTATAGTGCATCAGACAATGGATCACTTCGGAAATTCGATGGAGACCATGTTCGGATCATTTTTGGAATCTCCATCGATATATTAATAATTTCATTTGATATAAATGCTAATATCTTCGACTTCAGAAATACTGTGTCATCAAAATTTGGTTTGACGTTAGTTAATACTTGGGAGCTCCCAAAAATTATGCCTAATCTCAGTTACTTCATTACAGGGTGATTCACAAAGACGGTTATTTCATTTTCACGAAAAAATGACTGAAAGTCACCAATACGCCGCCAATATGGGCCTCATTAAATACATATGAATCCAGAACGATTTCAATGCGTTTGGATCAATTTCCAAAGCACGGGTAAATATTGATGCAAATATTTTATAGAAAAGAAAATTATGTGGAATATTTCAAAACATGTTCGAATAACTGGCCGGAAACTCACAGGCACTTCGACATGAGGGTTTTGAATATTTTTGTCAAGGCTGATCTGATTTCACTCTGACCCAAATCTTCAAATGATCTGTAACAACTCGTCTCTTGAATGCACGGGTGGTTTATGAACTTTTCCAACCAATTCAAGAGATTTTTGGATATTTTTGTTGATTCGTTTCTCAAGGGATGGAAATGTATATTTTATTATCATAATGTTACTCTATATACTCATAAACTATATATATATATATATATATATACTTTTATATATATATACTTTTATATATATATACTTTTATAGTCATTTTTAGTCACTTGAAATGTCATAACTTTTTTGTGCGTACTTGTATCACGTTTTATACTAGGAAACTAGATTTCTAGAACACTTTTGTGTAGAAAAAAAAAATTATTCCTGGTAGAAGTCGCTGCGAGCAACTGTTTTCGAGTTATTGGGATTTGAAATAATCGATGCATGAGACGCTGAAGAAGGTTTCTGAATGTCTGGTGATTCGGCAGTCGATGATTAGGGAATCTTTCATTATAAATACGTCTAGCTTCGTAGCAATTGCCATCGGCATTTCGCTAATCGTTTATGCTGCCATTCGAAAAAGCTTGGACAAGTACAGAAGACAACAAACTTCACTGCCACAGGAACGGATTGAACTAACATGACAAGTAATCACTTGATTGTTATTTTTTCAAATTGGAAGAGTCCAAAAAAGTAGGTACAAAGAAGTAAGAATCATTTTTTGTCTACATTCCAATGTTGAATGTAGGAGAATGTTGAATGAAAGAAGAAAAATGGACTGGCGTATCTTTTCTGATATCTAATAATTTATTTAATAATTCAAATGCATCGATTATTTCAAATCCCAATAACTCGAAAACAGTTGCACGCAGCGACCTCTACCAGAATATTTTTTTACACAAAGGTGTTCTAGAAATATATTTTTCTACTATGAAACGTAATAGAGGTACGCACAAAAAAGTTATGACATTTCAAATGACTAAAAGACATGTAGGTAGCGCCACCTCCACGAAAGAGACTAACTAACATCAAATTTGATAGTGTCATTGAAAAATACCACTAGATACCAAACTTTATTCGAATATCACAATTAGTTTGAAATTTATCAACAAAAATCAAAAATAAGAATTCAACTTTGACACTCAGAAACGAATAACTTTCGGACATATATTCATAGGTGATTTTCTTCTTATTTTGACGTCAGCTACATGCTCCTGAATTTTATACACGTACTTATGAAACACCCTGTATATGGAAATGTTTGGCTTCTTTGAATGATGACTCCATTTCCATCGTCTTATCGTATTTCTTAAAACTCTCAATCTGTAAATTGAGAATCTCGAAATAGGAGTATTTAATTTTAATTTTCTCCTGAAAATACTGAGGAAGTTACCACATATGTTTCGAGATGATATGAAATATCATGTGGTTTAGTATTCAAAGGTTGAAGATATTCAGTAACATACTTAGGAAGCATTGTCAACATAGTGATTTCATATTGTAAATTTCAGAATTATAGAACATTCTCGAAAGTGAGACATGATCTAGAAATAAGAAAAGTGAACCCAAATGATATGGATACCAACGGAAAAACAAATCATGATACATCTAGCCATAGCAATTTTGACCAATTTGATAAATATCCAATAAACTTATTGAAAGAACCAAATGATAAGCTGCCAGCTAGAATTGATTCATTGAATAAAGAGGTAAGTATTCAATATCAAGACAAAGAGAAGTCGTAGCAAAATCTTGTTTTTGAATCATCAATGATTAATTTGACTTGTGGGCAGTTGAACAAAAATGTGAGAAAAACATTAATGAAATATGTTGGTAGGTATCGAAAGAACACCGATACGGAACTTACATGTACAGAATTCTGTTGTAATGTTAAGCGAAATTGGCTAACCGGGAAATTTTTTAAGCTTGCACGTTCTTGTCTGTTATCCCTCAGTTAACCAAAACTTGCTGCAGCATTATCACTGCTGCATTTCGAACTGTCCGTATTTCATCACGAAGATATGCTCCAATCGGAGATATAGCATAGATGAATGACTTCAAACTTATCTCATGTTTTATCACATTAAATTCAGCAGTTCCATCACTGTTGCAATTCAAATGTTCCATCAAAGATATAGCTTGGACGAATGTCCGCTTCGAAGGAACTCACAGACTTGTTACATGCACAACAATGGTTGATTGAAATGATAAATAACAAATTACATCACAAACTATCCTAGAGCGAATAGAATAAGCCGTCGGTGAAGCACATATTGTGTGTTGACACTTGAAACAAAGTTCTATCTTTTGATAAAGTCTGTGGATGACTTAATTTGATATCGGTGATGAAATTTGCGATGAGACATTATATTGTGGCATAAGTCGCTATTTAGATCCGAGTTGTAAATGTTTCAACAGGTCGCGATGAAACAAAAATCCTTGTTGAACTTTTTTTGTAATGATTCCTGGATGCCTCAATTCGATCATGTTGATGAAACATGTATTGGAACACTGTACTGTGTGAAACAAATTATATTTTGAATGCAAGTTACATATGTTTCAGAACTTTATGATGAAACGAAGTTCTTTGACTGACCTCTTTTTTGATAGAGCCGGGACAAATGTGGTTAACTGGGTCTATTTGAAAATAATTATTCCCTTTCACAATGTATGTAATTCAGTTACCAGAAGCATGATAATACATACAATTATTTTTCAGTTACATCTCACACATGATGATTTCGTATCTATGTTCAAAATGTCTCATGCCGAATTTGAGAAATTACCTCGATGGAAGCAGCAGGAAATGAAGAAAAAAGTTGGTTTATTTTGAGTTGCATTCAAAGGAACAAGTATTCACAACTTATTACTAATAATATAATATTAGTATTGAGGTGGTTTTTTGATATAGAGTTTCTACCTGAAGAATTGCGCCAATAGCACCTCATCAAATCTGCTCATTTTAAATACATCGGTTCCATACAAGACAGTGGCGACAATACATCGTCAGCGTTTTGATTGGCTGACGCCATTAGGAGGCAAATTTTCCATGAGATCACATTGAGTTTACTTTAAACTCGTGATTAATCATTCAAGTTTATCGTATTTTTTCTATATTCTTAAACTTTCTTCATCAAATAAGTAATTTTATATCACCAAGAGTCGCTTCTATCCAGAAATCGAGTGGTTTTTATACAATTCTTTTATTCGAATATTCAACTCGATAATGATTGTGTGCATATGTACTTGTTTTATATCGTGCTCTTCTAGTATTGATACAAAATGCCCGGTTGTGCAGCTGTGGGCTGTTTCAATTCTGCCAAAAAATGGTTTCTGATGATAGAGGTACGATTCTGATATTGGCGCACTCATTAGTTCATTGGCTCGCCATTAGGAAGGTAAATAATAACCCTATTGTCGCCACAGTCTTGTGTGAAGTAACTGATTTTTAATGGACATTTCCTAGTTACTTCATTCATCCGTTTTCTGCTTTTCGTCATCAATCGTAGGTGTCATCATTGATTCAACAGTAGCAGCGCCAAAACTATTGAAAATATGTGTAACGTCAATTTGCCAACTCAGATTAAAACAAACTATATCCGACTTATTCGAAATAATTGTAGGAATGAGTTCGTAATGTTTATATCACTTCAGAACTACACTTTGTACATGATATAATCAATATATGTTGAAGATATGGAATAATTGTTTAGTTTTTACCTTCACACAAAACACTTTTGTCATAGTTTCGAGAAGCTAAACAATTCTATCTACAAATGACTTTCAAAAAAAGATTTTCTGGTTACGAGTTATCCATTTTATATGCGAAGGGAAGAAATAAAAAGAATCATCAATAAATAAGAACAATTTATTCTATAATTGTCCATTTTGGTTTACAATTTGTTGTATACATAAGGCATAATCTAAGACCTACTTTACATCACCATCAAATCATCACGTAGTTATACAAAAGTATCAACTACAAAAACGATAAGGCACAACTCCTCGAAACATGACCAAAATCTAGGTCAGTAGTGTTCATTTCCATCTAAACCTAATGTTAAAAAAATTGCTCTATATGACTCCCAATTAAAAAATCATAAATAAATACAAAGGATACAAGAGTTCATTTTATTTCTTTAAAATATTGATTTGTACACGTTAAAACAGACAACAAAATATACATAAATTTGGTTACTGAAATAAGGAATGTAAATATTTCAAGATGTTAGAGCTCCTGAAAATTTAAGTCAAAATGTAGAGCCAATATTTATGAGAGAGTTTTGGATAGGTGATGTTGACTACTTCAGAATTGTGTATGTCTTAAATAAGAATATATCATTGAAGTATCTCAATGCCTGAGTAGAAGTACTTATATTTGAATATAATGACCTTTTTGACAATTTACATAAATCAACCCTGGAAGAAAATAAAAGTTATACCAAACTGGTGATGCTCCCAAGTGAATGAGAATGGTTTTACAGATCTGTCACCGGCCGTATCCTAAATCTTCGTGATGGATAGAATTAGGAGTAGTCAGAATATTGATGATAACAACAGTTTTCAAATTAATTTCATTCTCATTTTATGTGTATTATTTGTGATGAAAGACACGTGGCTTTGAAGATACAGTAGGTGGCCGACTTTAACCAAACACCTGGCACAGAAAAGTGAATAAAAATCAACTGAATACTCAATAAAAAATAATTTTAGTAATGTAGTTAGTTGTATGTCAATAAGTGAATGTTTTCATAATCCTTCTCGAAAATAGAGAAGGCAAACTGATAAGAGGATGTGTGAGTCAAATAATGGAATGAATATTGAAAAATGAAGTTATGAATATATAATGTAGGTATGACAATTATTGGAATGTAAAGCAATAGTGAAATTTGTATGTTCCACTTCTAGGATTTCAGCCTTCCTTTTGATTCGTGATTTTTTTTTCCTTTTGATAAACATGAAATTATTACGATTCAACTGCAGAAAATTAGGTACGTCCAGAGTTTCACTACATACAGTACAGTAAACAATTCAGTAGCTCTTCAATCTGAAGTGAGTCATTCTGGCTAAGAGCTAGTCTGAAAATATGAAATCTTATATTTTTGATGAAATTTCGTAAATCACTCTTCTGTTTATTGGTACCAGCCACACAGGTGAGGTTATTTATATAATATAAGTGCATGATCAATTCAAAATGAAATTCAATAAATCAAACAGTATAAAGGGCAATTACGTATTCGGAGATTCCTGGTCATGAATATCTATAATCAGCGCTTCATACAGTTCATGATTTGATTAAGCTTGAGAAAAGTGAGACGTTCTATATAAAAGCTAGTCTAAACATATGCAACCTAATGAAACATTACCTCTGACACGTAATTCAATATGAATTTCCTACCATTCAATCCGATTGAACTATTATTTTTACTAGCTGGATCAAGTCCTTGTAATATCAGTTTCTTTTTCAATTTTTATCTAACCCCTAGATGTTCATAATATCAAGATGATTTCCGCGACCTAATAGAGATACTTTGCAGCTGAAATAATATATCGAAGTTGAAAGTTCCGTCATTAGTGTGAAACATGGAATATGGAAATATGAACTCATGATTCTCTACTCTATGAACCATTCCAAAGTTAGTATTCAATTTTTTATAATGACAATTTGATTGAAAACGAAGTTATTAATATAATGTCGGTTTTGTCAACACATCATTTTCGCACTTACGAAGAAATTTATATCATTTTCTTTAACAGGCCAAGGTTGGAGCAAATAATTGGTTGAGTTCACGTAGAGACCAATTATAGCTGCACAAAATCCCGCTGGTTATCTATAAAATTTTTCACACCGTTATTATCGAAACTAAGAATAAAAAATGATAGGCACCAATAAAATATCACTTGGAATCTCATTCTCAACTGTGTAGTAACGTGAAAAAAAAAATAGGAAATAGGAAAGAGAGAATAGAAATCTTCATCCAGAATGGAAAATTGTAAATCAAAGAAATTTATCATCATGATATATATAGTTCAGAATAATGATCAATATGGAACTAAGTGTTATTCAGGCAGTACTGTAGTATCAATAGAATCATCATTACTGTTGATAGATACGTGTATCATGGATATCGAAATCGTTATGCGACGTCTTCCAATATTATTTTTGCCAAGATTTTTATGGGTATGCTCTTGGTAACTTTTTGCTCCTGCTGAATGATGATTCAAAGCATATTATATGCGGACATCATAGGAATTGTCAAAGTTATTTTAAGCTTTTTATGGATATCGATATAATAAATAGACAATTGGAGCTAAATGATACCTGACTTTCCTTGGCATCATTAAGTCAACAGGAGTTATCCAACATTTTGTAAACTCTGGAATCTGATCGATATATGTTCTGATATAGAAGCACCTCATGACAATATGAAATATTATATTTCATTGTCACCTACATATATTTTCAGAAAGAACTTTCTTGAAATATCGAATTCCAGTTTTACTCTACTTGGGAAATCTTTATTTTATTATTTACTCTTGTACTCGAAACAGCTAATGATTATCTAATCGAAATAACAAAAATTCTGAAAAAATATAGCTTCGAATGACATGAATTGTGAATTGCGTAGATTCATTACTGAAATCATGAATGATTATTAATAATTTCAATTAAATTACACACACGTATTTTCGCACTTTCGCACTGTGAATATGAAGTATCCAAAAACTTATACTCAAAAATGTAAACGAAACTTTTGATTCTAATGGTAATTCAACGTACTCTGGTACTACACACAAAATTGTATCCTGGGAAAATCAAAATCAAGATTCGACAACAAAACTACTACAACATTTGAAATTAACTTTCGATAGTTATTGGGATCATGTGGTGATGAGTTGTATCATAAATGTTATCTCATGGTCGCGATGTTTTTCAGATCGAAGAAAATGGAAGACAGATTCGTTTGCAACTTGAGAAGCTCTAGAGTTTTTTTGACAAAGTCAGTCTCTGGATATTTTTCACACTTACAATGAATAATATAGATATTCATTGAATATTTATCCTGAAAAACATCCACGAAACTCAATTTCTCATGAGCCAATATAATTGAAATAATGCAATGGTGATAGTCTTGAGTCATCATATTGTGTATTCCGAAATGAAAAAATATCACCTGTGTAGTGGTTCTTGAAAAATCTGATTTCTGGTGTGTCCTTTTGC